>CM060965.1:75439286-75799599 GCA_030765045.1 Tenodera sinensis | reverse complement strand
AAGGGGCGCACCTTGCCATTTTTTGGGGGTGCCGAAAAAAAAATTGAGTTAGGCAGGTCAAGTGGTAGTTGAATGAGAGTAGACTCCAGGACCAGTCTTAGATTTGCGATATCTCTTATTTTTAAATGACTTATGGGGCAAAACGTGTGCACACCAAAAAAAATAAATTTCAAAATTTTTGCATCGAATGCTTTCTTTACATTCCGTAGGTGACGAAATAGTTCAAAATTCTGTCCTAACCTCACTTATGTGGTGCTCAGAGATGTCTAAAGTTTTCCGTCGTAGACTTTGACACGCCATAAAACACAAAACAAATAGGAATTTCGAGAAACGGAGACCGGATTCGTGATCCTGGGGTTCGAATCTCTAAGTATGCCAAATGTCATGGAAATCGGTGACGGTCATTTGTGGACTTGCCCGGCTGAAGGCCTGTTTTGGCACTTTTCTGAAAACTAAAACTGTAAATATCTCTGGTTCTATTCCATATTTTCGAGCTTACGAAGTGCCGAAAAATTCACCAAAAGATTACCTTTCTTTGACCACTTTGCCGGAGATTCTGGCTTTAGCCGTTCAGACTTGACTCACGTTTAAAGTTTGGACAAGGGGTCGAAAATTGAAGGGGCGCACCTTGCCATTTTTTGGGGGTGCCGAAAAAAAAAATTGAGTTAGGCAGGTCAAGTGGTAGTTGAATGAGAGTAGACTCCAGGACCAGTCTTAGATTTGCGATATCTCTTATTTTTAAATGACTTATGGGGCAAAACGTGTGCACACCAAAAAAAATAAATTTCAAAATTTTTGCATCGAATGCTTTCTTTACATTCCGTAGGTGACGAAATAGTTCAAAATTCTGTCCTAACCTCACTTATGTGGTGCTCAGAGATGTCTAAAGTTTTCCGTCGTAGACTTTGACACGCCATAAAACACAAAACAAATAGGAATTTCGAGAAACGGAGACCGGATTCGTGATCCTGGGGTTCGAATCTCTAAGTATGCCAAATGTCATGGAAATCGGTGACGGTCATTTGTGGACTTGCCCGGCTGAAGGCCTGTTTTGGCACTTTTCTGAAAACTAAAACTGTAAATATCTCTGGTTCTATTCCATATTTTCGAGCTTACGAAGTGCCGAAAAATTCACCAAAAGATTACCTTTCTTTGACCACTTTGCCGGAGATTCTGGCTTTAGCCGTTCAGACTTGACTCACGTTTAAAGTTTGGACAAGGGGTCGAAAATTGAAGGGGCGCACCTTGCCATTTTTTGGGGGTGCCGAAAAAAAAATTGAGTTAGGCAGGTCAAGTGGTAGTTGAATGAGAGTAGACTCCAGGACCAGTCTTAGATTTGCGATATCTCTTATTTTTAAATGACTTATGGGGCAAAACGTGTGCACACCAAAAAAAATAAATTTCAAAATTTTTGCATCGAATGCTTTCTTTACATTCCGTAGGTGACGAAATAGTTCAAAATTCTGTCCTAACCTCACTTATGTGGTGCTCAGAGATGTCTAAAGTTTTCCGTCGTAGACTTTGACACGCCATAAAACACAAAACAAATAGGAATTTCGAGAAACGGAGACCGGATTCGTGATCCTGGGGTTCGAATCTCTAAGTATGCCAAATGTCATGGAAATCGGTGACGGTCATTTGTGGACTTGCCCGGCTGAAGGCCTGTTTTGGCACTTTTCTGAAAACTAAAACTGTAAATATCTCTGGTTCTATTCCATATTTTCGAGCTTACGAAGTGCCGAAAAATTCACCAAAAGATTACCTTTCTTTGACCACTTTGCCGGAGATTCTGGCTTTAGCCGTTCACACTTGACTCACGTTTAAAGTTTGGACAAGGGGTCGAAAATTGAAGGGGCGCACCTTGCCATTTTTTGGGGGTGCCGAAAAAAAAATTGAGTTAGGCAGGTCAAGTGGTAGTTGAATGAGAGTAGACTCCAGGACCAGTCTTAGATTTGCGATATCTCTTATTTTTAAATGACTTATGGGGCAAAACGTGTGCACACCAAAAAAAATAAATTTCAAAATTTTTGCATCGAATGCTTTCTTTACATTCCGTAGGTGACGAAATAGTTCAAAATTCTGTCCTAACCTCACTTATGTGGTGCTCAGAGATGTCTAAAGTTTTCCGTCGTAGACTTTGACACGCCATAAAACACAAAACAAATAGGAATTTCGAGAAACGGAGACCGGATTCGTGATCCTGGGGTTCGAATCTCTAAGTATGCCAAATGTCATGGAAATCGGTGACGGTCATTTGTGGACTTGCCCGGCTGAAGGCCTGTTTTGGCACTTTTCTGAAAACTAAAACTGTAAATATCTCTGGTTCTATTCCATATTTTCGAGCTTACGAAGTGCCGAAAAATTCACCAAAAGATTACCTTTCTTTGACCACTTTGCCGGAGATTCTGGCTTTAGCCGTTCAGACTTGACTCACGTTTAAAGTTTGGACAAGGGGTCGAAAATTGAAGGGGCGCACCTTGCCATTTTTTGGGGGTGCCGAAAAAAAAATTGAGTTAGGCAGGTCAAGTGGTAGTTGAATGAGAGTAGACTCCAGGACCAGTCTTAGATTTGCGATATCTCTTATTTTTAAATGACTTATGGGGCAAAACGTGTGCACACCAAAAAAAATAAATTTCAAAATTTTTGCATCGAATGCTTTCTTTACATTCCGTAGGTGACGAAATAGTTCAAAATTCTGTCCTAACCTCACTTATGTGGTGCTCAGAGATGTCTAAAGTTTTCCGTCGTAGACTTTGACACGCCATAAAACACAAAACAAATAGGAATTTCGAGAAACGGAGACCGGATTCGTGATCCTGGGGTTCGAATCTCTAAGTATGCCAAATGTCATGGAAATCGGTGACGGTCATTTGTGGACTTGCCCGGCTGAAGGCCTGTTTTGGCACTTTTCTGAAAACTAAAACTGTAAATATCTCTGGTTCTATTCCATATTTTCGAGCTTACGAAGTGCCGAAAAATTCACCAAAAGATTACCTTTCTTTGACCACTTTGCCGGAGATTCTGGCTTTAGCCGTTCAGACTTGACTCACGTTTAAAGTTTGGACAAGGGGTCGAAAATTGAAGGGGCGCACCTTGCCATTTTTTGGGGGTGCCGAAAAAAAAATTGAGTTAGGCAGGTCAAGTGGTAGTTGAATGAGAGTAGACTCCAGGACCAGTCTTAGATTTGCGATATCTCTTATTTTTAAATGACTTATGGGGCAAAACGTGTGCACACCAAAAAAAATAAATTTCAAAATTTTTGCATCGAATGCTTTCTTTACATTCCGTAGGTGACGAAATAGTTCAAAATTCTGTCCTAACCTCACTTATGTGGTGCTCAGAGATGTCTAAAGTTTTCCGTCGTAGACTTTGACACGCCATAAAACACAAAACAAATAGGAATTTCGAGAAACGGAGACCGGATTCGTGATCCTGGGGTTCGAATCTCTAAGTATGCCAAATGTCATGGAAATCGGTGACGGTCATTTGTGGACTTGCCCGGCTGAAGGCCTGTTTTGGCACTTTTCTGAAAACTAAAACTGTAAATATCTCTGGTTCTATTCCATATTTTCGAGCTTACGAAGTGCCGAAAAATTCACCAAAAGATTACCTTTCTTTGACCACTTTGCCGGAGATTCTGGCTTTAGCCGTTCAGACTTGACTCACGTTTAAAGTTTGGACAAGGGGTCGAAAATTGAAGGGGCGCACCTTGCCATTTTTTGGGGGTGCCGAAAAAAAAATTGAGTTAGGCAGGTCAAGTGGTAGTTGAATGAGAGTAGACTCCAGGACCAGTCTTAGATTTGCGATATCTCTTATTTTTAAATGACTTATGGGGCAAAACGTGTGCACACCAAAAAAAATAAATTTCAAAATTTTTGCATCGAATGCTTTCTTTACATTCCGTAGGTGACGAAATAGTTCAAAATTCTGTCCTAACCTCACTTATGTGGTGCTCAGAGATGTCTAAAGTTTTCCGTCGTAGACTTTGACACGCCATAAAACACAAAACAAATAGGAATTTCGAGAAACGGAGACCGGATTCGTGATCCTGGGGTTCGAATCTCTAAGTATGCCAAATGTCATGGAAATCGGTGACGGTCATTTGTGGACTTGCCCGGCTGAAGGCCTGTTTTGGCACTTTTCTGAAAACTAAAACTGTAAATATCTCTGGTTCTATTCCATATTTTCGAGCTTACGAAGTGCCGAAAAATTCACCAAAAGATTACCTTTCTTTGACCACTTTGCCGGAGATTCTGGCTTTAGCCGTTCAGACTTGACTCACGTTTAAAGTTTGTTAAAGGGGTCGAAAATTGAAGGGGCGCACCTTGCCATTTTTTGGGGGTGCCGAAAAAAAAAATTGAGTTAGGCAGGTCAAGTGGTAGTTGAATGAGAGTAGACTCCAGGACCAGTCTTAGATTTGCGATATCTCTTATTTTTAAATGACTTATGGGGCAAAACGTGTGCACACCAAAAAAAATAAATTTCAAAATTTTTGCATCGAATGCTTTCTTTACATTCCGTAGGTGACGAAATAGTTCAAAATTCTGTCCTAACCTCACTTATGTGGTGCTCAGAGATGTCTAAAGTTTTCCGTCGTAGACTTTGACACGCCATAAAACACAAAACAAATAGGAATTTCGAGAAACGGAGACCGGATTCGTGATCCTGGGGTTCGAATCTCTAAGTATGCCAAATGTCATGGAAATCGGTGACGGTCATTTGTGGACTTGCCCGGCTGAAGGCCTGTTTTGGCACTTTTCTGAAAACTAAAACTGTAAATATCTCTGGTTCTATTCCATATTTTCGAGCTTACGAAGTGCCGAAAAATTCACCAAAAGATTACCTTTCTTTGACCACTTTGCCGGAGATTCTGGCTTTAGCCGTTCAGACTTGACTCACGTTTAAAGTTTGGACAAGGGGTCGAAAATTGAAGGGGCGCACCTTGCCATTTTTTGGGGGTGCCGAAAAAAAAATTGAGTTAGGCAGGTCAAGTGGTAGTTGAATGAGAGTAGACTCCAGGACCAGTCTTAGATTTGCGATATCTCTTATTTTTAAATGACTTATGGGGCAAAACGTGTGCACACCAAAAAAAATAAATTTCAAAATTTTTGCATCGAATGCTTTCTTTACATTCCGTAGGTGACGAAATAGTTCAAAATTCTGTCCTAACCTCACTTATGTGGTGCTCAGAGATGTCTAAAGTTTTCCGTCGTAGACTTTGACACGCCATAAAACACAAAACAAATAGGAATTTCGAGAAACGGAGACCGGATTCGTGATCCTGGGGTTCGAATCTCTAAGTATGCCAAATGTCATGGAAATCGGTGACGGTCATTTGTGGACTTGCCCGGCTGAAGGCCTGTTTTGGCACTTTTCTGAAAACTAAAACTGTAAATATCTCTGGTTCTATTCCATATTTTCGAGCTTACGAAGTGCCGAAAAATTCACCAAAAGATTACCTTTCTTTGACCACTTTGCCGGAGATTCTGGCTTTAGCCGTTCACACTTGACTCACGTTTAAAGTTTGGACAAGGGGTCGAAAATTGAAGGGGCGCACCTTGCCATTTTTTGGGGGTGCCGAAAAAAAAATTGAGTTAGGCAGGTCAAGTGGTAGTTGAATGAGAGTAGACTCCAGGACCAGTCTTAGATTTGCGATATCTCTTATTTTTAAATGACTTATGGGGCAAAACGTGTGCACACCAAAAAAAATAAATTTCAAAATTTTTGCATCGAATGCTTTCTTTACATTCCGTAGGTGACGAAATAGTTCAAAATTCTGTCCTAACCTCACTTATGTGGTGCTCAGAGATGTCTAAAGTTTTCCGTCGTAGACTTTGACACGCCATAAAACACAAAACAAATAGGAATTTCGAGAAACGGAGACCGGATTCGTGATCCTGGGGTTCGAATCTCTAAGTATGCCAAATGTCATGGAAATCGGTGACGGTCATTTGTGGACTTGCCCGGCTGAAGGCCTGTTTTGGCACTTTTCTGAAAACTAAAACTGTAAATATCTCTGGTTCTATTCCATATTTTCGAGCTTACGAAGTGCCGAAAAATTCACCAAAAGATTACCTTTCTTTGACCACTTTGCCGGAGATTCTGGCTTTAGCCGTTCAGACTTGACTCACGTTTAAAGTTTGGACAAGGGGTCGAAAATTGAAGGGGCGCACCTTGCCATTTTTTGGGGGTGCCGAAAAAAAAATTGAGTTAGGCAGGTCAAGTGGTAGTTGAATGAGAGTAGACTCCAGGACCAGTCTTAGATTTGCGATATCTCTTATTTTTAAATGACTTATGGGGCAAAACGTGTGCACACCAAAAAAAATAAATTTCAAAATTTTTGCATCGAATGCTTTCTTTACATTCCGTAGGTGACGAAATAGTTCAAAATTCTGTCCTAACCTCACTTATGTGGTGCTCAGAGATGTCTAAAGTTTTCCGTCGTAGACTTTGACACGCCATAAAACACAAAACAAATAGGAATTTCGAGAAACGGAGACCGGATTCGTGATCCTGGGGTTCGAATCTCTAAGTATGCCAAATGTCATGGAAATCGGTGACGGTCATTTGTGGACTTGCCCGGCTGAAGGCCTGTTTTGGCACTTTTCTGAAAACTAAAACTGTAAATATCTCTGGTTCTATTCCATATTTTCGAGCTTACGAAGTGCCGAAAAATTCACCAAAAGATTACCTTTCTTTGACCACTTTGCCGGAGATTCTGGCTTTAGCCGTTCAGACTTGACTCACGTTTAAAGTTTGGACAAGGGGTCGAAAATTGAAGGGGCGCACCTTGCCATTTTTTGGGGGTGCCGAAAAAAAAATTGAGTTAGGCAGGTCAAGTGGTAGTTGAATGAGAGTAGACTCCAGGACCAGTCTTAGATTTGCGATATCTCTTATTTTTAAATGACTTATGGGGCAAAACGTGTGCACACCAAAAAAAATAAATTTCAAAATTTTTGCATCGAATGCTTTCTTTACATTCCGTAGGTGACGAAATAGTTCAAAATTCTGTCCTAACCTCACTTATGTGGTGCTCAGAGATGTCTAAAGTTTTCCGTCGTAGACTTTGACACGCCATAAAACACAAAACAAATAGGAATTTCGAGAAACGGAGACCGGATTCGTGATCCTGGGGTTCGAATCTCTAAGTATGCCAAATGTCATGGAAATCGGTGACGGTCATTTGTGGACTTGCCCGGCTGAAGGCCTGTTTTGGCACTTTTCTGAAAACTAAAACTGTAAATATCTCTGGTTCTATTCCATATTTTCGAGCTTACGAAGTGCCGAAAAATTCACCAAAAGATTACCTTTCTTTGACCACTTTGCCGGAGATTCTGGCTTTAGCCGTTCAGACTTGACTCACGTTTAAAGTTTGGACAAGGGGTCGAAAATTGAAGGGGCGCACCTTGCCATTTTTTGGGGGTGCCGAAAAAAAAATTGAGTTAGGCAGGTCAAGTGGTAGTTGAATGAGAGTAGACTCCAGGACCAGTCTTAGATTTGCGATATCTCTTATTTTTAAATGACTTATGGGGCAAAACGTGTGCACACCAAAAAAAATAAATTTCAAAATTTTTGCATCGAATGCTTTCTTTACATTCCGTAGGTGACGAAATAGTTCAAAATTCTGTCCTAACCTCACTTATGTGGTGCTCAGAGATGTCTAAAGTTTTCCGTCGTAGACTTTGACACGCCATAAAACACAAAACAAATAGGAATTTCGAGAAACGGAGACCGGATTCGTGATCCTGGGGTTCGAATCTCTAAGTATGCCAAATGTCATGGAAATCGGTGACGGTCATTTGTGGACTTGCCCGGCTGAAGGCCTGTTTTGGCACTTTTCTGAAAACTAAAACTGTAAATATCTCTGGTTCTATTCCATATTTTCGAGCTTACGAAGTGCCGAAAAATTCACCAAAAGATTACCTTTCTTTGACCACTTTGCCGGAGATTCTGGCTTTAGCCGTTCAGACTTGACTCACGTTTAAAGTTTGTTAAAGGGGTCGAAAATTGAAGGGGCGCACCTTGCCATTTTTTGGGGGTGCCGAAAAAAAAAATTGAGTTAGGCAGGTCAAGTGGTAGTTGAATGAGAGTAGACTCCAGGACCAGTCTTAGATTTGCGATATCTCTTATTTTTAAATGACTTATGGGGCAAAACGTGTGCACACCAAAAAAAATAAATTTCAAAATTTTTGCATCGAATGCTTTCTTTACATTCCGTAGGTGACGAAATAGTTCAAAATTCTGTCCTAACCTCACTTATGTGGTGCTCAGAGATGTCTAAAGTTTTCCGTCGTAGACTTTGACACGCCATAAAACACAAAACAAATAGGAATTTCGAGAAACGGAGACCGGATTCGTGATCCTGGGGTTCGAATCTCTAAGTATGCCAAATGTCATGGAAATCGGTGACGGTCATTTGTGGACTTGCCCGGCTGAAGGCCTGTTTTGGCACTTTTCTGAAAACTAAAACTGTAAATATCTCTGGTTCTATTCCATATTTTCGAGCTTACGAAGTGCCGAAAAATTCACCAAAAGATTACCTTTCTTTGACCACTTTGCCGGAGATTCTGGCTTTAGCCGTTCAGACTTGACTCACGTTTAAAGTTTGGACAAGGGGTCGAAAATTGAAGGGGCGCACCTTGCCATTTTTTGGGGGTGCCGAAAAAAAAATTGAGTTAGGCAGGTCAAGTGGTAGTTGAATGAGAGTAGACTCCAGGACCAGTCTTAGATTTGCGATATCTCTTATTTTTAAATGACTTATGGGGCAAAACGTGTGCACACCAAAAAAAATAAATTTCAAAATTTTTGCATCGAATGCTTTCTTTACATTCCGTAGGTGACGAAATAGTTCAAAATTCTGTCCTAACCTCACTTATGTGGTGCTCAGAGATGTCTAAAGTTTTCCGTCGTAGACTTTGACACGCCATAAAACACAAAACAAATAGGAATTTCGAGAAACGGAGACCGGATTCGTGATCCTGGGGTTCGAATCTCTAAGTATGCCAAATGTCATGGAAATCGGTGACGGTCATTTGTGGACTTGCCCGGCTGAAGGCCTGTTTTGGCACTTTTCTGAAAACTAAAACTGTAAATATCTCTGGTTCTATTCCATATTTTCGAGCTTACGAAGTGCCGAAAAATTCACCAAAAGATTACCTTTCTTTGACCACTTTGCCGGAGATTCTGGCTTTAGCCGTTCACACTTGACTCACGTTTAAAGTTTGGACAAGGGGTCGAAAATTGAAGGGGCGCACCTTGCCATTTTTTGGGGGTGCCGAAAAAAAAATTGAGTTAGGCAGGTCAAGTGGTAGTTGAATGAGAGTAGACTCCAGGACCAGTCTTAGATTTGCGATATCTCTTATTTTTAAATGACTTATGGGGCAAAACGTGTGCACACCAAAAAAAATAAATTTCAAAATTTTTGCATCGAATGCTTTCTTTACATTCCGTAGGTGACGAAATAGTTCAAAATTCTGTCCTAACCTCACTTATGTGGTGCTCAGAGATGTCTAAAGTTTTCCGTCGTAGACTTTGACACGCCATAAAACACAAAACAAATAGGAATTTCGAGAAACGGAGACCGGATTCGTGATCCTGGGGTTCGAATCTCTAAGTATGCCAAATGTCATGGAAATCGGTGACGGTCATTTGTGGACTTGCCCGGCTGAAGGCCTGTTTTGGCACTTTTCTGAAAACTAAAACTGTAAATATCTCTGGTTCTATTCCATATTTTCGAGCTTACGAAGTGCCGAAAAATTCACCAAAAGATTACCTTTCTTTGACCACTTTGCCGGAGATTCTGGCTTTAGCCGTTCAGACTTGACTCACGTTTAAAGTTTGGACAAGGGGTCGAAAATTGAAGGGGCGCACCTTGCCATTTTTTGGGGGTGCCGAAAAAAAAATTGAGTTAGGCAGGTCAAGTGGTAGTTGAATGAGAGTAGACTCCAGGACCAGTCTTAGATTTGCGATATCTCTTATTTTTAAATGACTTATGGGGCAAAACGTGTGCACACCAAAAAAAATAAATTTCAAAATTTTTGCATCGAATGCTTTCTTTACATTCCGTAGGTGACGAAATAGTTCAAAATTCTGTCCTAACCTCACTTATGTGGTGCTCAGAGATGTCTAAAGTTTTCCGTCGTAGACTTTGACACGCCATAAAACACAAAACAAATAGGAATTTCGAGAAACGGAGACCGGATTCGTGATCCTGGGGTTCGAATCTCTAAGTATGCCAAATGTCATGGAAATCGGTGACGGTCATTTGTGGACTTGCCCGGCTGAAGGCCTGTTTTGGCACTTTTCTGAAAACTAAAACTGTAAATATCTCTGGTTCTATTCCATATTTTCGAGCTTACGAAGTGCCGAAAAATTCACCAAAAGATTACCTTTCTTTGACCACTTTGCCGGAGATTCTGGCTTTAGCCGTTCAGACTTGACTCACGTTTAAAGTTTGGACAAGGGGTCGAAAATTGAAGGGGCGCACCTTGCCATTTTTTGGGGGTGCCGAAAAAAAAATTGAGTTAGGCAGGTCAAGTGGTAGTTGAATGAGAGTAGACTCCAGGACCAGTCTTAGATTTGCGATATCTCTTATTTTTAAATGACTTATGGGGCAAAACGTGTGCACACCAAAAAAAATAAATTTCAAAATTTTTGCATCGAATGCTTTCTTTACATTCCGTAGGTGACGAAATAGTTCAAAATTCTGTCCTAACCTCACTTATGTGGTGCTCAGAGATGTCTAAAGTTTTCCGTCGTAGACTTTGACACGCCATAAAACACAAAACAAATAGGAATTTCGAGAAACGGAGACCGGATTCGTGATCCTGGGGTTCGAATCTCTAAGTATGCCAAATGTCATGGAAATCGGTGACGGTCATTTGTGGACTTGCCCGGCTGAAGGCCTGTTTTGGCACTTTTCTGAAAACTAAAACTGTAAATATCTCTGGTTCTATTCCATATTTTCGAGCTTACGAAGTGCCGAAAAATTCACCAAAAGATTACCTTTCTTTGACCACTTTGCCGGAGATTCTGGCTTTAGCCGTTCAGACTTGACTCACGTTTAAAGTTTGGACAAGGGGTCGAAAATTGAAGGGGCGCACCTTGCCATTTTTTGGGGGTGCCGAAAAAAAAATTGAGTTAGGCAGGTCAAGTGGTAGTTGAATGAGAGTAGACTCCAGGACCAGTCTTAGATTTGCGATATCTCTTATTTTTAAATGACTTATGGGGCAAAACGTGTGCACACCAAAAAAAATAAATTTCAAAATTTTTGCATCGAATGCTTTCTTAACATTCCGTAGGTGACGAAATAGTTCAAAATTCTGTCCTAACCTCACTTATGTGGTGCTCAGAGATGTCTAAAGTTTTCCGTCGTAGACTTTGACACGCCATAAAACACAAAACAAATAGGAATTTCGAGAAACGGAGACCGGATTCGTGATCCTGGGGTTCGAATCTCTAAGTATGCCAAATGTCATGGAAATCGGTGACGGTCATTTGTGGACTTGCCCGGCTGAAGGCCTGTTTTGGCACTTTTCTGAAAACTAAAACTGTAAATATCTCTGGTTCTATTCCATATTTTCGAGCTTACGAAGTGCCGAAAAATTCACCAAAAGATTACCTTTCTTTGACCACTTTGCCGGAGATTCTGGCTTTAGCCGTTCAGACTTGACTCACGTTTAAAGTTTGGACAAGGGGTCGAAAATTGAAGGGGCGCACCTTGCCATTTTTTGGGGGTGCCGAAAAAAAATTGAGTTAGGCAGGTCAAGTGGTAGTTGAATGAGAGTAGACTCCAGGACCAGTCTTAGATTTGCGATATCTCTTATTTTTAAATGACTTATGGGGCAAAACGTGTGCACACCAAAAAAAATAAATTTCAAAATTTTTGCATCGAATGCTTTCTTTACATTCCGTAGGTGACGAAATAGTTCAAAATTCTGTCCTAACCTCACTTATGTGGTGCTCAGAGATGTCTAAAGTTTTCCGTCGTAGACTTTGACACGCCATAAAACACAAAACAAATAGGAATTTCGAGAAACGGAGACCGGATTCGTGATCCTGGGGTTCGAATCTCTAAGTATGCCAAATGTCATGGAAATCGGTGACGGTCATTTGTGGACTTGCCCGGCTGAAGGCCTGTTTTGGCACTTTTCTGAAAACTAAAACTGTAAATATCTCTGGTTCTATTCCATATTTTCGAGCTTACGAAGTGCCGAAAAATTCACCAAAAGATTACCTTTCTTTGACCACTTTGCCGGAGATTCTGGCTTTAGCCGTTCAGACTTGACTCACGTTTAAAGTTTGGACAAGGGGTCGAAAATTGAAGGGGCGCACCTTGCCATTTTTTGGGGGTGCCGAAAAAAAAATTGAGTTAGGCAGGTCAAGTGGTAGTTGAATGAGAGTAGACTCCAGGACCAGTCTTAGATTTGCGATATCTCTTATTTTTAAATGACTTATGGGGCAAAACGTGTGCACACCAAAAAAAATAAATATCAAAATTTTTGCATCGAATGCTTTCTTTACATTCCGTAGGTGACGAAATAGTTCAAAATTCTGTCCTAACCTCACTTATGTGGTGCTCAGAGATGTCTAAAGTTTTCCGTCGTAGACTTTGACACGCCATAAAACACAAAACAAATAGGAATTTCGAGAAACGGAGACCGGATTCGTGATCCTGGGGTTCGAATCTCTAAGTATGCCAAATGTCATGGAAATCGGTGACGGTCATTTGTGGACTTGCCCGGCTGAAGGCCTGTTTTGGCACTTTTCTGAAAACTAAAACTGTAAATATCTCTGGTTCTATTCCATATTTTCGAGCTTACGAAGTGCCGAAAAATTCACCAAAAGATTACCTTTCTTTGACCACTTTGCCGGAGATTCTGGCTTTAGCCGTTCAGACTTGACTCACGTTTAAAGTTTGGACAAGGGGTCGAAAATTGAAGGGGCGCACCTTGCCATTTTTTGGGGGTGCCGAAAAAAAAATTGAGTTAGGCAGGTCAAGTGGTAGTTGAATGAGAGTAGACTCCAGGACCAGTCTTAGATTTGCGATATCTCTTATTTTTAAATGACTTATGGGGCAAAACGTGTGCACACCAAAAAAAATAAATTTCAAAATTTTTGCATCGAATGCTTTCTTTACATTCCGTAGGTGACGAAATAGTTCAAAATTCTGTCCTAACCTCACTTATGTGGTGCTCAGAGATGTCTAAAGTTTTCCGTCGTAGACTTTGACACGCCATAAAACACAAAACAAATAGGAATTTCGAGAAACGGAGACCGGATTCGTGATCCTGGGGTTCGAATCTCTAAGTATGCCAAATGTCATGGAAATCGGTGACGGTCATTTGTGGACTTGCCCGGCTGAAGGCCTGTTTTGGCACTTTTCTGAAAACTAAAACTGTAAATATCTCTGGTTCTATTCCATATTTTCGAGCTTACGAAGTGCCGAAAAATTCACCAAAAGATTACCTTTCTTTGACCACTTTGCCGGAGATTCTGGCTTTAGCCGTTCAGACTTGACTCACGTTTAAAGTTTGGACAAGGGGTCGAAAATTGAAGGGGCGCACCTTGCCATTTTTTGGGGGTGCCGAAAAAAAAATTGAGTTAGGCAGGTCAAGTGGTAGTTGAATGAGAGTAGACTCCAGGACCAGTCTTAGATTTGCGATATCTCTTATTTTTAAATGACTTATGGGGCAAAACGTGTGCACACCAAAAAAAATAAATTTCAAAATTTTTGCATCGAATGCTTTCTTTACATTCCGTAGGTGACGAAATAGTTCAAAATTCTGTCCTAACCTCACTTATGTGGTGCTCAGAGATGTCTAAAGTTTTCCGTCGTAGACTTTGACACGCCATAAAACACAAAACAAATAGGAATTTCGAGAAACGGAGACCGGATTCGTGATCCTGGGGTTCGAATCTCTAAGTATGCCAAATGTCATGGAAATCGGTGACGGTCATTTGTGGACTTGCCCGGCTGAAGGCCTGTTTTGGCACTTTTCTGAAAACTAAAACTGTAAATATCTCTGGTTCTATTCCATATTTTCGAGCTTACGAAGTGCCGAAAAATTCACCAAAAGATTACCTTTCTTTGACCACTTTGCCGGAGATTCTGGCTTTAGCCGTTCAGACTTGACTCACGTTTAAAGTTTGGACAAGGGGTCGAAAATTGAAGGGGCGCACCTTGCCATTTTTTGGGGGTGCCGAAAAAAAAATTGAGTTAGGCAGGTCAAGTGGTAGTTGAATGAGAGTAGACTCCAGGACCAGTCTTAGATTTGCGATATCTCTTATTTTTAAATGACTTATGGGGCAAAACGTGTGCACACCAAAAAAAATAAATTTCAAAATTTTTGCATCGAATGCTTTCTTTACATTCCGTAGGTGACGAAATAGTTCAAAATTCTGTCCTAACCTCACTTATGTGGTGCTCAGAGATGTCTAAAGTTTTCCGTCGTAGACTTTGACACGCCATAAAACACAAAACAAATAGGAATTTCGAGAAACGGAGACCGGATTCGTGATCCTGGGGTTCGAATCTCTAAGTATGCCAAATGTCATGGAAATCGGTGACGGTCATTTGTGGACTTGCCCGGCTGAAGGCCTGTTTTGGCACTTTTCTGAAAACTAAAACTGTAAATATCTCTGGTTCTATTCCATATTTTCGAGCTTACGAAGTGCCGAAAAATTCACCAAAAGATTACCTTTCTTTGACCACTTTGCCGGAGATTCTGGCTTTAGCCGTTCAGACTTGACTCACGTTTAAAGTTTGGACAAGGGGTCGAAAATTGAAGGGGCGCACCTTGCCATTTTTTGGGGGTGCCGAAAAAAAAATTGAGTTAGGCAGGTCAAGTGGTAGTTGAATGAGAGTAGACTCCAGGACCAGTCTTAGATTTGCGATATCTCTTATTTTTAAATGACTTATGGGGCAAAACGTGTGCACACCAAAAAAAATAAATTTCAAAATTTTTGCATCGAATGCTTTCTTTACATTCCGTAGGTGACGAAATAGTTCAAAATTCTGTCCTAACCTCACTTATGTGGTGCTCAGAGATGTCTAAAGTTTTCCGTCGTAGACTTTGACACGCCATAAAACACAAAACAAATAGGAATTTCGAGAAACGGAGACCGGATTCGTGATCCTGGGGTTCGAATCTCTAAGTATGCCAAATGTCATGGAAATCGGTGACGGTCATTTGTGGACTTGCCCGGCTGAAGGCCTGTTTTGGCACTTTTCTGAAAACTAAAACTGTAAATATCTCTGGTTCTATTCCATATTTTCGAGCTTACGAAGTGCCGAAAAATTCACCAAAAGATTACCTTTCTTTGACCACTTTGCCGGAGATTCTGGCTTTAGCCGTTCAGACTTGACTCACGTTTAAAGTTTGGACAAGGGGTCGAAAATTGAAGGGGCGCACCTTGCCATTTTTTGGGGGTGCCGAAAAAAAAATTGAGTTAGGCAGGTCAAGTGGTAGTTGAATGAGAGTAGACTCCAGGACCAGTCTTAGATTTGCGATATCTCTTATTTTTAAATGACTTATGGGGCAAAACGTGTGCACACCAAAAAAAATAAATTTCAAAATTTTTGCATCGAATGCTTTCTTTACATTCCGTAGGTGACGAAATAGTTCGAAATTCTGTCCTAACCTCACTTATGTGGTGCTCAGAGATGTCTAAAGTTTTCCGTCGTAGACTTTGACACGCCATAAAACACAAAACAAATAGGAATTTCGAGAAACGGAGACCGGATTCGTGATCCTGGGGTTCGAATCTCTAAGTATGCCAAATGTCATGGAAATCGGTGACGGTCATTTGTGGACTTGCCCGGCTGAAGGCCTGTTTTGGCACTTTTCTGAAAACTAAAACTGTAAATATCTCTGGTTCTATTCCATATTTTCGAGCTTACGAAGTGCCGAAAAATTCACCAAAAGATTACCTTTCTTTGACCACTTTGCCGGAGATTCTGGCTTTAGCCGTTCAGACTTGACTCACGTTTAAAGTTTGGACAAGGGGTCGAAAATTGAAGGGGCGCACCTTGCCATTTTTTGGGGGTGCCGAAAAAAAAATTGAGTTAGGCAGGTCAAGTGGTAGTTGAATGAGAGTAGACTCCAGGACCAGTCTTAGATTTGCGATATCTCTTATTTTTAAATGACTTATGGGGCAAAACGTGTGCACACCAAAAAAAATAAATTTCAAAATTTTTGCATCGAATGCTTTCTTTACATTCCGTAGGTGACGAAATAGTTCAAAATTCTGTCCTAACCTCACTTATGTGGTGCTCAGAGATGTCTAAAGTTTTCCGTCGTAGACTTTGACACGCCATAAAACACAAAACAAATAGGAATTTCGAGAAACGGAGACCGGATTCGTGATCCTGGGGTTCGAATCTCTAAGTATGCCAAATGTCATGGAAATCGGTGACGGTCATTTGTGGACTTGCCCGGCTGAAGGCCTGTTTTGGCACTTTTCTGAAAACTAAAACTGTAAATATCTCTGGTTCTATTCCATATTTTCGAGCTTACGAAGTGCCGAAAAATTCACCAAAAGATTACCTTTCTTTGACCACTTTGCCGGAGATTCTGGCTTTAGCCGTTCAGACTTGACTCACGTTTAAAGTTTGGACAAGGGGTCGAAAATTGAAGGGGCGCACCTTGCCATTTTTTGGGGGTGCCGAAAAAAAAATTGAGTTAGGCAGGTCAAGTGGTAGTTGAATGAGAGTAGACTCCAGGACCAGTCTTAGATTTGCGATATCTCTTATTTTTAAATGACTTATGGGGCAAAACGTGTGCACACCAAAAAAAATAAATTTCAAAATTTTTGCATCGAATGCTTTCTTTACATTCCGTAGGTGACGAAATAGTTCAAAATTCTGTCCTAACCTCACTTATGTGGTGCTCAGAGATGTCTAAAGTTTTCCGTCGTAGACTTTGACACGCCATAAAACACAAAACAAATAGGAATTTCGAGAAACGGAGACCGGATTCGTGATCCTGGGGTTCGAATCTCTAAGTATGCCAAATGTCATGGAAATCGGTGACGGTCATTTGTGGACTTGCCCGGCTGAAGGCCTGTTTTGGCACTTTTCTGAAAACTAAAACTGTAAATATCTCTGGTTCTATTCCATATTTTCGAGCTTACGAAGTGCCGAAAAATTCACCAAAAGAATACCTTTCTTTGACCACTTTGCCGGAGATTCTGGCTTTAGCCGTTCAGACTTGACTCACGTTTAAAGTTTGGACAAGGGGTCGAAAATTGAAGGGGCGCACCTTGCCATTTTTTGGGGGTGCCGAAAAAAAAATTGAGTTAGGCAGGTCAAGTGGTAGTTGAATGAGAGTAGACTCCAGGACCAGTCTTAGATTTGCGATATCTCTTATTTTTAAATGACTTATGGGGCAAAACGTGTGCACACCAAAAAAAATAAATTTCAAAATTTTTGCATCGAATGCTTTCTTTACATTCCGTAGGTGACGAAATAGTTCAAAATTCTGTCCTAACCTCACTTATGTGGTGCTCAGAGATGTCTAAAGTTTTCCGTCGTAGACTTTGACACGCCATAAAACACAAAACAAATAGGAATTTCGAGAAACGGAGACCGGATTCGTGATCCTGGGGTTCGAATCTCTAAGTATGCCAAATGTCATGGAAATCGGTGACGGTCATTTGTGGACTTGCCCGGCTGAAGGCCTGTTTTGGCACTTTTCTGAAAACTAAAACTGTAAATATCTCTGGTTCTATTCCATATTTTCGAGCTTACGAAGTGCCGAAAAATTCACCAAAAGATTACCTTTCTTTGACCACTTTGCCGGAGATTCTGGCTTTAGCCGTTCAGACTTGACTCACGTTTAAAGTTTGGACAAGGGGTCGAAAATTGAAGGGGCGCACCTTGCCATTTTTTGGGGGTGCCGAAAAAAAAATTGAGTTAGGCAGGTCAAGTGGTAGTTGAATGAGAGTAGACTCCAGGACCAGTCTTAGATTTGCGATATCTCTTATTTTTAAATGACTTATGGGGCAAAACGTGTGCACACCAAAAAAAATAAATTTCAAAATTTTTGCATCGAATGCTTTCTTTACATTCCGTAGGTGACGAAATAGTTCAAAATTCTGTCCTAACCTCACTTATGTGGTGCTCAGAGATGTCTAAAGTTTTCCGTCGTAGACTTTGACACGCCATAAAACACAAAACAAATAGGAATTTCGAGAAACGGAGACCGGATTCGTGATCCTGGGGTTCGAATCTCTAAGTATGCCAAATGTCATGGAAATCGGTGACGGTCATTTGTGGACTTGCCCGGCTGAAGGCCTGTTTTGGCACTTTTCTGAAAACTAAAACTGTAAATATCTCTGGTTCTATTCCATATTTTCGAGCTTACGAAGTGCCGAAAAATTCACCAAAAGATTACCTTTCTTTGACCACTTTGCCGGAGATTCTGGCTTTAGCCGTTCAGACTTGACTCACGTTTAAAGTTTGGACAAGGGGTCGAAAATTGAAGGGGCGCACCTTGCCATTTTTTGGGGGTGCCGAAAAAAAAAATTGAGTTAGGCAGGTCAAGTGGTAGTTGAATGAGAGTAGACTCCAGGACCAGTCTTAGATTTGCGATATCTCTTATTTTTAAATGACTTATGGGGCAAAACGTGTGCACACCAAAAAAAATAAATTTCAAAATTTTTGCATCGAATGCTTTCTTTACATTCCGTAGGTGACGAAATAGTTCAAAATTCTGTCCTAACCTCACTTATGTGGTGCTCAGAGATGTCTAAAGTTTTCCGTCGTAGACTTTGACACGCCATAAAACACAAAACAAATAGGAATTTCGAGAAACGGAGACCGGATTCGTGATCCTGGGGTTCGAATCTCTAAGTATGCCAAATGTCATGGAAATCGGTGACGGTCATTTGTGGACTTGCCCGGCTGAAGGCCTGTTTTGGCACTTTTCTGAAAACTAAAACTGTAAATATCTCTGGTTCTATTCCATATTTTCGAGCTTACGAAGTGCCGAAAAATTCACCAAAAGATTACCTTTCTTTGACCACTTTGCCGGAGATTCTGGCTTTAGCCGTTCAGACTTGACTCACGTTTAAAGTTTGGACAAGGGGTCGAAAATTGAAGGGGCGCACCTTGCCATTTTTTGGGGGTGCCGAAAAAAAAATTGAGTTAGGCAGGTCAAGTGGTAGTTGAATGAGAGTAGACTCCAGGACCAGTCTTAGATTTGCGATATCTCTTATTTTTAAATGACTTATGGGGCAAAACGTGTGCACACCAAAAAAAATAAATTTCAAAACTTTTGCATCGAATGCTTTCTTTACATTCCGTAGGTGACGAAATAGTTCAAAATTCTGTCCTAACCTCACTTATGTGGTGCTCAGAGATGTCTAAAGTTTTCCGTCGTAGACTTTGACACGCCATAAAACACAAAACAAATAGGAATTTCGAGAAACGGAGACCGGATTCGTGATCCTGGGGTTCGAATCTCTAAGTATGCCAAATGTCATGGAAATCGGTGACGGTCATTTGTGGACTTGCCCGGCTGAAGGCCTGTTTTGGCACTTTTCTGAAAACTAAAACTGTAAATATCTCTGGTTCTATTCCATATTTTCGAGCTTACGAAGTGCCGAAAAATTCACCAAAAGATTACCTTTCTTTGACCACTTTGCCGGAGATTCTGGCTTTAGCCGTTCAGACTTGACTCACGTTTAAAGTTTGGACAAGGGGTCGAAAATTGAAGGGGCGCACCTTGCCATTTTTTGGGGGTGCCGAAAAAAAAATTGAGTTAGGCAGGTCAAGTGGTAGTTGAATGAGAGTAGACTCCAGGACCAGTCTTAGATTTGCGATATCTCTTATTTTTAAATGACTTATGGGGCAAAACGTGTGCACACCAAAAAAAATAAATTTCAAAATTTTTGCATCGAATGCTTTCTTTACATTCCGTAGGTGACGAAATAGTTCGAAATTCTGTCCTAACCTCACTTATGTGGTGCTCAGAGATGTCTAAAGTTTTCCGTCGTAGACTTTGACACGCCATAAAACACAAAACAAATAGGAATTTCGAGAAACGGAGACCGGATTCGTGATCCTGGGGTTCGAATCTCTAAGTATGCCAAATGTCATGGAAATCGGTGACGGTCATTTGTGGACTTGCCCGGCTGAAGGCCTGTTTTGGCACTTTTCTGAAAACTAAAACTGTAAATATCTCTGGTTCTATTCCATATTTTCGAGCTTACGAAGTGCCGAAAAATTCACCAAAAGATTACCTTTCTTTGACCACTTTGCCGGAGATTCTGGCTTTAGCCGTTCAGACTTGACTCACGTTTAAAGTTTGGACAAGGGGTCGAAAATTGAAGGGGCGCACCTTGCCATTTTTTGGGGGTGCCGAAAAAAAAATTGAGTTAGGCAGGTCAAGTGGTAGTTGAATGAGAGTAGACTCCAGGACCAGTCTTAGATTTGCGATATCTCTTATTTTTAAATGACTTATGGGGCAAAACGTGTGCACACCAAAAAAAATAAATTTCAAAATTTTTGCATCGAATGCTTTCTTTACATTCCGTAGGTGACGAAATAGTTCAAAATTCTGTCCTAACCTCACTTATGTGGTGCTCAGAGATGTCTAAAGTTTTCCGTCGTAGACTTTGACACGCCATAAAACACAAAACAAATAGGAATTTCGAGAAACGGAGACCGGATTAGTGATCCTGGGGTTCGAATCTCTAAGTATGCCAAATGTCATGGAAATCGGTGACGGTCATTTGTGGACTTGCCCGGCTGAAGGCCTGTTTTGGCACTTTTCTGAAAACTAAAACTGTAAATATCTCTGGTTCTATTCCATATTTTCGAGCTTACGAAGTGCCGAAAAATTCACCAAAAGATTACCTTTCTTTGACCACTCTGCCGGAGATTCTGGCTTTAGCCGTTCAGACTTGACTCACGTTTAAAGTTTGGACAAGGGGTCGAAAATTGAAGGGGCGCACCTTGCCATTTTTTGGGGGTGCCGAAAAAAAAATTGAGTTAGGCAGGTCAAGTGGTAGTTGAATGAGAGTAGACTCCAGGACCAGTCTTAGATTTGCGATATCTCTTATTTTTAAATGACTTATGGGGCAAAACGTGTGCACACCAAAAAAAATAAATTTCAAAATTTTTGCATCGAATGCTTTCTTTACATTCCGTAGGTGACGAAATAGTTCAAAATTCTGTCCTAACCTCACTTATGTGGTGCTCAGAGATGTCTAAAGTTTTCCGTCGTAGACTTTGACACGCCATAAAACACAAAACAAATAGGAATTTCGAGAAACGGAGACCGGATTCGTGATCCTGGGGTTCGAATCTCTAAGTATGCCAAATGTCATGGAAATCGGTGACGGTCATTTGTGGACTTGCCCGGCTGAAGGCCTGTTTTGGCACTTTTCTGAAAACTAAAACTGTAAATATCTCTGGTTCTATTCCATATTTTCGAGCTTACGAAGTGCCGAAAAATTCACCAAAAGATTACCTTTCTTTGACCACTTTGCCGGAGATTCTGGCTTTAGCCGTTCAGACTTGACTCACGTTTAAAGTTTGGACAAGGGGTCGAAAATTGAAGGGGCGCACCTTGCCATTTTTTGGGGGTGCCGAAAAAAAAATTGAGTTAGGCAGGTCAAGTGGTAGTTGAATGAGAGTAGACTCCAGGACCAGTCTTAGATTTGCGATATCTCTTATTTTTAAATGACTTATGGGGCAAAACGTGTGCACACCAAAAAAAATAAATTTCAAAATTTTTGCATCGAATGCTTTCTTTACATTCCGTAGGTGACGAAATAGTTCAAAATTCTGTCCTAACCTCACTTATGTGGTGCTCAGAGATGTCTAAAGTTTTCCGTCGTAGACTTTGACACGCCATAAAACACAAAACAAATAGGAATTTCGAGAAACGGAGACCGGATTCGTGATCCTGGGGTTCGAATCTCTAAGTATGCCAAATGTCATGGAAATCGGTGACGGTCATTTGTGGACTTGCCCGGCTGAAGGCCTGTTTTGGCACTTTTCTGAAAAATAAACTGTAAATATCTCTGGTTCTATTCCATATTTTCGAGCTTACGAAGTGCCGAAAAATTCACCAAAAGATTACCTTTCTTTGACCACTTTGCCGGAGATTCTGGCTTTAGCCGTTCAGACTTGACTCACGTTTAAAGTTTGGACAAGGGGTCGAAAATTGAAGGGGCGCACCTTGCCATTTTTTGGGGGTGCCGAAAAAAAAATTGAGTTAGGCAGGTCAAGTGGTAGTTGAATGAGAGTAGACTCCAGGACCAGTCTTAGATTTGCGATATCTCTTATTTTTAAATGACTTATGGGGCAAAACGTGTGCACACCAAAAAAAATAAATTTCAAAATTTTTGCATCGAATGCTTTCTTTACATTCCGTAGGTGACGAAATAGTTCAAAATTCTGTCCTAACCTCACTTATGTGGTGCTCAGAGATGTCTAAAGTTTTCCGTCGTAGACTTTGACACGCCATAAAACACAAAACAAATAGGAATTTCGAGAAACGGAGACCGGATTCGTGATCCTGGGGTTCGAATCTCTAAGTATGCCAAATGTCATGGAAATCGGTGACGGTCATTTGTGGACTTGCCCGGCTGAAGGCCTGTTTTGGCACTTTTCTGAAAACTAAAACTGTAAATATCTCTGGTTCTATTCCATATTTTCGAGCTTACGAAGTGCCGAAAAATTCACCAAAAGATTACCTTTCTTTGACCACTTTGCCGGAGATTCTGGCTTTAGCCGTTCAGACTTGACTCACGTTTAAAGTTTGGACAAGGGGTCGAAAATTGAAGGGGCGCACCTTGCCATTTTTTGGGGGTGCCGAAAAAAAAATTGAGTTAGGCAGGTCAAGTGGTAGTTGAATGAGAGTAGACTCCAGGACCAGTCTTAGATTTGCGATATCTCTTATTTTTAAATGACTTATGGGGCAAAACGTGTGCACACCAAAAAAAATAAATTTCAAAATTTTTGCATCGAATGCTTTCTTTACATTCCGTAGGTGACGAAATAGTTCAAAATTCTGTCCTAACCTCACTTATGTGGTGCTCAGAGATGTCTAAAGTTTTCCGTCGTAGACTTTGACACGCCATAAAACACAAAACAAATAGGAATTTCGAGAAACGGAGACCGGATTCGTGATCCTGGGGTTCGAATCTCTAAGTATGCCAAATGTCATGGAAATCGGTGACGGTCATTTGTGGACTTGCCCGGCTGAAGGCCTGTTTTGGCACTTTTCTGAAAACTAAAACTGTAAATATCTCTGGTTCTATTCCATATTTTCGAGCTTACGAAGTGCCGAAAAATTCACCAAAAGATTACCTTTCTTTGACCACTTTGCCGGAGATTCTGGCTTTAGCCGTTCAGACTTGACTCACGTTTAAAGTTTGGACAAGGGGTCGAAAATTGAAGGGGCGCACCTTGCCATTTTTTGGGGGTGCCGAAAAAAAAATTGAGTTAGGCAGGTCAAGTGGTAGTAGAATGAGAGTAGACTCCAGGACCAGTCTTAGATTTGCGATATCTCTTATTTTTAAATGACTTATGGGGCAAAACGTGTGCACACCAAAAAAAATAAATTTCAAAATTTTTGCATCGAATGCTTTCTTTACATTCCGTAGGTGACGAAATAGTTCAAAATTCTGTCCTAACCTCACTTATGTGGTGCTCAGAGATGTCTAAAGTTTTCCGTCGTAGACTTTGACACGCCATAAAACACAAAACAAATAGGAATTTCGAGAAACGGAGACCGGATTCGTGATCCTGGGGTTCGAATCTCTAAGTATGCCAAATGTCATGGAAATCGGTGACGGTCATTTGTGGACTTGCCCGGCTGAAGGCCTGTTTTGGCACTTTTCTGAAAACTAAAACTGTAAATATCTCTGGTTCTATTCCATATTTTCGAGCTTACGAAGTGCCGAAAAATTCACCAAAAGATTACCTTTCTTTGACCACTTTGCCGGAGATTCTGGCTTTAGCCGTTCAGACTTGACTCACGTTTAAAGTTTGGACAAGGGGTCGAAAATTGAAGGGGCGCACCTTGCCATTTTTTGGGGGTGCCGAAAAAAAAATTGAGTTAGGCAGGTCAAGTGGTAGTTGAATGAGAGTAGACTCCAGGACCAGTCTTAGATTTGCGATATCTCTTATTTTTAAATGACTTATGGGGCAAAACGTGTGCACACCAAAAAAAATAAATTTCAAAATTTTTGCATCGAATGCTTTCTTTACATTCCGTAGGTGACGAAATAGTTCAAAATTCTGTCCTAACCTCACTTATGTGGTGCTCAGAGATGTCTAAAGTTTTCCGTCGTAGACTTTGACACGCCATAAAACACAAAACAAATAGGAATTTCGAGAAACGGAGACCGGATTCGTGATCCTGGGGTTCGAATCTCTAAGTATGCCAAATGTCATGGAAATCGGTGACGGTCATTTGTGGACTTGCCCGGCTGAAGGCCTGTTTTGGCACTTTTCTGAAAACTAAAACTGTAAATATCTCTGGTTCTATTCCATATTTTCGAGCTTACGAAGTGCCGAAAAATTCACCAAAAGATTACCTTTCTTTGACCACTTTGCCGGAGATTCTGGCTTTAGCCGTTCAGACTTGACTCACGTTTAAAGTTTGGACAAGGGGTCGAAAATTGAAGGGGCGCACCTTGCCATTTTTTGGGGGTGCCGAAAAAAAAATTGAGTTAGGCAGGTCAAGTGGTAGTTGAATGAGAGTAGACTCCAGGACCAGTCTTAGATTTGCGATATCTCTTATTTTTAAATGACTTATGGGGCAAAACGTGTGCACACCAAAAAAAATAAATTTCAAAATTTTTGCATCGAATGCTTTCTTTACATTCCGTAGGTGACGAAATAGTTCAAAATTCTGTCCTAACCTCACTTATGTGGTGCTCAGAGATGTCTAAAGTTTTCCGTCGTAGACTTTGACACGCCATAAAACACAAAACAAATAGGAATTTCGAGAAACGGAGACCGGATTCGTGATCCTGGGGTTCGAATCTCTAAGTATGCCAAATGTCATGGAAATCGGTGACGGTCATTTGTGGACTTGCCCGGCTGAAGGCCTGTTTTGGCACTTTTCTGAAAACTAAAACTGTAAATATCTCTGGTTCTATTCCATATTTTCGAGCTTACGAAGTGCCGAAAAATTCACCAAAAGATTACCTTTCTTTGACCACTTTGCCGGAGATTCTGGCTTTAGCCGTTCAGACTTGACTCACGTTTAAAGTTTGGACAAGGGGTCGAAAATTGAAGGGGCGCACCTTGCCATTTTTTGGGGGTGCCGAAAAAAAAATTGAGTTAGGCAGGTCAAGTGGTAGTTGAATGAGAGTAGACTCCAGGACCAGTCTTAGATTTGCGATATCTCTTATTTTTAAATGACTTATGGGGCAAAACGTGTGCACACCAAAAAAAATAAATTTCAAAATTTTTGCATCGAATGCTTTCTTTACATTCCGTAGGTGACGAAATAGTTCAAAATTCTGTCCTAACCTCACTTATGTGGTGCTCAGAGATGTCTAAAGTTTTCCGTCGTAGACTTTGACACGCCATAAAACACAAAACAAATAGGAATTTCGAGAAACGGAGACCGGATTCGTGATCCTGGGGTTCGAATCTCTAAGTATGCCAAATGTCATGGAAATCGGTGACGGTCATTTGTGGACTTGCCCGGCTGAAGGCCTGTTTTGGCACTTTTCTGAAAACTAAAACTGTAAATATCTCTGGTTCTATTCCATATTTTCGAGCTTACGAAGTGCCGAAAAATTCACCAAAAGATTACCTTTCTTTGACCACTTTGCCGGAGATTCTGGCTTTAGCCGTTCAGACTTGACTCACGTTTAAAGTTTGGACAAGGGGTCGAAAATTGAAGGGGCGCACCTTGCCATTTTTTGGGGGTGCCGAAAAAAAAATTGAGTTAGGCAGGTCAAGTGGTAGTTGAATGAGAGTAGACTCCAGGACCAGTCTTAGATTTGCGATATCTCTTATTTTTAAATGACTTATGGGGCAAAACGTGTGCACACCAAAAAAAATAAATTTCAAAATTTTTGTATCGAATGCTTTCTTTACATTCCGTAGGTGACGAAATAGTTCAAAATTCTGTCCTAACCTCACTTATGTGGTGCTCAGAGATGTCTAAAGTTTTCCGTCGTAGACTTTGACACGCCATAAAACACAAAACAAATAGGAATTTCGAGAAACGGAGACCGGATTCGTGATCCTGGGGTTCGAATCTCTAAGTATGCCAAATGTCATGGAAATCGGTGACGGTCATTTGTGGACTTGCCCGGCTGAAGGCCTGTTTTGGCACTTTTCTGAAAACTAAAACTGTAAATATCTCTGGTTCTATTCCATATTTTCGAGCTTACGAAGTGCCGAAAAATTCACCAAAAGATTACCTTTCTTTGACCACTTTGCCGGAGATTCTGGCTTTAGCCGTTCAGACTTGACTCACGTTTAAAGTTTGGACAAGGGGTCGAAAATTGAAGGGGCGCACCTTGCCATTTTTTGGGGGTGCCGAAAAAAAAATTGAGTTAGGCAGGTCAAGTGGTAGTAGAATGAGAGTAGACTCCAGGACCAGTCTTAGATTTGCGATATCTCTTATTTTTAAATGACTTATGGGGCAAAACGTGTGCACACCAAAAAAAATAAATTTCAAAATTTTTGCATCGAATGCTTTCTTTACATTCCGTAGGTGACGAAATAGTTCAAAATTCTGTCCTAACCTCACTTATGTGGTGCTCAGAGATGTCTAAAGTTTTCCGTCGTAGACTTTGACACGCCATAAAACACAAAACAAATAGGAATTTCGAGAAACGGAGACCGGATTCGTGATCCTGGGGTTCGAATCTCTAAGTATGCCAAATGTCATGGAAATCGGTGACGGTCATTTGTGGACTTGCCCGGCTGAAGGCCTGTTTTGGCACTTTTCTGAAAACTAAAACTGTAAATATCTCTGGTTCTATTCCATATTTTCGAGCTTACGAAGTGCCGAAAAATTCACCAAAAGATTACCTTTCTTTGACCACTTTGCCGGAGATTCTGGCTTTAGCCGTTCAGACTTGACTCACGTTTAAAGTTTGGACAAGGGGTCGAAAATTGAAGGGGCGCACCTTGCCATTTTTTGGGGGTGCCGAAAAAAAAATTGAGTTAGGCAGGTCAAGTGGTAGTTGAATGAGAGGAGACTCCAGGACCAGTCTTAGATTTGCGATATCTCTTATTTTTAAATGACTTATGGGGCAAAACGTGTGCACACCAAAAAAAATAAATTTCAAAATTTTTGCATCGAATGCTTTCTTTACATTCCGTAGGTGACGAAATAGTTCAAAATTCTGTCCTAACCTCACTTATGTGGTGCTCAGAGATGTCTAAAGTTTTCCGTCGTAGACTTTGACACGCCATAAAACACAAAACAAATAGGAATTTCGAGAAACGGAGACCGGATTCGTGATCCTGGGGTTCGAATCTCTAAGTATGCCAAATGTCATGGAAATCGGTGACGGTCATTTGTGGACTTGCCCGGCTGAAGGCCTGTTTTGGCACTTTTCTGAAAACTAAAACTGTAAATATCTCTGGTTCTATTCCATATTTTCGAGCTTACGAAGTGCCGAAAAATTCACCAAAAGATTACCTTTCTTTGACCACTTTGCCGGAGATTCTGGCTTTAGCCGTTCAGACTTGACTCACGTTTAAAGTTTGGACAAGGGGTCGAAAATTGAAGGGGCGCACCTTGCCATTTTTTGGGGGTGCCGAAAAAAAAATTGAGTTAGGCAGGTCAAGTGGTAGTTGAATGAGAGTAGACTCCAGGACCAGTCTTAGATTTGCGATATCTCTTATTTTTAAATGACTTATGGGGCAAAACGTGTGCACACCAAAAAAAATAAATTTCAAAATTTTTGCATCGAATGCTTTCTTTACATTCCGTAGGTGACGAAATAGTTCAAAATTCTGTCCTAACCTCACTTATGTGGTGCTCAGAGATGTCTAAAGTTTTCCGTCGTAGACTTTGACACGCCATAAAACACAAAACAAATAGGAATTTCGAGAAACGGAGACCGGATTCGTGATCCTGGGGTTCGAATCTCTAAGTATGCCAAATGTCATGGAAATCGGTGACGGTCATTTGTGGACTTGCCGGGCTGAAGGCCTGTTTTGGCACTTTTCTGAAAACTAAAACTGTAAATATCTCTGGTTCTATTCCATATTTTCGAGCTTACGAAGTGCCGAAAAATTCACCAAAAGATTACCTTTCTTTGACCACTTTGCCGGAGATTCTGGCTTTAGCCGTTCAGACTTGACTCACGTTTAAAGTTTGGACAAGGGGTCGAAAATTGAAGGGGCGCACCTTGCCATTTTTTGGGGGTGCCGAAAAAAAAATTGAGTTAGGCAGGTCAAGTGGTAGTTGAATGAGAGTAGACTCCAGGACCAGTCTTAGATTTGCGATATCTCTTATTTTTAAATGACTTATGGGGCAAAACGTGTGCACACCAAAAAAAATAAATTTCAAAATTTTTGCATCGAATGCTTTCTTTACATTCCGTAGGTGACGAAATAGTTCAAAATTCTGTCCTAACCTCACTTATGTGGTGCTCAGAGATGTCTAAAGTTTTCCGTCGTAGACTTTGACACGCCATAAAACACAAAACAAATAGGAATTTCGAGAAACGGAGACCGGATTCGTGATCCTGGGGTTCGAATCTCTAAGTATGCCAAATGTCATGGAAATCGGTGACGGTCATTTGTGGACTTGCCCGGCTGAAGGCCTGTTTTGGCACTTTTCTGAAAACTAAAACTGTAAATATCTCTGGTTCTATTCCATATTTTCGAGCTTACGAAGTGCCGAAAAATTCACCAAAAGATTACCTTTCTTTGACCACTTTGCCGGAGATTCTGGCTTTAGCCGTTCAGACTTGACTCACGTTTAAAGTTTGGACAAGGGGTCGAAAATTGAAGGGGCGCACCTTGCCATTTTTTGGGGGTGCCGAAAAAAAAATTGAGTTAGGCAGGTCAAGTGGTAGTTGAATGAGAGTAGACTCCAGGACCAGTCTTAGATTTGCGATATCTCTTATTTTTAAATGACTTATGGGGCAAAACGTGTGCACACCAAAAAAAATAAATTTCAAAATTTTTGCATCGAATGCTTTCTTTACATTCCGTAGGTGACGAAATAGTTCAAAATTCTGTCCTAACCTCACTTATGTGGTGCTCAGAGATGTCTAAAGTTTTCCGTCGTAGACTTTGACACGCCATAAAACACAAAACAAATAGGAATTTCGAGAAACGGAGACCGGATTCGTGATCCTGGGGTTCGAATCTCTAAGTATGCCAAATGTCATGGAAATCGGTGACGGTCATTTGTGGACTTGCCCGGCTGAAGGCCTGTTTTGGCACTTTTCTGAAAACTAAAACTGTAAATATCTCTGGTTCTATTCCATATTTTCGAGCTTACGAAGTGCCGAAAAATTCACCAAAAGATTACCTTTCTTTGACCACTTTGCCGGAGATTCTGGCTTTAGCCGTTCAGACTTGACTCACGTTTAAAGTTTGGACAAGGGGTCGAAAATTGAAGGGGCGCACCTTGCCATTTTTTGGGGGTGCCGAAAAAAAAATTGAGTTAGGCAGGTCAAGTGGTAGTTGAATGAGAGTAGACTCCAGGACCAGTCTTAGATTTGCGATATCTCTTATTTTTAAATGACTTATGGGGCAAAACGTGTGCACACCAAAAAAAATAAATTTCAAAATTTTTGCATCGAATGCTTTCTTTACATTCCGTAGGTGACGAAATAGTTCAAAATTCTGTCCTAACCTCACTTATGTGGTGCTCAGAGATGTCTAAAGTTTTCCGTCGTAGACTTTGACACGCCATAAAACACAAAACAAATAGGAATTTCGAGAAACGGAGACCGGATTCGTGATCCTGGGGTTCGAATCTCTAAGTATGCCAAATGTCATGGAAATCGGTGACGGTCATTTGTGGACTTGCCCGGCTGAAGGCCTGTTTTGGCACTTTTCTGAAAACTAAAACTGTAAATATCTCTGGTTCTATTCCATATTTTCGAGCTTACGAAGTGCCGAAAAATTCACCAAAAGATTACCTTTCTTTGACCACTTTGCCGGAGATTCTGGCTTTAGCCGTTCAGACTTGACTCACGTTTAAAGTTTGGACAAGGGGTCGAAAATTGAAGGGGCGCACCTTGCCATTTTTTGGGGGTGCCGAAAAAAAAATTGAGTTAGGCAGGTCAAGTGGTAGTTGAATGAGAGTAGACTCCAGGACCAGTCTTAGATTTGCGATATCTCTTATTTTTAAATGACTTATGGGGCAAAACGTGTGCACACCAAAAAAAATAAATTTCAAAATTTTTGCATCGAATGCTTTCTTTACATTCCGTAGGTGACGAAATAGTTCAAAATTCTGTCCTAACCTCACTTATGTGGTGCTCAGAGATGTCTAAAGTTTTCCGTCGTAGACTTTGACACGCCATAAAACACAAAACAAATAGGAATTTCGAGAAACGGAGACCGGATTCGTGATCCTGGGGTTCGAATCTCTAAGTATGCCAAATGTCATGGAAATCGGTGACGGTCATTTGTGGACTTGCCCGGCTGAAGGCCTGTTTTGGCACTTTTCTGAAAACTAAAACTGTAAATATCTCTGGTTCTATTCCATATTTTCGAGCTTACGAAGTGCCGAAAAATTCACCAAAAGATTACCTTTCTTTGACCACTTTGCCGGAGATTCTGGCTTTAGCCGTTCAGACTTGACTCACGTTTAAAGTTTGGACAAGGGGTCGAAAATTGAAGGGGCGCACCTTGCCATTTTTTGGGGGTGCCGAAAAAAAAATTGAGTTAGGCAGGTCAAGTGGTAGTTGAATGAGAGTAGACTCCAGGACCAGTCTTAGATTTGCGATATCTCTTATTTTTAAATGACTTATGGGGCAAAACGTGTGCACACCAAAAAAAATAAATTTCAAAATTTTTGCATCGAATGCTTTCTTTACATTCCGTAGGTGACGAAATAGTTCAAAATTCTGTCCTAACCTCACTTATGTGGTGCTCAGAGATGTCTAAAGTTTTCCGTCGTAGACTTTGACACGCCATAAAACACAAAACAAATAGGAATTTCGAGAAACGGAGACCGGATTCGTGATCCTGGGGTTCGAATCTCTAAGTATGCCAAATGTCATGGAAATCGGTGACGGTCATTTGTGGACTTGCCCGGCTGAAGGCCTGTTTTGGCACTTTTCTGAAAACTAAAACTGTAAATATCTCTGGTTCTATTCCATATTTTCGAGCTTACGAAGTGCCGAAAAATTCACCAAAAGATTACCTTTCTTTGACCACTTTGCCGGAGATTCTGGCTTTAGCCGTTCAGACTTGACTCACGTTTAAAGTTTGGACAAGGGGTCGAAAATTGAAGGGGCGCACCTTGCCATTTTTTGGGGGTGCCGAAAAAAAAATTGAGTTAGGCAGGTCAAGTGGTAGTTGAATGAGAGTAGACTCCAGGACCAGTCTTAGATTTGCGATATCTCTTATTTTTAAATGACTTATGGGGCAAAACGTGTGCACACCAAAAAAAATAAATTTCAAAATTTTTGCATCGAATGCTTTCTTTACATTCCGTAGGTGACGAAATAGTTCAAAATTCTGTCCTAACCTCACTTATGTGGTGCTCAGAGATGTCTAAAGTTTTCCGTCGTAGACTTTGACACGCCATAAAACACAAAACAAATAGGAATTTCGAGAAACGGAGACCGGATTCGTGATCCTGGGGTTCGAATCTCTAAGTATGCCAAATGTCATGGAAATCGGTGACGGTCATTTGTGGACTTGCCCGGCTGAAGGCCTGTTTTGGCACTTTTCTGAAAACTAAAACTGTAAATATCTCTGGTTCTATTCCATATTTTCGAGCTTACGAAGTGCCGAAAAATTCACCAAAAGATTACCTTTCTTTGACCACTTTGCCGGAGATTCTGGCTTTAGCCGTTCAGACTTGACTCACGTTTAAAGTTTGGACAAGGGGTCGAAAATTGAAGGGGCGCACCTTGCCATTTTTTGGGGGTGCCGAAAAAAAAATTGAGTTAGGCAGGTCAAGTGGTAGTTGAATGAGAGTAGACTCCAGGACCAGTCTTAGATTTGCGATATCTCTTATTTTTAAATGACTTATGGGGCAAAACGTGTGCACACCAAAAAAAATAAATTTCAAAATTTTTGCATCGAATGCTTTCTTTACATTCCGTAGGTGACGAAATAGTTCAAAATTCTGTCCTAACCTCACTTATGTGGTGCTCAGAGATGTCTAAAGTTTTCCGTCGTAGACTTTGACACGCCATAAAACACAAAACAAATAGGAATTTCGAGAAACGGAGACCGGATTCGTGATCCTGGGGTTCGAATCTCTAAGTATGCCAAATGTCATGGAAATCGGTGACGGTCATTTGTGGACTTGCCCGGCTGAAGGCCTGTTTTGGCACTTTTCTGAAAACTAAAACTGTAAATATCTCTGGTTCTATTCCATATTTTCGAGCTTACGAAGTGCCGAAAAATTCACCAAAAGATTACCTTTCTTTGACCACTTTGCCGGAGATTCTGGCTTTAGCCGTTCAGACTTGACTCACGTTTAAAGTTTGGACAAGGGGTCGAAAATTGAAGGGGCGCACCTTGCCATTTTTTGGGGGTGCCGAAAAAAAAATTGAGTTAGGCAGGTCAAGTGGTAGTTGAATGAGAGTAGACTCCAGGACCAGTCTTAGATTTGCGATATCTCTTATTTTTAAATGACTTATGGGGCAAAACGTGTGCACACCAAAAAAAATAAATTTCAAAATTTTTGCATCGAATGCTTTCTTTACATTCCGTAGGTGACGAAATAGTTCAAAATTCTGTCCTAACCTCACTTATGTGGTGCTCAGAGATGTCTAAAGTTTTCCGTCGTAGACTTTGACACGCCATAAAACACAAAACAAATAGGAATTTCGAGAAACGGAGACCGGATTCGTGATCCTGGGGTTCGAATCTCTAAGTATGCCAAATGTCATGGAAATCGGTGACGGTCATTTGTGGACTTGCCCGGCTGAAGGCCTGTTTTGGCACTTTTCTGAAAACTAAAACTGTAAATATCTCTGGTTCTATTCCATATTTTCGAGCTTACGAAGTGCCGAAAAATTCACCAAAAGATTACCTTTCTTTGACCACTTTGCCGGAGATTCTGGCTTTAGCCGTTCAGACTTGACTCACGTTTAAAGTTTGGACAAGGGGTCGAAAATTGAAGGGGCGCACCTTGCCATTTTTTGGGGGTGCCGAAAAAAAAATTGAGTTAGGCAGGTCAAGTGGTAGTTGAATGAGAGTAGACTCCAGGACCAGTCTTAGATTTGCGATATCTCTTATTTTTAAATGACTTATGGGGCAAAACGTGTGCACACCAAAAAAAATAAATTTCAAAATTTTTGCATCGAATGCTTTCTTTACATTCCGTAGGTGACGAAATAGTTCAAAATTCTGTCCTAACCTCACTTATGTGGTGCTCAGAGATGTCTAAAGTTTTCCGTCGTAGACTTTGACACGCCATAAAACACAAAACAAATAGGAATTTCGAGAAACGGAGACCGGATTCGTGATCCTGGGGTTCGAATCTATAAGTATGCCAAATGTCATGGAAATCGGTGACGGTCATTTGTGGACTTGCCCGGCTGAAGGCCTGTTTTGGCACTTTTCTGAAAACTAAAACTGTAAATATCTCTGGTTCTATTCCATATTTTCGAGCTTACGAAGTGCCGAAAAATTCACCAAAAGATTACCTTTCTTTGACCACTTTGCCGGAGATTCTGGCTTTAGCCGTTCAGACTTGACTCACGTTTAAAGTTTGGACAAGGGGTCGAAAATTGAAGGGGCGCACCTGGCCATTTTTTGGGGGTGCCGAAAAAAAAATTGAGTTAGGCAGGTCAAGTGGTAGTTGAATGAGAGTAGACTCCAGGACCAGTCTTAGATTTGCGATATCTCTTATTTTTAAATGACTTATGGGGCAAAACGTGTGCACACCAAAAAAAATAAATTTCAAAATTTTTGCATCGAATGCTTTCTTTACATTCCGTAGGTGACGAAATAGTTCAAAATTCTGTCCTAACCTCACTTATGTGGTGCTCAGAGATGTCTAAAGTTTTCCGTCGTAGACTTTGACACGCCATAAAACACAAAACAAATAGGAATTTCGAGAAACGGAGACCGGATTCGTGATCCTGGGGTTCGAATCTATAAGTATGCCAAATGTCATGGAAATCGGTGACGGTCATTTGTGGACTTGCCCGGCTGAAGGCCTGTTTTGGCACTTTTCTGAAAACTAAAACTGTAAATATCTCTGGTTCTATTCCATATTTTCGAGCTTACGAAGTGCCGAAAAATTCACCAAAAGATTACCTTTCTTTGACCACTTTGCCGGAGATTCTGGCTTTAGCCGTTCAGACTTGACTCACGTTTAAAGTTTGGACAAGGGGTCGAAAATTGAAGGGGCGCACCTTGCCATTTTTTGGGGGTGCCGAAAAAAAAATTGAGTTAGGCAGGTCAAGTGGTAGTTGAATGAGAGTAGACTCCAGGACCAGTCTTAGATTTGCGATATCTCTTATTTTTAAATGACTTATGGGGCAAAACGTGTGCACACCAAAAAAAATAAATTTCAAAATTTTTGCATCGAATGCTTTCTTTACATTCCGTAGGTGACGAAATAGTTCAAAATTCTGTCCTAACCTCACTTATGTGGTGCTCAGAGATGTCTAAAGTTTTCCGTCGTAGACTTTGACACGCCATAAAACACAAAACAAATAGGAATTTCGAGAAACGGAGACCGGATTCGTGATCCTGGGGTTCGAATCTATAAGTATGCCAAATGTCATGGAAATCGGTGACGGTCATTTGTGGACCTGCCCGGCTGAAGGCCTGTTTTGGCACTTTTCTGAAAACTAAAACTGTAAATATCTCTGGTTCTATTCCATATTTTCGAGCTTACGAAGTGCCGAAAAATTCACCAAAAGATTACCTTTCTTTGACCACTTTGCCTGAGATTCTGGCTTTAGCCGTTCAGACTTGACTCACGTTTAAATTTTGGACAAGGGGTCGAAAATTGAAGGGGCGCACCTTGCCATTTTTTGGGGGTGCCGAAAAAAAAATTGAGTTAGGCAGGTCAAGTGGTAGTTGAATGAGAGTAGACTCCAGGACCAGTCTTAGATTTGCGATATCTCTTATTTTTAAATGACTTATGGGGCAAAACGTGTGCACACCAAAAAAAATAAATTTCAAAATTTTTGCATCGAATGCTTTCTTTACATTCCGTAGGTGACGAAATAGTTCAAAATTCTGTCCTAACCTCACTTATGTGGTGCTCAGAGATGTCTAAAGATTTCCGTCGTAGACTTTGACACGCCATAAAACACAAAACAAATAGGAATTTCGAGAAACGGAGACCGGATTCGTGATCCTGGGGTTCGAATCTATAAGTATGCCAAATGTCATGGAAATCGGTGACGGTCATTTGTGGACTTGCCCGGCTGAAGGTCTGTTTTGGCACTTTTCTGAAAACTAAAACTGTAAATATCTCTGGTTCTATTCCATATTTTCGAGCTTACGAAGTGCCGAAAAATTCACCAAAAGATTACCTTTCTTTGACCACTTTGCCGGAGATTCTGGCTTTAGCCGTTCAGACTTGACTCACGTTTAAAGTTTGGACAAGGGGTCGAAAATTGAAGGGGCGCACCTTGCCATTTTTTGGGGGTGCCGAAAAAAAAATTGAGTTAGGCAGGTCAAGTGGTAGTTGAATGAGAGTAGACTCCAGGACCAGTCTTAGATTTGCGATATCTCTTATTTTTAAATGACTTATGGGGCAAAACGTGTGCACACCAAAAAAAATAAATTTCAAAATTTTTGCATCGAATGCTTTCTTTACATTCCGTAGGTGACGAAATAGTTCAAAATTCTGTCCTAACCTCACTTATGTGGTGCTCAGAGATGTCTAAAGTTTTCCGTCGTAGACTTTGACACGCCATAAAACACAAAACAAATAGGAATTTCGAGAAACGGAGACCGGATTCGTGATCCTGGGGTTCGAATCTATAAGTATGCCAAATGTCATGGAAATCGGTGACGGTCATTTGTGGACTTGCCCGGCTGAAGGCCTGTTTTGGCACTTTTCTGAAAACTAAAACTGTAAATATCTCTGGTTCTATTCCATATTTTCGAGCTTACGAAGTGCCGAAAAATTCACCAAAAGATTACCTTTCTTTGACCACTTTGCCGGAGATTCTGGCTTTAGCCGTTCAGACTTGACTCACGTTTAAAGTTTGGACAAGGGGTCGAAAATTGAAGGGGCGCACCTTGCCATTTTTTGGGGGTGCCGAAAAAAAAATTGAGTTAGGCAGGTCAAGTGGTAGTTGAATGAGAGTAGACTCCAGGACCAGTCTTAGATTTGCGATATCTCTTATTTTTAAATGACTTATGGGGCAAAACGTGTGCACACCAAAAAAAAATAAATTTCAAAATTTTTGCATCGAATGCTTTCTTTACATTCCGTAGGTGACGAAATAGTTCAAAATTCTGTCCTAACCTCACTTATGTGGTGCTCAGAGATGTCTAAAGTTTTCCGTCGTAGACTTTGACACGCCATAAAACACAAAACAAATAGGAATTTCGAGAAACGGAGACCGGATTCGTGATCCTGGGGTTCGAATCTATAAGTATGCCAAATGTCATGGAAATCGGTGACGGTCATTTGTGGACTTGCCCGGCTGAAGGCCTGTTTTGGCACTTTTCTGAAAACTAAAACTGTAAATATCTCTGGTTCTATTCCATATTTTCGAGCTTACGAAGTGCCGAAAAATTCACCAAAAGATTACCTTTCTTTGACCACTTTGCCGGAGATTCTGGCTTTAGCCGTTCAGACTTGACTCACGTTTAAAGTTTGGACAAGGGGTCGAAAATTGAAGGGGCGCACCTTGCCATTTTTTGGGGGTGCCGAAAAAAAAATTGAGTTAGGCAGGTCAAGTGGTAGTTGAATGAGAGTAGACTCCAGGACCAGTCTTAGATTTGCGATATCTCTTATTTTTAAATGACTTATGGGGCAAAACGTGTGCACACCAAAAAAAATAAATTTCAAAATTTTTGCATCGAATGCTTTCTTTACATTCCGTAGGTGACGAAATAGTTCAAAATTCTGTCCTAACCTCACTTATGTGGTGCTCAGAGATGTCTAAAGTTTTCCGTCGTAGACTTTGACACGCCATAAAACACAAAACAAATAGGAATTTCGAGAAACGGAGACCGGATTCGTGATCCTGGGGTTCGAATCTATAAGTATGCCAAATGTCATGGAAATCGGTGACGGTCATTTGTGGACTTGCCCGGCTGAAGGCCTGTTTTGGCACTTTTCTGAAAACTAAAACTGTAAATATCTCTGGTTCTATTCCATATTTTCGAGCTTACGAAGTGCCGAAAAATTCACCAAAAGATTACCTTTCTTTGACCACTTTGCCGGAGATTCTGGCTTTAGCCGTTCAGACTTGACTCACGTTTAAAGTTTGGACAAGGGGTCGAAAATTGAAGGGGCGCACCTTGCCATTTTTTGGGGGTGCCGAAAAAAAAATTGAGTTAGGCAGGTCAAGTGGTAGTTGAATGAGAGTAGACTCCAGGACCAGTCTTAGATTTGCGATATCTCTTATTTTTAAATGACTTATGGGGCAAAACGTGTGCACACCAAAAAAAAATAAATTTCAAAATTTTTGCATCGAATGCTTTCTTTACATTCCGTAGGTGACGAAATAGTTCAAAATTCTGTCCTAACCTCACTTATGTGGTGCTCAGAGATGTCTAAAGTTTTCCGTCGTAGACTTTGACACGCCATAAAACACAAAACAAATAGGAATTTCGAGAAACGGAGACCGGATTCGTGATCCTGGGGTTCGAATCTATAAGTATGCCAAATGTCATGGAAATCGGTGACGGTCATTTGTGGACTTGCCCGGCTGAAGGCCTGTTTTGGCACTTTTCTGAAAACTAAAACTGTAAATATCTCTGGTTCTATTCCATATTTTCGAGCTTACGAAGTGCCGAAAAATTCACCAAAAGATTACCTTTCTTTGACCACTTTGCCGGAGATTCTGGCTTTAGCCGTTCAGACTTGACTCACGTTTAAAGTTTGGACAAGGGGTCGAAAATTGAAGGGGCGCACCTTGCCATTTTTTGGGGGTGCCGAAAAAAAAATTGAGTTAGGCAGGTCAAGTGGTAGTTGAATGAGAGTAGACTCCAGGACCAGTCTTAGATTTGCGATATCTCTTATTTTTAAATGACTTATGGGGCAAAACGTGTGCACACCAAAAAAAAATAAATTTCAAAATTTTTGCATCGAATGCTTTCTTTACATTCCGTAGGTGACGAAATAGTTCAAAATTCTGTCCTAACCTCACTTATGTGGTGCTCAGAGATGTCTAAAGTTTTCCGTCGTAGACTTTGACACGCCATAAAACACAAAACAAATAGGAATTTCGAGAAACGGAGACCGGATTCGTGATCCTGGGGTTCGAATCTATAAGTATGCCAAATGTCATGGAAATCGGTGACGGTCATTTGTGGACTTGCCCGGCTGAAGGCCTGTTTTGGCACTTTTCTGAAAACTAAAACTGTAAATATCTCTGGTTCTATTCCATATTTTCGAGCTTACGAAGTGCCGAAAAATTCACCAAAAGATTACCTTTCTTTGACCACTTTGCCGGAGATTCTGGCTTTAGCCGTTCAGACTTGACTCACGTTTAAAGTTTGGACAAGGGGTCGAAAATTGAAGGGGCGCACCTGGCCATTTTTGGGGGTGCCGAAAAAAAAATTGAGTTAGGCAGGTCAAGTGGTAGTTGAATGAGAGTAGACTCCAGGACCAGTCTTAGATTTGCGATATCTCTTATTTTTAAATGACTTATGGGGCAAAACGTGTGCACACCAAAAAAAATAAATTTCAAAATTTTTGCATCGAATGCTTTCTTTACATTCCGTAGGTGACGAAATAGTTCAAAATTCTGTCCTAACCTCACTTATGTGGTGCTCAGAGATGTCTAAAGTTTTCCGTCGTAGACTTTGACACGCCATAAAACACAAAACAAATAGGAATTTCGAGAAACGGAGACCGGATTCGTGATCCTGGGGTTCGAATCTATAAGTATGCCAAATGTCATGGAAATCGGTGACGGTCATTTGTGGACTTGCCCGGCTGAAGGCCTGTTTTGGCACTTTTCTGAAAACTAAAACTGTAAATATCTCTGGTTCTATTCCATATTTTCGAGCTTACGAAGTGCCGAAAAATTCACCAAAAGATTACCTTTCTTTGACCACTTTGCCGGAGATTCTGGCTTTAGCCGTTCAGACTTGACTCACGTTTAAAGTTTGGACAAGGGGTCGAAAATTGAAGGGGCGCACCTTGCCATTTTTTGGGGGTGCCGAAAAAAAAATTGAGTTAGGCAGGTCAAGTGGTAGTTGAATGAGAGTAGACTCCAGGACCAGTCTTAGATTTGCGATATCTCTTATTTTTAAATGACTTATGGGGCAAAACGTGTGCACACCAAAAAAAATAAATTTCAAAATTTTTGCATCGAATGCTTTCTTTACATTCCGTAGGTGACGAAATAGTTCAAAATTCTGTCCTAACCTCACTTATGTGGTACTCAGAGATGTCTAAAGTTTTCCGTCGTAGACTTTGACACGCCATAAAACACAAAACAAATAGGAATTTCGAGAAACGGAGACCGGATTCGTGATCCTGGGGTTCGAATCTATAAGTATGCCAAATGTCATGGAAATCGGTGACGGTCATTTGTGGACTTGCCCGGCTGAAGGCCTGTTTTGGCACTTTTCTGAAAACTAAAACTGTAAATATCTCTGGTTCTATTCCATATTTTCGAGCTTACGAAGTGCCGAAAAATTCACCAAAAGATTACCTTTCTTTGACCACTTTGCCGGAGATTCTGGCTTTAGCCGTTCAGACTTGACTCACGTTTAAAGTTTGGACAAGGGGTCGAAAATTGAAGGGGCGCACCTTGCCATTTTTTGGGGGTGCCGAAAAAAAAATTGAGTTAGGCAGGTCAAGTGGTAGTTGAATGAGAGTAGACTCCAGGACCAGTCTTAGATTTGCGATATCTCTTATTTTTAAATGACATATGGGGCAAAACGTGTGCACACCAAAAAAAATAAATTTCAAAATTTTTGCATCGAATGCTTTCTTTACATTCCGTAGGTGACGAAATAGTTCAAAATTCTGTCCTAACCTCACTTATGTGGTGCTCAGAGATGTCTAAAGTTTTCCGTCGTAGACTTTGACACGCCATAAAACACAAAACAAATAGGAATTTCGAGAAACGGAGACCGGATTCGTGATCCTGGGGTTCGAATCTATAAGTATGCCAAATGTCATGGAAATCGGTGACGGTCATTTGTGGACCTGCCCGGCTGAAGGCCTGTTTTGGCACTTTTCTGAAAACTAAAACTGTAAATATCTCTGGTTCTATTCCATATTTTCGAGCTTACGAAGTGCCGAAAAATTCACCAAAAGATTACCTTTCTTTGACCACTTTGCCTGAGATTCTGGCTTTAGCCGTTCAGACTTGACTCACGTTTAAATTTTGGACAAGGGGTCGAAAATTGAAGGGGCGCACCTTGCCATTTTTTGGGGGTGCCGAAAAAAAAATTGAGTTAGGCAGGTCAAGTGGTAGTTGAATGAGAGTAGACTCCAGGACCAGTCTTAGATTTGCGATATCTCTTATTTTTAAATGACTTATGGGGCAAAACGTGTGCACACCAAAAAAAATAAATTTCAAAATTTTTGCATCGAATGCTTTCTTTACATTCCGTAGGTGACGAAATAGTTCAAAATTCTGTCCTAACCTCACTTATGTGGTGCTCAGAGATGTCTAAAGATTTCCGTCGTAGACTTTGACACGCCATAAAACACAAAACAAATAGGAATTTCGAGAAACGGAGACCGGATTCGTGATCCTGGGGTTCGAATCTATAAGTATGCCAAATGTCATGGAAATCGGTGACGGTCATTTGTGGACTTGCCCGGCTGAAGGTCTGTTTTGGCACTTTTCTGAAAACTAAAACTGTAAATATCTCTGGTTCTATTCCATATTTTCGAGCTTACGAAGTGCCGAAAAATTCACCAAAAGATTACCTTTCTTTGACCACTTTGCCGGAGATTCTGGCTTTAGCCGTTCAGACTTGACTCACGTTTAAAGTTTGGACAAGGGGTCGAAAATTGAAGGGGCGCACCTTGCCATTTTTTGGGGGTGCCGAAAAAAAAATTGAGTTAGGCAGGTCAAGTGGTAGTTGAATGAGAGTAGACTCCAGGACCAGTCTTAGATTTGCGATATCTCTTATTTTTAAATGACTTATGGGGCAAAACGTGTGCACACCAAAAAAAATAAATTTCAAAATTTTTGCATCGAATGCTTTCTTTACATTCCGTAGGTGACGAAATAGTTCAAAATTCTGTCCTAACCTCACTTATGTGGTGCTCAGAGATGTCTAAAGTTTTCCGTCGTAGACTTTGACACGCCATAAAACACAAAACAAATAGGAATTTCGAGAAACGGAGACCGGATTCGTGATCCTGGGGTTCGAATCTATAAGTATGCCAAATGTCATGGAAATCGGTGACGGTCATTTGTGGACTTGCCCGGCTGAAGGCCTGTTTTGGCACTTTTCTGAAAACTAAAACTGTAAATATCTCTGGTTCTATTCCATATTTTCGAGCTTACGAAGTGCCGAAAAATTCACCAAAAGATTACCTTTCTTTGACCACTTTGCCGGAGATTCTGGCTTTAGCCGTTCAGACTTGACTCACGTTTAAAGTTTGGACAAGGGGTCGAAAATTGAAGGGGCGCACCTTGCCATTTTTTGGGGGTGCCGAAAAAAAAATTGAGTTAGGCAGGTCAAGTGGTAGTTGAATGAGAGTAGACTCCAGGACCAGTCTTAGATTTGCGATATCTCTTATTTTTAAATGACTTATGGGGCAAAACGTGTGCACACCAAAAAAAAATAAATTTCAAAATTTTTGCATCGAATGCTTTCTTTACATTCCGTAGGTGACGAAATAGTTCAAAATTCTGTCCTAACCTCACTTATGTGGTGCTCAGGGATGTCTAAAGTTTTCCGTCGTAGACTTTGACACGCCATAAAACACAAAACAAATAGGAATTTCGAGAAACGGAGACCGGATTCGTGATCCTGGGGTTCGAATCTATAAGTATGCCAAATGTCATGGAAATCGGTGACGGTCATTTGTGGACTTGCCCGGCTGAAGGCCTGTTTTGGCACTTTTCTGAAAACTAAAACTGTAAATATCTCTGGTTCTATTCCATATTTTCGAGCTTACGAAGTGCCGAAAAATTCACCAAAAGATTACCTTTCTTTGACCACTTTGCCGGAGATTCTGGCTTTAGCCGTTCAGACTTGACTCACGTTTAAAGTTTGGACAAGGGGTCGAAAATTGAAGGGGCGCACCTTGCCATTTTTTGGGGGTGCCGAAAAAAAAATTGAGTTAGGCAGGTCAAGTGGTAGTTGAATGAGAGTAGACTCCAGGACCAGTCTTAGATTTGCGATATCTCTTATTTTTAAATGACTTATGGGGCAAAACGTGTGCACACCAAAAAAAAATAAATTTCAAAATTTTTGCATCGAATGCTTTCTTTACATTCCGTAGGTGACGAAATAGTTCAAAATTCTGTCCTAACCTCACTTATGTGGTGCTCAGAGATGTCTAAAGTTTTCCGTCGTAGACTTTGACACGCCATAAAACACAAAACAAATAGGAATTTCGAGAAACGGAGACCGGATTCGTGATCCTGGGGTTCGAATCTCTAAGTATGCCAAATGTCATGGAAATCGGTGACGGTCATTTGTGGACTTGCCCGGCTGAAGGCCTGTTTTGGCACTTTTCTGAAAACTAAAACTGTAAATATCTCTGGTTCTATTCCATATTTTCGAGCTTACGAAGTGCCGAAAAATTCACCAAAAGATTACCTTTCTTTGACCACTTTGCCGGAGATTCTGGCTTTAGCCGTTCAGACTTGACTCACGTTTAAAGTTTGGACAAGGGGTCGAAAATTGAAGGGGCGCACCTTGCCATTTTTTGGGGGTGCCGAAAAAAAAATTGAGTTAGGCAGGTCAAGTGGTAGTTGAATGAGAGTAGACTCCAGGACCAGTCTTAGATTTGCGATATCTCTTATTTTTAAATGACTTATGGGGCAAAACGTGTGCACACCAAAAAAAATAAATTTCAAAATTTTTGCATCGAATGCTTTCTTTACATTCCGTAGGTGACGAAATAGTTCAAAATTCTGTCCTAACCTCACTTATGTGGTGCTCAGAGATGTCTAAAGTTTTCCGTCGTAGACTTTGACACGCCATAAAACACAAAACAAATAGGAATTTCGAGAAACGGAGACCGGATTCGTGATCCTGGGGTTCGAATCTATAAGTATGCCAAATGTCATGGAAATCGGTGACGGTCATTTGTGGACTTGCCCGGCTGAAGGCCTGTTTTGGCACTTTTCTGAAAACTAAAACTGTAAATATCTCTGGTTCTATTCCATATTTTCGAGCTTACGAAGTGATGAAAAATTCACCAAAAGATTACCTTTCTTTGACCACTTTGCCGGAGATTCTGGCTTTAGCCGTTCAGACTTGACTCACGTTTAAAGTTTGGACAAGGGGTCGAAAATTGAAGGGGCGCACCTTGCCATTTTTTGGGGGTGCCGAAAAAAAAATTGAGTTAGGCAGGTCAAGTGGTAGTTGAATGAGAGTAGACTCCAGGACCAGTCTTAGATTTGCGATATCTCTTATTTTTAAATGACTTATGGGGCAAAACGTGTGCACACCAAAAAAAATAAATTTCAAAATTTTTGCATCGAATGCTTTCTTTACATTCCGTAGGTGACGAAATAGTTCAAAATTCTGTCCTAACCTCACTTATGTGGTGCTCAGAGATGTCTAAAGTTTTCCGTCGTAGACTTTGACACGCCATAAAACACAAAACAAATAGGAATTTCGAGAAACGGAGACCGGATTCGTGATCCTGGGGTTCGAATCTATAAGTATGCCAAATGTCATGGAAATCGGTGACGGTCATTTGTGGACTTGCCCGGCTGAAGGCCTGTTTTGGCACTTTTCTGAAAACTAAAACTGTAAATATCTCTGGTTCTATTCCATATTTTCGAGCTTACGAAGTGCCGAAAAATTCACCAAAAGATTACCTTTCTTTGACCACTTTGCCGGAGATTCTGGCTTTAGCCGTTCAGACTTGACTCACGTTTAAAGTTTGGACAAGGGGTCGAAAATTGAAGGGGCGCACCTTGCCACTTTTTGGGGTGCCGAAAAAAAAATTGAGTTAGGCAGGTCAAGTGGTAGTTGAATGAGAGTAGACTCCAGGACCAGTCTTAGATTTGCGATATCTCTTATTTTTAAATGACTTATGGGGCAAAACGTGTGCACACCAAAAAAAAATAAATTTCAAAATTTTTGCATCGAATGCTTTCTTTACATTCCGTAGGTGACGAAATAGTTCAAAATTCTGTCCTAACCTCACTTATGTGGTGCTCAGAGATGTCTAAAGTTTTCCGTCGTAGACTTTGACACGCCATAAAACACAAAACAAATAGGAATTTCGAGAAACGGAGACCGGATTCGTGATCCTGGGGTTCGAATCTATAAGTATGCCAAATGTCATGGAAATCGGTGACGGTCATTTGTGGACTTGCCCGGCTGAAGGCCTGTTTTGGCACTTTTCTGAAAACTAAAACTGTAAATATCTCTGGTTCTATTCCATATTTTCGAGCTTACGAAGTGCCGAAAAATTCACCAAAAGATTACCTTTCTTTGACCACTTTGCCGGAGATTCTGGCTTTAGCCGTTCAGACTTGACTCACGTTTAAAGTTTGGACAAGGGGTCGAAAATTGAAGGGGCGCACCTTGCCATTTTTTGGGGGTGCCGAAAAAAAAATTGAGTTAGGCAGGTCAAGTGGTAGTTGAATGAGAGTAGACTCCAGGACCAGTCTTAGATTTGCGATATCTCTTATTTTTAAATGACTTATGGGGCAAAACGTGTGCACACCAAAAAAAAATAAATTTCAAAATTTTTGCATCGAATGCTTTCTTTACATTCCGTAGGTGACGAAATAGTTCAAAATTCTGTCCTAACCTCACTTATGTGGTGCTCAGAGATGTCTAAAGTTTTCCGTCGTAGACTTTGACACGCCATAAAACACAAAACAAATAGGAATTTCGAGAAACGGAGACCGGATTCGTGATCCTGGGGTTCGAATCTATAAGTATGCCAAATGTCATGGAAATCGGTGACGGTCATTTGTGGACTTGCCCGGCTGAAGGCCTGTTTTGGCACTTTTCTGAAAACTAAAACTGTAAATATCTCTGGATCTATTCCATATTTTCGAGCTTACGAAGTGCCGAAAAATTCACCAAAAGATTACCTTTCTTTGACCACTTTGCCGGAGATTCTGGCTTTAGCCGTTCAGACTTGACTCACGTTTAAAGTTTGGACAAGGGGTCGAAAATTGAAGGGGCGCACCTTGCCATTTTTTGGGGGTGCCGAAAAAAAAATTGAGTTAGGCAGGTCAAGTGGTAGTTGAATGAGAGTAGACTCCAGGACCAGTCTTAGATTTGCGATATCTCTTATTTTTAAATGACTTATGGGGCAAAACGTGTGCACACCAAAAAAAATAAATTTCAAAATTTTTGCATCGAATGCTTTCTTTACATTCCGTAGGTGACGAAATAGTTCAAAATTCTGTCCTAACCTCACTTATGTGGTGCTCAGAGATGTCTAAAGTTTTCCGTCGTAGACTTTGACACGCCATAAAACACAAAACAAATAGGAATTTCGAGAAACGGAGACCGGATTCGTGATCCTGGGGTTCGAATCTATAAGTATGCCAAATGTCATGGAAATCGGTGACGGTCATTTGTGGACTTGCCCGGCTGAAGGCCTGTTTTGGCACTTTTCTGAAAACTAAAACTGTAAATATCTCTGGTTCTATTCCATATTTTCGAGCTTACGAAGTGCCGAAAAATTCACCAAAAGATTACCTTTCTTTGACCACTTTGCCGGAGATTCTGGCTTTAGCCGTTCAGACTTGACTCACGTTTAAAGTTTGGACAAGGGGTCGAAAATTGAAGGGGCGCACCTTGCCATTTTTTGGGGGTGCCGAAAAAAAAATTGAGTTAGGCAGGTCAAGTGGTAGTTGAATGAGAGTAGACTCCAGGACCAGTCTTAGATTTGCGATATCTCTTATTTTTAAATGACTTATGGGGCAAAACGTGTGCACACCAAAAAAAATAAATTTCAAAATTTTTGCATCGAATGCTTTCTTTACATTCCGTAGGTGACGAAATAGTTCAAAATTCTGTCCTAACCTCACTTATGTGGTGCTCAGAGATGTCTAAAGTTTTCCGTCGTAGACTTTGACACGCCATAAAACACAAAACAAATAGGAATTTCGAGAAACGGAGACCGGATTCGTGATCCTGGGGTTCGAATCTATAAGTATGCCAAATGTCATGGAAATCGGTGACGGTCATTTGTGGACTTGCCCGGCTGAAGTCCTGTTTTGGCACTTTTCTGAAAACTAAAACTGTAAATATCTCTGGTTCTATTCCATATTTTCAAGCTTACGAAGTGCCGAAAAATTCACCAAAAGATTACCTTTCTTTGACCACTTTGCCGGAGATTCTGGCTTTAGCCGTTCAGACTTGACTCACGTTTAAAGTTTGGACAAGGGGTCGAAAATTGAAGGGGCGCACCTTGCCATTTTTTGGGGGTGCCGAAAAAAAAATTGAGTTAGGCAGGTCAAGTGGTAGTTGAATGAGAGTAGACTCCAGGACCAGTCTTAGATTTGCGATATCTCTTATTTTTAAATGACTTATGGGGCAAAACGTGTGCACACCAAAAAAAATAAATTTCAAAATTTTTGCATCGAATGCTTTCTTTACATTCCGTAGGTGACGAAATAGTTCAAAATTCTGTCCTAACCTCACTTATGTGGTGCTCAGAGATGTCTAAAGATTTCCGTCGTAGACTTTGACACGCCATAAAACACAAAACAAATAGGAATTTCGAGAAACGGAGACCGGATTCGTGATCCTGGGGTTCGAATCTATAAGTATGCCAAATGTCATGGAAATCGGTGACGGTCATTTGTGGACTTGCCCGGCTGAAGGCCTGTTTTGGCACTTTTCTGAAAACTAAAACTGTAAATATCTCTGGTTCTATTCCATATTTTCGAGCTTACGAAGTGCCGAAAAATTCACCAAAAGATTACCTTTCTTTGACCACTTTGCCGGAGATTCTGGCTTTAGCCGTTCAGACTTGACTCACGTTTAAAGTTTGGACAAGGGGTCGAAAATTGAAGGGGCGCACCTTGCCATTTTTTGGGGGTGCCGAAAAAAAAATTGAGTTAGGCAGGTCAAGTGGTAGTTGAATGAGAGTAGACTCCAGGACCAGTCTTAGATTTGCGATATCTCTTATTTTTAAATGACTTATGGGGCAAAACGTGTGCACACCAAAAAAAATAAATTTCAAAATTTTTGCATCGAATGCTTTCTTTACATTCCGTAGGTGACGAAATAGTTCAAAATTCTGTCCTAACCTCACTTATGTGGTGCTCAGAGATGTCTAAAGTTTTCCGTCGTAGACTTTGACACGCCATAAAACACAAAACAAATAGGAATTTCGAGAAACGGAGACCGGATTCGTGATCCTGGGGTTCGAATCTATAAGTATGCCAAATGTCATGGAAATCGGTGACGGTCATTTGTGGACTTGCCCGGCTGAAGGCCTGTTTTGGCACTTTTCTGAAAACTAAAACTGTAAATATCTCTGGTTCTATTCCATATTTTCGAGCTTACGAAGTGCCGAAAAATTCACCAAAAGATTACCTTTCTTTGACCACTTTGCCGGAGATTCTGGCTTTAGCCGTTCAGACTTGACTCACGTTTAAAGTTTGGACAAGGGGTCGAAAATTGAAGGGGCGCACCTTGCCATTTTTTGGGGGTGCCGAAAAAAAAATTGAGTTAGGCAGGTCAAGTGGTAGTTGAATGAGAGTAGACTCCAGGACCAGTCTTAGATTTGCGATATCTCTTATTTTTAAATGACTTATGGGGCAAAACGTGTGCACACCAAAAAAAATAAATTTCAAAATTTTTGCATCGAATGCTTTCTTTACATTCCGCAGGTGACGAAATAGTTCAAAATTCTGTCCTAACCTCACTTATGTGGTGCTCAGAAGTGTCTAAAGTTTTCCGTCGTAGACTTTGACACGCCATAAAACACAAAACAAATAGGAATTTCGAGAAACGGAGACCGGATTCGTGATCCTGGGGTTCGAATCTATAAGTATGCCAAATGTCATGGAAATCGGTGACGGTCATTTGTGGACTTGCCCGGCTGAAGGCCTGTTTTGGCACTTTTCTGAAAACTAAAACTGTAAATATCTCTGGTTCTATTCCATATTTTCGAGCTTACGAAGTGCCGAAAAATTCACCAAAAGATTACCTTTCTTTGACCACTTTGCCGGAGATTCTGGCTTTAGCCGTTCAGACTTGACTCACGTTTAAAGTTTGGACAAGGGGTCGAAAATTGAAGGGGCGCACCTCGCCATTTTTTGGGGGTGCCGAAAAAAAAATTGAGTTAGGCAGGTCAAGTGGTAGTTGAATGAGAGTAGACTCCAGGACCAGTCTTAGATTTGCGATATCTCTTATTTTTAAATGACTTATGGGGCAAAACGTGTGCACACCAAAAAAAATAAATTTCAAAATTTTTGCATCGAATGCTTTCTTTACATTCCGTAGGTGACGAAATAGTTCAAAATTCTGTCCTAACCTCACTTATGTGGTGCTCAGAGATGTCTAAAGTTTTCCGTCGTAGACTTTGACACGCCATAAAACACAAAACAAATAGGAATTTCGAGAAACGGAGACCGGATTCGTGATCCTGGGGTTCGAATCTATAAGTATGCCAAATGTCATGGAAATCGGTGACGGTCATTTGTGGACTTGCCCGGCTGAAGGCCTGTTTTGGCACTTTTCTGAAAACTAAAACTGTAAATATCTCTGGTTCTATTCCATATTTTCGAGCTTACGAAGTGCCGAAAAATTCACCAAAAGATTACCTTTCTTTGACCACTTTGCCGGAGATTCTGGCTTTAGCCGTTCAGACTTGACTCACGTTTAAAGTTTGGACAAGGGGTCGAAAATTGAAGGGGCGCACCTTGCCATTTTTTGGGGGTGCCGAAAAAAAAATTGAGTTAGGCAGGTCAAGTGGTAGTTGAATGAGAGTAGACTCCAGGACCAGTCTTAGATTTGCGATATCTCTTATTTTTAAATGACTTATGGGGCAAAACGTGTGCACACCAAAAAAAATAAATTTCAAAATTTTTGCATCGAATGCTTTCTTTACATTCCGTAGGTGACGAAATAGTTCAAAATTCTGTCCTAACCTCACTTATGTGGTGCTCAGAGATGTCTAAAGTTTTCCGTCGTAGACTTTGACACGCCATAAAACACAAAACAAATAGGAATTTCGAGAAACGGAGACCGGATTCGTGATCCTGGGGTTCGAATCTATAAGTATGCCAAATGTCATGGAAATCGGTGACGGTCATTTGTGGACTTGCCCGGCTGAAGGCCTGTTTTGGCACTTTTCTGAAAACTAAAACTGTAAATATCTCTGGTTCTATTCCATATTTTCGAGCTTACGAAGTGCCGAAAAATTCACCAAAAGATTACCTTTCTTTGACCACTTTGCCGGAGATTCTGGCTTTAGCCGTTCAGACTTGACTCACGTTTAAAGTTTGGACAAGGGGTCGAAAATTGAAGGGGCGCACCTTGCCACTTTTTGGGGGTGCCGAAAAAAAAATTGAGTTAGGCAGGTCAAGTGGTAGTTGAATGAGAGTAGACTCCAGGACCAGTCTTAGATTTGCGATATCTCTTATTTTTAAATGACTTATGGGGCAAAACGTGTGCACACCAAAAAAAATAAATTTCAAAATTTTTGCATCGAATGCTTTCTTTACATTCCGTAGGTGACGAAATAGTTCAAAATTCTGTCCTAACCTCACTTATGTGGTGCTCAGAGATGTCTAAAGTTTTCCGTCGTAGAGTTTGACACGCCATAAAACACAAAACAAATAGGAATTTCGAGAAACGGAGACCGGATTCGTGATCCTGGGGTTCGAATCTATAAGTATGCCAAATGTCATGGAAATCGGTGACGGTCATTTGTGGACTTGCCCGGCTGAAGGCCTGTTTTGGCACTTTTCTGAAAACTAAAACTGTAAATATCTCTGGTTCTATTCCATATTTTCGAGCTTACGAAGTGCCGAAAAATTCACCAAAAGATTACCTTTCTTTGACCACTTTGCCGGAGATTCTGGCTTTAGCCGTTCAGACTTGACTCACGTTTAAAGTTTGGACAAGGGGTCGAAAATTGAAGGGGCGCACCTTGCCACTTTTTGGGGGTGCCGAAAAAAAAATTGAGTTAGGCAGGTCAAGTGGTAGTTGAATGAGAGTAGACTCCAGGACCAGTCTTAGATTTGCGATATCTCTTATTTTTAAATGACTTATGGGGCAAAACGTGTGCACACCAAAAAAAATAAATTTCAAAATTTTTGCATCGAATGCTTTCTTTACATTCCGTAGGTGACGAAATAGTTAAAAATTCTGTCCTAACCTCACTTATGTGGTGCTCAGAGATGTCTAAAGTTTTCCGTCGTAGACTTTGACACGCCATAAAACACAAAACAAATAGGAATTTCGAGAAACGGAGACCGGATTCGTGATCCTGGGGTTCGAATCTATAAGTATGCCAAATGTCATGGAAATCGGTGACGGTCATTTGTGGACTTGCCCGGCTGAAGGCCTGTTTTGGGACTTTTCTGGAAACTAAAACTGTAAATATCTCTGGTTCTATTCCATATTTTCGAGCTTACGAAGTGCCGAAAAATTCACCAAAAGATTACCTTTCTTTGACCACTTTGCCGGAGATTCTGGCTTTAGCCGTTCAGACTTGACTCACGTTTAAAGTTTGGACAAGGGGTCGAAAATTGAAGGGGCGCACCTTGCCATTTTTTGGGGGTGCCGAAAAAAAAATTGAGTTAGGCAGGTCAAGTGGTAGTTGAATGAGAGTAGACTCCAGGACCAGTCTTAGATTTGCGATATCTCTTATTTTTAAATGACTTATGGGGCAAAACGTGTGCACACCAAAAAAAATAAATTTCAAAATTTTTGCATCGAATGCATTCTTTACATTCCGTAGGTGACGAAATAGTTCAAAATTCTGTCCTAACCTCACTTATGTGGTGCTCAGAGATGTCTAAAGTTTTCCGTCGTAGACTTTGACACGCCATAAAACACAAAACAAATAGGAATTTCGAGAAACGGAGACCGGATTCGTGATCCTGGGGTTCGAATCTATAAGTATGCCAAATGTCATGGAAATCGGTGACGGTCATTTGTGGACTTGCCCGGCTGAAGGCCTTTTTTGGCACTTTTCTGAAAACTAAAACTGTAAATATCTCTGGTTCTATTCCATATTTTCGAGCTTACGAAGTGCCGAAAAATTCACCAAAAGATTACCTTTCTTTGACCACTTTGCCGGAGATTCTGGCTTTAGCCGTTCAGACTTGACTCACGTTTAAAGTTTGGACAAGGGGTCGAAAATTGAAGGGGCGCACCTTGCCACTTTTTGGGGGTGCCGAAAAAAAAAATTGAGTTAGGCAGGTCAAGTGGTAGTTGAATGAGAGTAGACTCCAGGACCAGTCTTAGATTTGCGATATCTCTTATTTTTAAATGACTTATGGGGCAAAACGTGTGCACACCAAAAAAAATAAATTTCAAAATTTTTGCATCGAATGCTTTCTTTACATTCCGTAGGTGACGAAATAGTTCAAAATTCTGTCCTAACCTCACTTATGTGGTGCTCAGAGATGTCTAAAGTTTTCCGTCGTAGACTTTGACACGCCATAAAACACAAAACAAATAGGAATTTCGAGAAACGGAGACCGGATTCGTGATCCTGGGGTTCGAATCTATAAGTATGCCAAATGTCATGGAAATCGGTGACGGTCATTTGTGGACTTGCCCGGCTGAAGGCCTGTTTTGGCACTTTTCTGAAAACTAAAACTGTAAATATCTCTGGTTCTATTCCATATTTTCGAGCTTACGAAGTGCCGAAAAATTCACCAAAAGATTACCTTTCTTTGACCACTTTGCCGGAGATTCTGGCTTTAGCCGTTCAGACTTGACTCACGTTTAAAGTTTGGACAAGGGGTCGAAAATTGAAGGGGCGCACCTTGCCACTTTTTGGGGGTGCCGAAAAAAAAATTGAGTTAGGCAGGTCAAGTGGTAGTTGAATGAGAGTAGACTCCAGGACCAGTCTTAGATTTGCGATATCTCTTATTTTTAAATGACTTATGGGGCAAAACGTGTGCACACCAAAAAAAATAAATTTCAAAATTTTTGCATCGAATGCTTTCTTTACATTCCGTAGGTGACGAAATAGTTCAAAATTCTGTCCTAACCTCACTTATGTGGTGCTCAGAGATGTCTAAAGTTTTCCGTCGTAGACTTTGACACGCCATAAAACACAAAACAAATAGGAATTTCGAGAAACGGAGACCGGATTCGTGATCCTGGGGTTCGAATCTATAAGTATGCCAAATGTCATGGAAATCGGTGACGGTCATTTGTGGACTTGCCCGGCTGAAGGCCTGTTTTGGCACTTTTCTGAAAACTAAAACTGTAAATATCTCTGGTTCTATTCCATATTTTCGAGCTTACGAAGTGCCGAAAAATTCACCAAAAGATTACCTTTCTTTGACCACTTTGCCGGAGATTCTGGCTTTAGCCGTTCAGACTTGACTCACGTTTAAAGTTTGGACAAGGGGTCGAAAATTGAAGGGGCGCACCTTGCCATTTTTTGGGGGTGCCGAAAAAAAAATTGAGTTAGGCAGGTCAAGTGGTAGTTGAATGAGAGTAGACTCCAGGACCAGTCTTAGATTTGCGATATCTCTTATTTTTAAATGACTTATGGGGCAAAACGTGTGCACACCAAAAAAAATAAATTTCAATATTTTTGCATCGAATGCTTTCTTTACATTCCGTAGGTGACGAAATAGTTCAAAATTCTGTCCTAACCTCACTTATGTGGTGCTCAGAGATGTCTAAAGTTTTCCGTCGTAGACTTTGACACGCCATAAAACACAAAACAAATAGGAATTTCGAGAAACGGAGACCGGATTCGTGATCCTGGGGTTCGAATCTATAAGTATGCCAAATGTCATGGAAATCGGTGACGGTCATTTGTGGACTTGCCCGGCTGAAGGCCTGTTTTGGCACTTTTCTGAAAACTAAAACTGTAAATATCTCTGGTTCTATTCCATATTTTCGAGCTTACGAAGTGCCGAAAAATTCACCAAAAGATTACCTTTCTTTGACCACTTTGCCGGAGATTCTGGCTTTAGCCGTTCAGACTTGACTCACGTTTAAAGTTTGGACAAGGGGTCGAAAATTGAAGGGGCGCACCTTGCCATTTTTTGGGGGTGCCGAAAAAAAAATTGAGTTAGGCAGGTCAAGTGGTAGTTGAATGAGAGTAGACTCCAGGACCAGTCTTAGATTTGCGATATCTCTTATTTTTAAATGACTTATGGGGCAAAACGTGTGCACACCAAAAAAAATAAATTTCAAAATTTTTGCATCGAATGCTTTCTTTACATTCCGTAGGTGACGAAATAGTTCAAAATTCTGTCCTAACCTCACTTATGTGGTGCTCAGAGATGTCTAAAGTTTTCCGTCGTAGACTTTGACACGCCATAAAACACAAAACAAATAGGAATTTCGAGAAACGGAGACCGGATTCGTGATCCTGGGGTTCGAATCTATAAGTATGCCAAATGTCATGGAAATCGGTGACGGTCATTTGTGGACTTGCCCGGCTGAAGGCCTGTTTTGGCACTTTTCTGAAAACTAAAACTGTAAATATCTCTGGTTCTATTCCATATTTTCGAGCTTACGAAGTGCCGAAAAATTCACCAAAAGATTACCTTTCTTTGACCACTTTGCCGGAGATTCTGGCTTTAGCCGTTCAGACTTGACTCACGTTTAAAGTTTGGACAAGGGGTCGAAAATTGCCATTTTTTGGGGGTGCCGAAAAAAAAATTGAGTTAGGCAGGTCAAGTGGTAGTTGAATGAGAGTAGACTCCAGGACCAGTCTTAGATTTGCGATATCTCTTATTTTTAAATGACTTATGGGGCAAAACGTGTGCACACCAAAAAAAATAAATTTCAAAATTTTTGCATCGAATGCTTTCTTTACATTCCGTAGGTGACGAAATAGTTCAAAATTCTGTCCTAACCTCACTTATGTGGTGCTCAGAGATGTCTAAAGTTTTCCGTCGTAGACTTTGACACGCCATAAAACACAAAACAAATAGGAATTTCGAGAAACGGAGACCGGATTCGTGATCCTGGGGTTCGAATCTATAAGTATGCCAAATGTCATGGAAATCGGTGACGGTCATTTGTGGACTTGCCCGGCTGAAGGCCTGTTTTGGCACTTTTCTGAAAACTAAAACTGTAAATATCTCTGGTTCTATTCCATATTTTCGAGCTTACGAAGTGCCGAAAAATTCACCAAAAGATTACCTTTCTTTGACCACTTTGCCGGAGATTCTGGCTTTAGCCGTTCAGACTTGACTCACGTTTAAAGTTTGGACAAGGGGTCGAAAATTGAAGGGGCGCACCTTGCCATTTTTTGGGGGTGCCGAAAAAAAAATTGAGTTAGGCAGGTCAAGTGGTAGTTGAATGAGAGTAGACTCCAGGACCAGTCTTAGATTTGCGATATCTCTTATTTTTAAATGACTTATGGGGCAAAACGTGTGCACACCAAAAAAAATAAATTTCAAAATTTTTGCATCGAATGCTTTCTTTACATTCCGTAGGTGACGAAATAGTTCAAAATTCTGTCCTAACCTCACTTATGTGGTGCTCAGAGATGTCTAAAGTTTTCCGTCGTAGACTTTGACACGCCATAAAACACAAAACAAATAGGAATTTCGAGAAACGGAGACCGGATTCGTGATCCTGGGGTTCGAATCTATAAGTATGCCAAATGTCATGGAAATCGGTGACGGTCATTTGTGGACTTGCCCGGCTGAAGGCCTGTTTTGGCACTTTTCTGAAAACTAAAACTGTAAATATCTCTGGTTCTATTCCATATTTTCGAGCTTACGAAGTGCCGAAAAATTCACCAAAAGATTACCTTTCTTTGACCACTTTGCCGGAGATTCTGGCTTTAGCCGTTCAGACTTGACTCACGTTTAAAGTTTGGACAAGGGGTCGAAAATTGAAGGGGCGCACCTTGCCACTTTTTGGGGGTGCCGAAAAAAAATTGAGTTAGGCAGGTCAAGTGGTAGTTGAATGAGAGTAGACTCCAGGACCAGTCTTAGATTTGCGATATCTCTTATTTTTAAATGACTTATGGGGCAAAACGTGTGCACACCAAAAAAAATAAATTTCAAAATTTTTGCATCGAATGCTTTCTTTACATTCCGTAGGTGACGAAATAGTTCAAAATTCTGTCCTAACCTCACTTATGTGGTGCTCAGAGATGTCTAAAGTTTTCCGTCGTAGACTTTGACACGCCATAAAACACAAAACAAATAGGAATTTCGAGAAACGGAGACCGGATTCGTGATCCTGGGGTTCGAATCTATAAGTATGCCAAATGTCATGGAAATCGGTGACGGTCATTTGTGGACTTGCCCGGCTGAAGGCCTGTTTTGGCACTTTTCTGAAAACTAAAACTGTAAATATCTCTGGTTCTATTCCATATTTTCGAGCTTACGTAGTGCCGAAAAATTCACCAAAAGATTACCTTTCTTTGACCACTTTGCCGGAGATTCTGGCTTTAGCCGTTCAGACTTGACTCACGTTTAAACTTTGGACAAGGGGTCGAAAATTGAAGGGGCGCACCTTGCCATTTTTTGGGGGTGCCGAAAAAAAAATTGAGTTAGGCAGGTCAAGTGGTAGTTGAATGAGAGTAGACTCCAGGACCAGTCTTAGATTTGCGATATCTCTTATTTTTAAATGACTTATGGGGCAAAACGTGTGCACACCAAAAAAAATAAATTTCAAAATTTTTGCATCGAATGCTTTCTTTACATTCCGTAGGTGACGAAATAGTTCAAAATTCTGTCCTAACCTCACTTATGTGGTGCTCAGAGATGTCTAAAGTTTTCCGTCGTAGACCTTGACACGCCATAAAACACAAAACAAATAGGAATTTCGAGAAACGGAGACCGGATTCGTGATCCTGGGGTTCGAATCTATAAGTATGCCAAATGTCATGGAAATCGGTGACGGTCATTTGTGGACTTGCCCGGCTGAAGGCCTGTTTTGGCACTTTTCTGAAAACTAAAACTGTAAATATCTCTGGTTCTATTCCATATTTTCGAGCTTACGAAGTGCCGAAAAATTCACCAAAAGATTACCTTTCTTTGACCACTTTGCCGGAGATTCTGGCTTTAGCCGTTCAGACTTGACTCACGTTTAAAGTTTGGACAAGGGGTCGAAAATTGAAGGGGCGCACCTTGCCATTTTTTGGGGGTGCCGAAAAAAAAATTGAGTTAGGCAGGTCAAGTGGTAGTTGAATGAGAGTAGACTCCAGGACCAGTCTTAGATTTGCGATATCTCTTATTTTTAAATGACTTATGGGGCAAAACGTGTGCACACCAAAAAAAATAAATTTCAAAATTTTTGCATCGAATGCTTTCTTTACATTCCGTAGGTGACGAAATAGTTCAAAATTCTGTCCTAACCTCACTTATGTGGTGCTCAGAGATGTCTAAAGTTTTCCGTCGTAGACTTTGACACGCCATAAAACACAAAACAAATAGGAATTTCGAGAAACGGAGACCGGATTCGTGATCCTGGGGTTCGAATCTATAAGTATGCCAAATGTCATGGAAATCGGTGACGGTCATTTGTGGACTTGCCCGGCTGAAGGCCTGTTTTGGCACTTTTCTGAAAACTAAAACTGTAAATATCTCTGGTTCTATTCCATATTTTCGAGCTTACGAAGTGCCGAAAAATTCACCAAAAGATTACCTTTCTTTGACCACTTTGCCGGAGATTCTGGCTTTAGCCGTTCAGACTTGACTCACGTTTAAAGTTTGGACAAGGGGTCGAAAATTGAAGGGGCGCACCTCGCCATTTTTTGGGGGTGCCGAAAAAAAAATTGAGTTAGGCAGGTCAAGTGGTAGTTGAATGAGAGTAGACTCCAGGACCAGTCTTAGATTTGCGATATCTCTTATTTTTAAATGACTTATGGGGCAAAACGTGTGCACACCAAAAAAAATAAATTTCAAAATTTTTGCATCGAATGCTTTCTTTACATTCCGTAGGTGACGAAATAGTTCAAAATTCTGTCCTAACCTCACTTATGTGGTGCTCAGAGATGTCTAAAGTTTTCCGTCGTAGACTTTGACACGCCATAAAACACAAAACAAATAGGAATTTCGAGAAACGGAGACCGGATTCGTGATCCTGGGGTTCGAATCTATAAGTATGCCAAATGTCATGGAAATCGGTGACGGTCATTTGTGGACTTGCCCGGCTGAAGGCCTGTTTTGGCACTTTTCTGAAAACTAAAACTGTAAATATCTCTGGTTCTATTCCATATTTTCGAGCTTACGAAGTGCCGAAAAATTCACCAAAAGATTACCTTTCTTTGACCACTTTGCCGGAGATTCTGGCTTTAGCCGTTCAGACTTGACTCACGTTTAAAGTTTGGACAAGGGGTCGAAAATTGAAGGGGCGCACCTTGCCATTTTTTGGGGGTGCCGAAAAAAAATTGAGTTAGGCAGGTCAAGTGGTAGTTGAATGAGAGTAGACTCCAGGACCAGTCTTAGATTTGCGATATCTCTTATTTTTAAATGACTTATGGGGCAAAACGTGTGCACACCAAAAAAAATAAATTTCAAAATTTTTGCATCGAATGCTTTCTTTACATTCCGTAGGTGACGAAATAGTTCAAAATTCTGTCCTAACCTCACTTATGTGGTGCTCAGAGATGTCTAAAGTTTTCCGTCGTAGACTTTGACACGCCATAAAACACAAAACAAATAGGAATTTCGAGAAACGGAGACCGGATTCGTGATCCTGGGGTTCGAATCTATAAGTATGCCAAATGTCATGGAAATCGGTGACGGTCATTTGTGGACTTGCCCGGCTGAAGGCCTGTTTTGGCACTTTTCTGAAAACTAAAACTGTAAATATCTCTGGTTCTATTCCATATTTTCGAGCTTACGAAGTGCCGAAAAATTCACCAAAAGATTACCTTTCTTTGACCACTTTGCCGGAGATTCTGGCTTTAGCCGTTCAGACTTGACTCACGTTTAAAGTTTGGACAAGGGGTCGAAAATTGAAGGGGCGCACCTTGCCATTTTTTGGGGGTGCCGAAAAAAAAATTGAGTTAGGCAGGTCAAGTGGTAGTTGAATGAGAGTAGACTCCAGGACCAGTCTTAGATTTGCGATATCTCTTATTTTTAAATGACTTATGGGGCAAAACGTGTGCACACCAAAAAAAATAAATTTCAAAATTTTTGCATCGAATGCTTTCTTTACATTCCGTAGGTGACGAAATAGTTCAAAATTCTGTCCTAACCTCACTTATGTGGTGCTCAGAGATGTCTAAAGTTTTCCGTCGTAGACTTTGACACGCCATAAAACACAAAACAAATAGGAATTTCGAGAAACGGAGACCGGATTCGTGATCCTGGGGTTCGAATCTCTAAGTATGCCAAATGTCATGGAAATCGGTGACGGTCATTTGTGGACTTGCCCGGCTGAAGGCCTGTTTTGGCACTTTTCTGAAAACTAAAACTGTAAATATCTCTGGTTCTATTCCATATTTTCGAGCTTACGAAGTGCCGAAAAATTCACCAAAAGATTACCTTTCTTTGACCACTTTGCCGGAGATTCTGGCTTTAGCCGTTCAGACTTGACTCACGTTTAAAGTTTGGACAAGGGGTCGAAAATTGAAGGGGCGCACCTTGCCATTTTTTGGGGGTGCCGAAAAAAAAATTGAGTTAGGCAGGTCAAGTGGAAGTTGAATGAGAGTAGACTCCAGGACCAGTCTTAGATTTGCGATATCTCTTATTTTTAAATGACTTATGGGGCAAAACGTGTGCACACCAAAAAAAATAAATTTCAAAATTTTTGCATCGAATGCTTTCTTTACATTCCGTAGGTGACGAAATAGTTCAAAATTCTGTCCTAACCTCACTTATGTGGTGCTCAGAGATGTCTAAAGTTTTCCGTCGTAGACTTTGACACGCCATAAAACACAAAACAAATAGGAATTTCGAGAAACGGAGACCGGATTCGTGATCCTGGGGTTCGAATCTATAAGTATGCCAAATGTCATGGAAATCGGTGACGGTCATTTGTGGACTTGCCCGGCTGAAGGCCTGTTTTGGCACTTTTCTGAAAACTAAAACTGTAAATATCTCTGGTTCTATTCCATATTTTCGAGCTTACGAAGTGCCGAAAAATTCACCAAAAGATTACCTTTCTTTGACCACTTTGCCGGAGATTCTGGCTTTAGCCGTTCAGACTTGACTCACGTTTAAAGTTTGGACAAGGGGTCGAAAATTGTAGGGGCGCACCTTGCCATTTTTTGGGGGTGCCGAAAAAAAAATTGAGTTAGGCAGGTCAAGTGGTAGTTGAATGAGAGTAGACTCCAGGACCAGTCTTAGATTTGCGATATCTCTTATTTTTAAATGACTTATGGGGCAAAACGTGTGCACACCAAAAAAAATAAATTTCAAAATTTTTGCATCGAATGCTTTCTTTACATTCCGTAGGTGACGAAATAGTTCAAAATTCTGTCCTAACCTCACTTATGTGGTGCTCAGAGATGTCTAAAGTTTTCCGTCGTAGACTTTGACACGCCATAAAACACAAAACAAATAGGAATTTCGAGAAACGGAGACCGGATTCGTGATCCTGGGGTTCGAATCTATAAGTATGCCAAATGTCATGGAAATCGGTGACGGTCATTTGTGGACTTGCCCGGCTGAAGGCCTGTTTTGGCACTTTTCTGAAAACTAAAACTTTAACCTCCTGAGACCCGCGGTACAGTATACTGTACTTTAACTTTTAAAAATTCTCTAGCAGATGGCAGGCAAAAGCAAGGGATGTCTGCTAGCTCAATAGGAGCTGCTGACACCTAGGGAGCATTTTTCAACTTTGTTACTGCATTTCACTGCTAACTGACTTGTGTGAATAGCTTGTTACAAAATGGCGACGCACCGTTTGCAGCATGGCCAACGCCTTCTTCGAGGTAAGTGCAAATTAACACTTTACAGCAGTGTATTTCTGTTTTAGTAATATGATTTTACTTTCATTGATATTAAAAGATAACTTTTATCTCAAATACATACATCCTTATGCATTGTTCTGGAATTCATAACCCCGTTTTTCATGAAGTACAGCATTCTGTACTTTGGGACTCAGTTAATATATTCCGACTGGTAAAATTGAAAACAGCCAATTCTGAGCACCAAAAACATTTTTATTTATCTGCATTTAACTAATGATTTCATTTCTGATCTAGATGATGAAGCTGAGAAATATCTCTTAGAAGTACTTGCCAATATGGATGACTCTGAAGGTGATTTTTCTGATGGAGTTGAGGATTCAGAAAATGGAAATACCAGCAACATAGCAGATAATATTCCTAGTCAAGATGACAAAGATGAAAGCGAAAGTGAGAGATCTAGTAGTGATTCTGATGAGGTATGCTGTCACTGATTACTAAATTATCTATTTTTTACACACATTTTCCTACTTAGGGTTTGCAAAATTGAACTTCCTTTTGTACGATAAAGTTTATATGGGAGCTGGAATACTTTACATGAAAGTAAAAGAATTTTAATATTTCAGGATTCTGTGCAAATGCCGAGGTGCCGCTGGCGAAGAAGAAATTTTAATCCAGCTCCTGTCTCCATTATGCAGCCCAAACTACCTCCCATTGATACAACTGCATTCGAGAATGTTGATTACTTCAAACAGTATATTGATGATGATATACTCCAAACATTAGTGGTTAAGTCTTGTCAGACATACATAAAAATGAAAGGCAGACCTCTAAATTTAGATCTGGCTGAGCTGAAAACGTTTATTAGCATTTGTATGATAATGAGCTGCTTACAGTATCCAATAATCCGAATGTATTGGGACAATAGATGGAGGGTACCAATCATAAGTGACAACATGGCTAGGAATAGATTCTTCACCATTAGAACTTCTCCAAAGTAAGTACCAAAGGAAGCACGACTGAAGAGTGATAGAGAATTAAACAAAGAAGGTAGAGGATCTTCAGACATGCTTGTTCACCACGATGGCAATGTGTGTGTTGTGAAATGGATGGATAGAAAGGGCATTACAATGATGTCATCCAACCATGGACTAAATCCTATGGATAAGTGCAAGAGATACAATAAGAAAGAGAAAACATACATTGAAGTTGCAAGACCAAATATAGTGCAGGCGTATAACTCTTACATGGGTGGGGTTGACTTGTTTGACCGAATGATGTCTTACTGTCCAATGAAGGCCAGAACAAAGAAATGGACCATTCGAACAATTCTACATTTGTTCGATATGGCTGTTGCAAATGCTTGGTTGCAGTTGAAAAAGGACCAAAAGCAGAGAGGAATGTCTCCAAAACAAATACCACAGCTAAGAAAATACAAACTCATGCTTGGCGAATCTCTGATATACAACACAACAGGAGTTGGAGAAAGTGGAGAAGATAGTGATGACCAACTTACAGAACCAACACCAAAGAGGCGCAAAGTACCTGTTCCTCTACCCCATGAAAATTTAAGGAAGTCAAAAAGTTGTCACATGCCTGCAATTGCAGATGTAAAAGACTGGCAGAAATTCAGGAGACCAGACTGCTCTGGCAGAACAAGAACAATGTGTACTACATGCAATATCTTTCTGTGTTTGGTTGCAAATAGGAATTGTTTCAGACTTTTCCATGAATAATAGAGTTAAAACATACTAATTCCATTCTAGTTATGTCCTTTTATTTTTATATAACCATGTATTGTATGTATGTTTAGATGTATTAAACAATTTTGAAGTTCTCTTGAATTAATTGTTTTCACTATATAGAATATTGTTTTCAAGACCCAAAGTACAGCATACTGTACTTCACTTTTTGTAAAAACTGTATATTGAAAAATTTTTTACACATTTTTCTCAAGTAATTTAGGTATAAAGAGAGACACAAAACCCACTTTCATACATGTTTTCTGGAAAAAGGTCTTCTGGGTCCCAGGAGGGTAAATATCTCTGGTTCTATTCCATATTTTCGAGCTTACGAAGTGCCGAAAAATTCACCAAAAGATTACCTTTCTTTGACCACTTTGCCGGAGATTCTGGCTTTAGCCGTTCAGACTTGACTCACGTTTAAAGTTTGGACAAGGGGTCGAAAATTGAAGGGGCGCACCTTGCCATTTTTTGGGGGTGCCGAAAAAAAAATTGAGTTAGGCAGGTCAAGTGGTAGTTGAATGAGAGTAGACTCCAGGACCAGTCTTAGATTTGCGATATCTCTTATTTTTAAATGACTTATGGGGCAAAACGTGTGCACACCAAAAAAAATAAATTTCAAAATTTTTGCATCGAATGCTTTCTTTACATTCCGTAGGTGACGAAATAGTTCAAAATTCTGTCCTAACCTCACTTATGTGGTGCTCAGAGATGTCTAAAGTTTTCCGTCGTAGACTTTGACACGCCATAAAACACAAAACAAATAGGAATTTCGAGAAACGGAGACCGGATTCGTGATCCTGGGGTTCGAATCTATAAGTATGCCAAATGTCATGGAAATCGGTGACGGTCATTTGTGGACTTGCCCGGCTGAAGGCCTGTTTTGGCACTTTTCTGAAAACTAAAACTGTAAATATCTCTGGTTCTATTCCATATTTTCGAGCTTACGAAGTGCCGAAAAATTCACCAAAAGATTACCTTTCTTTGACCACTTTGCCGGACATTCTGGCTTTAGCCGTTCAGACTTGACTCACGTTTAAAGTTTGGACAAGGGGTCGAAAATTGAAGGGGCGCACCTTGCCATTTTTTGGGGGTGCCGAAAAAAAAATTGAGTTAGGCAGGTCAAGTGGTAGTTGAATGAGAGTAGACTCCAGGACCAGTCTTAGATTTGCGATATCTCTTATTTTTAAATGACTTATGGGGCAAAACGTGTGCACACCAAAAAAAATAAATTTCAAAATTTTTGCATCGAATGCTTTCTTTACATTCCGTAGGTGACGAAATAGTTCAAAATTCTGTCCTAACCTCACTTATGTGGTGCTCAGAGATGTCTAAAGTTTTCCGTCGTAGACTTTGACACGCCATAAAACACAAAACAAATAGGAATTTCGAGAAACGGAGACCGGATTCGTGATCCTGGGGTTCGAATCTATAAGTATGCCAAATGTCATGGAAATCGGTGACGGTCATTTGTGGACTTGCCCGGCTGAAGGCCTGTTTTGGCACTTTTCTGAAAACTAAAACTGTAAATATCTCTGGTTCTATTCCATATTTTCGAGCTTACGAAGTGCCGAAAAATTCACCAAAAGATTACCTTTCTTTGACCACTTTGCCGGAGATTCTGGCTTTAGCCGTTCAGACTTGACTCACGTTTAAAGTTTGGACAAGGGGTCGAAAATTGAAGGGGCGCGCACCTTGCCATTTTTTGGGGGTGCCGAAAAAAAAATTGAGTTAGGCAGGTCAAGTGGTAGTTGAATGAGAGTAGACTCCAGGACCAGTCTTAGATTTGCGATATCTCTTATTTTTAAATGACTTATGGGGCAAAACGTGTGCACACCAAAAAAAATAAATTTCAAAATTTTTGCATCGAATGCTTTCTTTACATTCCGTAGGTGACGAAATAGTTCAAAATTCTGTCCTAACCTCACTTATGTGGTGCTCAGAGATGTCTAAAGTTTTCCGTCGTAGACTTTGACACGCCATAAAACACAAAACAAATAGGAATTTCGAGAAACGGAGACCGGATTCGTGATCCTGGGGTTCGAATCTATAAGTATGCCAAATGTCATGGAAATCGGTGACGGTCATTTGTGGACTTGCCCGGCTGAAGGCCTGTTTTGGCACTTTTCTGAAAACTAAAACTGTAAATATCTCTGGTTCTATTCCATATTTTCGAGCTTACGAAGTGCCGAAAAATTCACCAAAAGATTACCTTTCTTTGACCACTTTGCCGGAGATTCTGGCTTTAGCCGTTCAGACTTGACTCACGTTTAAAGTTTGGACAAGGGGTCGAAAATTGAAGGGGCGCACCTTGCCATTTTTTGGGGGTGCCGAAAAAAAAATTGAGTTAGGCAGGTCAAGTGGTAGTTGAATGAGAGTAGACTCCAGGACCAGTCTTAGATTTGCGATATCTCTTATTTTTAAATGACTTATGGGGCAAAACGTGTGCACACCAAAAAAAATAAATTTCAAAATTTTTGCATCGAATGCTTTCTTTACATTCCGTAGGTGACGAAATAGTTCAAAATTCTGTCCTAACCTCACTTATGTGGTGCTCAGAGATGTCTAAAGTTTTCCGTCGTAGACTTTGACACGCCATAAAACACAAAACAAATAGGAATTTCGAGAAACGGAGACCGGATTCGTGATCCTGGGGTTCGAATCTCTAAGTATGCCAAATGTCATGGAAATCGGTGACGGTCATTTGTGGACTTGCCCGGCTGAAGGCCTGTTTTGGCACTTTTCTGAAAACTAAAACTGTAAATATCTCTGGTTCTATTCCATATTTTCGAGCTTACGAAGTGCCGAAAAATTCACCAAAAGATTACCTTTCTTTGACCACTTTGCCGGAGATTCTGGCTTTAGCCGTTCAGACTTGACTCACGTTTAAAGTTTGGACAAGGGGTCGAAAATTGGAGGGGCGCACCTTGCCATTTTTTGGGGGTGCCGAAAAAAAAATTGACTTAGGCAGGTCAAGTGGTAGTTGAATGAGAGTAGACTCCAGGACCAGTCTTAGATTTGCGATATCTCTTATTTTTAAATGACTTATGGGGCAAAACGTGTGCACACCAAAAAAAATAAATTTCAAAATTTTTGCATCGAATGCTTTCTTTACATTCCGTAGGTGACGAAATAGTTCAAAATTCTGTCCTAACCTCACTTATGTGGTGCTCAGAGATGTCTAAAGTTTTCCGTCGTAGACTTTGACACGCCATAAAACACAAAACAAATAGGAATTTCGAGAAACGGAGACCGGATTCGTGATCCTGGGGTTCGAATCTATAAGTATGCCAAATGTCATGGAAATCGGTGACGGTCATTTGTGGACTTGCCCGGCTGAAGGCCTGTTTTGGCACTTTTCTGAAAACTAAAACTGTAAATATCTCTGGTTCTATTCCATATTTTCGAGCTTACGAAGTGCCGAAAAATTCACCAAAAGATTACCTTTCTTTGACCACTTTGCCGGAGATTCTGGCTTTAGCCGTTCAGACTTGACTCACGTTTAAAGTTTGGACAAGGGGTCGAAAATTGAAGGGGCGCACCTTGCCATTTTTTGGGGGTGCCGAAAAAAAATTGAGTTAGGCAGGTCAAGTGGTAGTTGAATGAGAGTAGACTCCAGGACCAGTCTTAGATTTGCGATATCTCTTATTTTTAAATGACTTATGGGGCAAAACGTGTGCACACCAAAAAAAATAAATTTCAAAATTTTTGCATCGAATGCTTTCTTTACATTCCGTAGGTGACGAAATAGTTCAAAATTCTGTCCTAACCTCACTTATGTGGTGCTCAGAGATGTCTAAAGTTTTCCGTCGTAGACTTTGACACGCCATAAAACACAAAACAAATAGGAATTTCGAGAAACGGAGACCGGATTCGTGATCCTGGGGTTCGAATCTATAAGTATGCCAAATGTCATGGAAATCGGTGACGGTCATTTGTGGACTTGCCCGGCTGAAGGCCTGTTTTGGCACTTTTCTGAAAACTAAAACTGTAAATATCTCTGGTTCTATTCCATATGTTCGAGCTTACGAAGTGCCGAAAAATTCACCAAAAGATTACCTTTCTTTGACCACTTTGCCGGAGATTCTGGCTTTAGCCGTTCAGACTTGACTCACGTTTAAAGTTTGGACAAGGGGTCGAAAATTGAAGGGGCGCACCTTGCCATTTTTTGGGGGTGCCGAAAAAAAAATTGAGTTAGGCAGGTCAAGTGGTAGTTGAATGATAGTAGACTCCAGGACCAGTCTTAGATTTGCGATATCTCTTATTTTTAAATGACTTATGGGGCAAAACGTGTGCACACCAAAAAAAATAAATTTCAAAATTTTTGCATCGAATGCTTTCTTTACATTCCGTAGGTGACGAAATAGTTCAAAATTCTGTCCTAACCTCACTTATGTGGTGCTCAGAGATGTCTAAAGTTTTCCGTCGTAGACTTTGACACGCCATAAAACACAAAACAAATAGGAATTTCGAGAAACGGAGACCGGATTCGTGATCCTGGGGTTCGAATCTATAAGTATGCCAAATGTCATGGAAATCGGTGACGGTCATTTGTGGACTTGCCCGGCTGAAGTCCTGTTTTGGCACTTTTCTGAAAACTAAAACTGTAAATATCTCTGGTTCTATTCCATATTTTCGAGCTTACGAAGTGCCGAAAAATTCACCAAAAGATTACCTTTCTTTGACCACTTTGCCGGAGATTCTGGCTTTAGCCGTTCAGACTTGACTCACGTTTAAAGTTTGGACAAGGGGTCGAAAATTGAAGGGGCGCACCTTGCCATTTTTTGGGGGTGCCGAAAAAAAAATTGAGTTAGGCAGGTCAAATGGTAGTTGAATGAGAGTAGACTCCAGGACCAGTCTTAGATTTGCGATATCTCTTATTTTTAAATGACTTATGGGGCAAAACGTGTGCACACCAAAAAAAATAAATTTCAAAATTTTTGCATCGAATGCTTTCTTTACATTCCGTAGGTGACGAAATAGTTCAAAATTTTGTCCTAACCTCACTTATGTGGTGCTCAGAGATGTCTAAAGTTTTCCGTCGTAGACTTTGACACGCCATAAAACACAAAACAAATAGGAATTTCGAGAAACGGAGACCGGATTCGTGATCCTGGGGTTCGAATCTATAAGTATGCCAAATGTCATGGAAATCGGTGACGGTCATTTGTGGACTTGCCCGGCTGAAGGCCTGTTTTGGCACTTTTCTGAAAACTAAAACTGTAAATATCTCTGGTTCTATTCCATATTTTCGAGCTTACGAAGTGCCGAAAAATTCACCAAAAGATTACCTTTCTTTGACCACTTTGCCGGAGATTCTGGCTTTAGCCGTTCAGACTTGACTCACGTTTAAAGTTTGGACAAGGGGTCGAAAATTGAAGGGGCGCACCTTGCCATTTTTTGGGGGTGCCGAAAAAAAAATTGAGTTAGGCAGGTCAAGTGGTAGTTGAATGAGAGTAGACTCCAGGACCAGTCTTAGATTTGCGATATCTCTTATTTTTAAATGACTTATGGGGCAAAACGTGTGCACACCAAAAAAAATAAATTTCAAAATTTTTGCATCGAATGCTTTCTTTACATTCCGTAGGTGACGAAATAGTTCAAAATTCTGTCCTAACCTCACTTATGTGGTGCTCAGAGATGTCTAAAGTTTTCCGTCGTAGACTTTGACACGCCATAAAACACAAAACAAATAGGAATTTCGAGAAACGGAGACCGGATTCGTGATCCTGGGGTTCGAATCTATAAGTATGCCAAATGTCATGGAAATCGGTGACGGTCATTTGTGGACTTGCCCGGCTGAAGGCCTGTTTTGGCACTTTTCTGAAAACTAAAACTGTAAATATCTCTGGTTCTATTCCATATTTTCGAGCTTACGAAGTGCCGAAAAATTCACCAAAAGATTACCTTTCTTTGACCACTTTGCCGGAGATTCTGGCTTTAGCCGTTCAGACTTGACTCACGTTTAAAGTTTGGACAAGGGGTCGAAAATTGAAGGGGCGCACCTTGCCATTTTTTGGGGGTGCCGAAAAAAAAATTGAGTTAGGCAGGTCAAGTGGTAGTTGAATGAGAGTAGACTCCAGGACCAGTCTTAGATTTGCGATATCTCTTATTTTTAAATGACTTATGGGGCAAAACGTGTGCACACCAAAAAAAATAAATTTCAAAATTTTTGCATCGAATGCTTTCTTTACATTCCGTAGGTGACGAAATAGTTCAAAATTCTGTCCTAACCTCACTTATGTGGTGCTCAGAGATGTCTAAAGTTTTCCGTCGTAGACTTTGACACGCCATAAAACACAAAACAAATAGGAATTTCGAGAAACGGAGACCGGATTCGTGATCCTGGGGTTCGAATCTATAAGTATGCCAAATGTCATGGAAATCGGTGACGGTCATTTGTGGACTTGCCCGGCTGAAGGCCTGTTTTGGCACTTTTCTGAAAACTAAAACTGTAAATATCTCTGGTTCTATTCCATATTTTCGAGCTTACGAAGTGCCGAAAAATTCACCAAAAGATTACCTTTCTTTGACCACTTTGCCGGAGATTCTGGCTTTAGCCGTTCAGACTTGACTCACGTTTAAAGTTTGGACAAGGGGTCGAAAATTGAAGGGGCGCACCTTGCCATTTTTTGGGGGTGCCGAAAAAAAAATTGAGTTAGGCAGGTCAAGTGGTAGTTGAATGAGAGTAGACTCCAGGACCAGTCTTAGATTTGCGATATCTCTTATTTTTAAATGACTTATGGGGCAAAACGTGTGCACACCAAAAAAAATAAATTTCAAAATTTTTGCATCGAATGCTTTCTTTACATTCCGTAGGTGACGAAATAGTTCAAAATTCTGTCCTAACCTCACTTATGTGGTGCTCAGAGATGTCTAGAGTTTTCCGTCGTAGACTTTGACACGCCATAAAACACAAAACAAATAGGAATTTCGAGAAACGGAGACCGGATTCGTGATCCTGGGGTTCGAATCTATAAGTATGTCAAATGTCATGGAAATCGGTGACGGTCATTTGTGGACTTGCCCGGCTGAAGGCCTGTTTTGGCACTTTTCTGAAAACTAAAACTGTAAATATCTCTGGTTCTATTCCATATTTTCGAGCTTACGAAGTGCCGAAAAATTCACCAAAAGATTACCTTTCTTTGACCACTTTGCCGGAGATTCTGGCTTTAGCCGTTCAGACTTGACTCACGTTTAAAGTTTGGACAAGGGGTCGAAAATTGAAGGGGCGCACCTTGCCACTTTTTGGGGGTGCCGAAAAAAACATTGAGTTAGGCAGGTCAAGTGGTAGTTGAATGAGAGTAGACTCCAGGACCAGTCTTAGATTTGCGATATCTCTTATTTTTAAATGACTTATGGGGCAAAACGTGTGCACACCAAAAAAAATAAATTTCAAAATTTTTGCATCGAATGCTTTCTTTACATTCCGTAGGTGACGAAATAGTTCAAAATTCTGTCCTAACCTCACTTATGTGGTGCTCAGAGATGTCTAAAGTTTTCCGTCGTAGACTTTGACACGCCATAAAACACAAAACAAATAGGAATTTCGAGAAACGGAGACCGGATTCGTGATCCTGGGGTTCGAATCTATAAGTATGCCAAATGTCATGGAAATCGGTGACGGTCATTTGTGGACTTGCCCGGCTGAAGGCCTGTTTTGGCACTTTTCTGAAAACTAAAACTGTAAATATCTCTGGTTCTATTCCATATTTTCGAGCTTACGAAGTGCCGAAAAATTCACCAAAAGATTACCTTTCTTTGACCACTTTGCCGGAGATTCTGGCTTTAGCCGTTCAGACTTGACTCACGTTTAAAGTTTGGACAAGGGGTCGAAAATTGAAGGGGCGCACCTTGCCACTTTTTGGGGGTGCCGAAAAAAACATTGAGTTAGGCAGGTCAAGTGGTAGTTGAATGAGAGTAGACTCCAGGACCAGTCTTAGATTTGCGATATCTCTTATTTTTAAATGACTTATGGGGCAAAACGTGTGCACACCAAAAAAAATAAATTTCAAAATTTTTGCATCGAATGCTTTCTTTACATTCCGTAGGTGACGAAATAGTTCAAAATTCTGTCCTAACCTCACTTATGTGGTGCTCAGAGATGTCTAAAGTTTTCCGTCGTAGACTTTGACACGCCATAAAACACAAAACAAATAGGAATTTCGAGAAACGGAGACCGGATTCGTGATCCTGGGGTTCGAATCTATAAGTATGCCAAATGTCATGGAAATCGGTGACGGTCATTTGTGGACTTGCCCGGCTGAAGGCCTGTTTTGGCACTTTTCTGAAAACTAAAACTGTAAATATCTCTGGTTCTATTCCATATTTTCGAGCTTACGAAGTGCCGAAAAATTCACCAAAAGATTACCTTTCTTTGACCACTTTGCCGGAGATTCTGGCTTTAGCCGTTCAGACTTGACTCACGTTTAAAGTTTGGACAAGGGGTCGAAAATTGAAGGGGCGCACCTTGCCATTTTTTGGGGGTGCCGAAAAAAAAATTGAGTTAGGCAGGTCAAGTGGTAGTTGAATGAGAGTAGACTCCAGGACCAGTCTTAGATTTGCGATATCTCTTATTTTTAAATGACTTATGGGGCAAAACGTGTGCACACCAAAAAAAATAAATTTCAAAATTTTTGCATCGAATGCTTTCTTTACATTCCGTAGGTGACGAAATAGTTCAAAATTCTGTCCTAACCTCACTTATGTGGTGCTCAGAGATGTCTAAAGTTTTCCGTCGTAGACTTTGACACGCCATAAAACACAAAACAAATAGGAATTTCGAGAAACGGAGACCGGATTCGTGATCCTGGGGTTCGAATCTATAAGTATGCCAAATGTCATGGAAATCGGTGACGGTCATTTGTGGACTTGCCCGGCTGAAGGCCTGTTTTGGCACTTTTCTGAAAACTAAAACTGTAAATATCTCTGGTTCTATTCCATATTTTCGAGCTTACGAAGTGCCGAAAAATTCACCAAAAGATTACCTTTCTTTGACCACTTTGCCGGAGATTCTGGCTTTAGCCGTTCAGACTTGACTCACGTTTAAAGTTTGGACAAGGGGTCGAAAATTGAAGGGGCGCACCTTGCCATTTTTTGGGGGTGCCGAAAAAAAAATTGAGTTAGGCAGGTCAAGTGGTAGTTGAATGAGAGTAGACTCCAGGACCAGTCTTAGATTTGCGATATCTCTTATTTTTAAATGACTTATGGGGCAAAACGTGTGCACACCAAAAAAAATAAATTTCAAAATTTTTGCATGGAATGCTTTCTTTACATTCCGTAGGTGACGAAATAGTTCAAAATTCTGTCCTAACCTCACTTATGTGGTGCTCAGAGATGTCTAAAGTTTTCCGTCGTAGACTTTGACACGCCATAAAACACAAAACAAATAGGAATTTCGAGAAACGGAGACCGGATTCGTGATCCTGGGGTTCGAATCTATAAGTATGCCAAATGTCATGGAAATCGGTGACGGTCATTTGTGGACTTGCCCGGCTGAAGGCCTGTTTTGGCACTTTTCTGAAAACTAAAACTGTAAATATCTCTGGTTCTATTCCATATTTTCGAGCTTACGAAGTGCCGAAAAATTCACCAAAAGATTACCTTTCTTTGACCACTTTGCCGGAGATTCTGGCTTTAGCCGTTCAACTTGACTCACGTTTAAAGTTTGGACAAGGGGTCGAAAATTGAAGGGGCGCACCTTGCCATTTTTTGGGGGTGCCGAAAAAAAAATTGAGTTAGGCAGGTCAAGTGGTAGTTGAATGAGAGTAGACTCCAGGACCAGTCTTAGATTTGCGATATCTCTTATTTTTAAATGACTTATGGGGCAAAACGTGTGCACACCAAAAAAAATAAATTTCAAAATTTTTGCATCGAATGCTTTCTTTACATTCCGTAGGTGACGAAATAGTTCAAAATTCTGTCCTAACCTCACTTATGTGGTGCTCAGAGATGTCTAAAGTTTTCCGTCGTAGACTTTGACACGCCATAAAACACAAAACAAATAGGAATTTCGAGAAACGGAGACCGGATTCGTGATCCTGGGGTTCGAATCTATAAGTATGCCAAATGTCATGGAAATCGCTGACGGTCATTTGTGGACTTGCCCGGCTGAAGGCCTGTTTTGGCACTTTTCTGAAAACTAAAACTGTAAATATCTCTGGTTCTATTCCATATTTTCGAGCTTACGAAGTGCCGAAAAATTCACCAAAAGATTACCTTTCTTTGACCACTTTGCCGGAGATTCTGGCTTTAGCCGTTCAGACTTGACTCACGTTTAAAGTTTGGACAAGGGGTCGAAAATTGAAGGGGCGCACCTTGCCATTTTTTGGGGGTGCCAAAAAAAAAATTGAGTTAGGCAGGTCAAGTGGTAGTTGAATGAGAGTAGACTCCAGGACCAGTCTTAGATTTGCGATATCTCTTATTTTTAAATGACTTATGGGGCAAAACGTGTGCACACCAAAAAAAATAAATTTCAAAATTTTTGCATCGAATGCTTTCTTTACATTCCGTAGGTGACGAAATAGTTCAAAATTCTGTCCTAACCTCACTTATGTGGTGCTCAGAGATGTCTAAAGTTTTCCGTCGTAGACTTTGACACGCCATAAAACACAAAACAAATAGGAATTTCGAGAAACGGAGACCGGATTCGTGATCCTGGGGTTCGAATCTATAAGTATGCCAAATGTCATGGAAATCGGTGACGGTCATTTGTGGACTTGCCCGGCTGAAGGCCTGTTTTGGCACTTTTCTGAAAACTAAAACTGTAAATATCTCTGGTTCTATTCCATATTTTCGAGCTTACGAAGTGCCGAAAAATTCACCAAAAGATTACCTTTCTTTGACCACTTTGCCGGAGATTCTGGCTTTAGCCGTTCAGACTTGACTCACGTTTAAAGTTTGGACAAGGGGTCGAAAATTGAAGGGGCGCACCTTGCCATTTTTTGGGGGTGCCGAAAAAAAAATTGAGTTAGGCAGGTCAAGTGGTAGTTGAATGAGAGTAGACTCCAGGACCAGTCTTAGATTTGCGATATCTCTTATTTTTAAATGACTTATGGGGCAAAACGTGTGCACACCAAAAAAAATAAATTTCAAAATTTTTGCATCGAATGCTTTCTTTACATTCCGTAGGTGACGAAATAGTTCAAAATTCTGTCCTAACCTCACTTATGTGGTGCTCAGAGATGTCTAAAGTTTTCCGTCGTAGACTTTGACACGCCATAAAACACAAAACAAATAGGAATTTCGAGAAACGGAGACCGGATTCGTGATCCTGGGGTTCGAATCTATAAGTATGCCAAATGTCATGGAAATCGGTGACGGTCATTTGTGGACTTGCCCGGCTGAAGGCCTGTTTTGGCACTTTTCTGAAAACTAAAACTGTAAATATCTCTGGTTCTATTCCATATTTTCGAGCTTACGAAGTGCCGAAAAATTCACCAAAAGATTACCTTTCTTTGACCACTTTGCCGGAGATTCTGGCTTTAGCCGTTCAGACTTGACTCACGTTTAAAGTTTGGACAAGGGGTCGAAAATTGAAGGGGCGCACCTTGCCATTTTTTGGGGGTGCCGAAAAAAAAATTGAGTTAGGCAGGTCAAGTGGTAGTTGAATGAGAGTAGACTCCAGGACCAGTCTTAGATTTGCGATATCTCTTATTTTTAAATGACTTATGGGGCAAAACGTGTGCACACCAAAAAAAATAAATTTCAAAATTTTTGCATCGAATGCTTTCTTTACATTCCGTAGGTGACGAAATAGTTCAAAATTCTGTCCTAACCTCACTTATGTGGTGCTCAGAGATGTCTAAAGTTTTCCGTCGTAGACTTTGACACGCCATAAAACACAAAACAAATAGGAATTTCGAGAAACGGAGACCGGATTCGTGATCCTGGGGTTCGAATCTATAAGTATGCCAAATGTCATGGAAATCGGTGACGGTCATTTGTGGACTTGCCCGGCTGAAGGCCTGTTTTGGCACTTTTCTGAAAACTAAAACTGTAAATATCTCTGGTTCTATTCCATATTTTCGAGCTTACGAAGTGCCGAAAAATTCACCAAAAGATTACCTTTCTTTGACCACTTTGCCGGAGATTCTGGCTTTAGCCGTTCAGACTTGACTCACGTTTAAAGTTTGGACAAGGGGTCGAAAATTGCCATTTTTTGGGGGTGCCGAAAAAAAAATTGAGTTAGGCAGGTCAAGTGGTAGTTGAATGAGAGTAGACTCCAGGACCAGTCTTAGATTTGCGATATCTCTTATTTTTAAATGACTTATGGGGCAAAACGTGTGCACACCAAAAAAAATAAATTTCAAAATTTTTGCATCGAATGCTTTCTTTACATTCCGTAGGTGACGAAATAGTTCAAAATTCTGTCCTACCCTCACTTATGTGGTGCTCAGAGATGTCTAAAGTTTTCCGTCGTAGACTTTGACACGCCATAAAACACAAAACAAATAGGAATTTCGAGAAACGGAGACCGGATTCGTGATCCTGGGGTTCGAATCTATAAGTATGCCAAATGTCATGGAAATCGGTGACGGTCATTTGTGGACTTGCCCGGCTGAAGGCCTGTTTTGGCACTTTTCTGAAAACTAAAACTGTAAATATCTCTGGTTCTATTCCATATTTTCGAGCTTACGAAGTGCCGAAAAATTCACCAAAAGATTACCTTTCTTTGACCACTTTGCCGGAGATTCTGGCTTTAGCCGTTCAGACTTGACTCACGTTTAAAGTTTGGACAAGGGGTCGAAAATTGAAGGGGCGCACCTTGCCATTTTTTGGGGGTGCCGAAAAAAAAATTGAGTTAGGCAGGTCAAGTGGTAGTTGAATGAGAGTAGACTCCAGGACCAGTCTTAGATTTGCGATATCTCTTATTTTTAAATGACTTATGGGGCAAAACGTGTGCACACCAAAAAAAATAAATTTCAAAATTTTTGCATCGAATGCTTTCTTTACATTCCGTAGGTGACGAAATAGTTCAAAATTCTGTCCTAACCTCACTTATGTGGTGCTCAGAGATGTCTAAAGTTTTCCGTCGTAGACTTTGACACGCCATAAAACACAAAACAAATAGGAATTTCGAGAAACGGAGACCGGATTCGTGATCCTGGGGTTCGAATCTATAAGTATGCCAAATGTCATGGAAATCGGTGACGGTCATTTGTGGACTTGCCCGGCTGAAGGCCTGTTTTGGCACTTTTCTGAAAACTAAAACTGTAAATATCTCTGGTTCTATTCCATATTTTCGAGCTTACGAAGTGCCGAAAAATTCACCAAAAGATTACCTTTCTTTGACCACTTTGCCGGAGATTCTGGCTTTAGCCGTTCAGACTTGACTCACGTTTAAAGTTTGGACAAGGGGTCGAAAATTGCCATTTTTTGGGGGTGCCGAAAAAAAAATTGAGTTAGGCAGGTCAAGTGGTAGTTGAATGAGAGTAGACTCCAGGACCAGTCTTAGATTTGCGATATCTCTTATTTTTAAATGACTTATGGGGCAAAACGTGTGCACACCAAAAAAAATAAATTTCAAAATTTTTGCATCGAATGCTTTCTTTACATTCCGTAGGTGACGAAATAGTTCAAAATTCTGTCCTAACCTCACTTATGTGGTGCTCAGAGATGTCTAAAGTTTTCCGTCGTAGACTTTGACACGCCATAAAACACAAAACAAATAGGAATTTCGAGAAACGGAGACCGGATTCGTGATCCTGGGGTTCGAATCTATAAGTATGCCAAATGTCATGGAAATCGGTGACGGTCATTTGTGGACTTGCCCGGCTGAAGGCCTGTTTTGGCACTTTTCTGAAAACTAAAACTGTAAATATCTCTGGTTCTATTCCATATTTTCGAGCTTACGAAGTGCCGAAAAATTCACCAAAAGATTACCTTTCTTTGACCACTTTGCCGGAGATTCTGGCTTTAGCCGTTCAGACTTGACTCACGTTTAAAGTTTGGACAAGGGGTCGAAAATTGCCATTTTTTGGGGGTGCCGAAAAAAAAATTGAGTTAGGCAGGTCAAGTGGTAGTTGAATGAGAGTAGACTCCAGGACCAGTCTTAGATTTGCGATATCTCTTATTTTTAAATGACTTATGGGGCAAAACGTGTGCACACCAAAAAAAATAAATTTCAAAATTTTTGCATCGAATGCTTTCTTTACATTCCGTAGGTGACGAAATAGTTCAAAATTCTGTCCTAACCTCACTTATGTGGTGCTCAGAGATGTCTAAAGTTTTCCGTCGTAGACTTTGACACGCCATAAAACACAAAACAAATAGGAATTTCGAGAAACGGAGACCGGATTCGTGATCCTGGGGTTCGAATCTATAAGTATGCCAAATGTCATGGAAATCGGTGACGGTCATTTGTGGACTTGCCCGGCTGAAGGCCTGTTTTGGCACTTTTCTGAAAACTAAAACTGTAAATATCTCTGGTTCTATTCCATATTTTCGAGCTTACGAAGTGCCGAAAAATTCACCAAAAGATTACCTTTCTTTGACCACTTTGCCGGAGATTCTGGCTTTAGCCGTTCAGACTTGACTCACGTTTAAAGTTTGGACAAGGGGTCGAAAATTGAAGGGGCGCCTTGCCATTTTTTGGGGGTGCCGAAAAAAAAATTGAGTTAGGCAGGTCAAGTGGTAGTTGAATGAGAGTAGACTCCAGGACCAGTCTTAGATTTGTGATATCTCTTATTTTTAAATGACTTATGGGGCAAAACGTGTGCACACCAAAAAAAATAAATTTCAAAATTTTTGCATCGAATGCTTTCTTTACATTCCGTAGGTGACGAAATAGTTCAAAATTCTGTCCTAACCTCACTTATGTGGTGCTCAGAGATGTCTAAAGTTTTCCGTCGTAGACTTTGACACGCCATAAAACACAAAACAAATAGGAATTTCGAGAAACGGAGACCGGATTCGTGATCCTGGGGTTCGAATCTATAAGTATGCCAAATGTCATGGAAATCGGTGACGGTCATTTGTGGACTTGCCCGGCTGAAGGCCTGTTTTGGCACTTTTCTGAAAACTAAAACTGTAAATATCTCTGGTTCTATTCCATATTTTCGAGCTTACGAAGTGCCGAAAAATTCACCAAAAGATTACCTTTCTTTGACCACTTTGCCGGAGATTCTGGCTTTAGCCGTTCAGACTTGACTCACGTTTAAAGTTTGGACAAGGGGTCGAAAATTGCCATTTTTTGGGGGTGCCGAAAAAAAAAATTGAGTTAGGCAGGTCAAGTGGTAGTTGAATGAGAGTAGACTCCAGGACCAGTCTTAGATTTGCGATATCTCTTATTTTTAAATGACTTATGGGGCAAAACGTGTGCACACCAAAAAAAATAAATTTCAAAATTTTTGCATCGAATGCTTTCTTTACATTCCGTAGGTGACGAAATAGTTCAAAATTCTGTCCTAACCTCACTTATGTGGTGCTCAGAGATGTCTAAAGTTTTCCGTCGTAGACTTTGACACGCCATAAAACACAAAACAAATAGGAATTTCGAGAAACGGAGACCGGATTCGTGATCCTGGGGTTCGAATCTATAAGTATGCCAAATGTCATGGAAATCGGTGACGGTCATTTGTGGACTTGCCCGGCTGAAGGCCTGTTTTGGCACTTTTCTGAAAACTAAAACTGTAAATATCTCTGGTTCTATTCCATATTTTCGAGCTTACGAAGTGCCGAAAAATTCACCAAAAGATTACCTTTCTTTGACCACTTTGCCGGAGATTCTGGCTTTAGCCGTTCAGACTTGACTCACGTTTAAAGTTTGGACAAGGGGTCGAAAATTGCCATTTTTTGGGGGTGCCGAAAAAAAAATTGAGTTAGGCAGGTCAAGTGGTAGTTGAATGAGAGTAGACTCCAGGACCAGTCTTAGATTTGCGATATCTCTTATTTTTAAATGACTTATGCGGCAAAACGTGTGCACACCAAAAAAAATAAATTTCAAAATTTTTGCATCGAATGCTTTCTTTACATTCCGTAGGTGACGAAATAGTTCAAAATTCTGTCCTAACCTCACTTATGTGGTGCTCAGAGATGTCTAAAGTTTTCCGTCGTAGACTTTGACACGCCATAAAACACAAAACAAATAGGAATTTCGAGAAACGGAGACCGGATTCGTGATCCTGGGGTTCGAATCTATAAGTATGCCAAATGTCATGGAAATCGGTGACGGTCATTTGTGGACTTGCCCGGCTGAAGGCCTGTTTTGGCACTTTTCTGAAAACTAAAACTGTAAATATCTCTGGTTCTATTCCATATTTTCGAGCTTACGAAGTGCCGAAAAATTCACCAAAAGATTACCTTTCTTTGACCACTTTGCCGGAGATTCTGGCTTTAGCCGTTCAGACTTGACTCACGTTTAAAGTTTGGACAAGGGGTCGAAAATTGAAGGGGCGCACCTTGCCATTTTTTGGGGGTGCCGAAAAAAAAATTGAGTTAGGCAGGTCAAGTGGTAGTTGAATGAGAGTAGACTCCAGGACCAGTCTTAGATTTGCGATATCTCTTATTTTTAAATGACTTATGGGGCAAAACGTGTGCACACCAAAAAAAATAAATTTCAAAATTTTTGCATCGAATGCTTTCTTTACATTCCGTAGGTGACGAAATAGTTCAAAATTCTGTCCTAACCTCACTTATGTGGTGCTCAGAGATGTCTAAAGTTTTCCGTCGTAGACCTTGACACGCCATAAAACACAAAACAAATAGGAATTTGGAGAAACGGAGACCGGATTCGTGATCCTGGGGTTCGAATCTATAAGTATGCCAAATGTCATGGAAATCGGTGACGGTCATTTGTGGACTTGCCCGGCTGAAGACCTGTTTTGGCACTTTTCTGAAAACTAAAACTGTAAATATCTCTGGTTCTATTCCATATTTTCGAGCTTACGAAGTGCCGAAAAATTCACCAAAAGATTACCTTTCTTTGACCACTTTGCCGGAGATTCTGGCTTTAGCCGTTCAGACTTGACTCACGTTTAAAGTTTGGACAAGGGGTCGAAAATTGAAGGGGCGCACCTTGCCATTTTTTGGGGGTGCCGAAAAAAAAATTGAGTTAGGCAGGTCAAGTGGTAGTTGAATGAGAGTAGACTCCAGGACCAGTCTTAGATTTGCGATATCTCTTATTTTTAAATGACTTATGGGGCAAAACGTGTGCACACCAAAAAAAATAAATTTCAAAATTTTTGCATCGAATGCTTTCTTTACATTCCGTAGGTGACGAAATAGTTCAAAATTCTGTCCTAACCTCACTTATGTGGTGCTCAGAGATGTCTAAAGTTTTCCGTCGTAGACTTTGACACGCCATAAAACACAAAACAAATAGGAATTTCGAGAAACGGAGACCGGATTCGTGATCCTGGGGTTCGAATCTATAAGTATGCCAAATGTCATGGAAATCGGTGACGGTCATTTGTGGACTTGCCCGGCTGAAGGCCTGTTTTGGCACTTTTCTGAAAACTAAAACTGTAAATATCTCTGGTTCTATTCCATATTTTCGAGCTTACGAAGTGCCGAAAAATTCACCAAAAGATTACCTTTCTTTGACCACTTTGCCGGAGATTCTGGCTTTAGCCGTTCAGACTTGACTCACGTTTAAAGTTTGGACAAGGGGTCGAAAATTGCCATTTTTTGGGGGTGCCGAAAAAAAAATTGAGTTAGGCAGGTCAAGTGGTAGTTGAATGAGAGTAGACTCCAGGACCAGTCTTAGATTTGCGATATCTCTTATTTTTAAATGACTTATGGGGCAAAACGTGTGCACACCAAAAAAAATAAATTTCAAAATTTTTGCATCGAATGCTTTCTTTACATTCCGTAGGTGACGAAATAGTTCAAAATTCTGTCCTAACCTCACTTATGTGGTGCTCAGAGATGTCTAAAGTTTTCCGTCGTAGACTTTGACACGCCATAAAACACAAAACAAATAGGAATTTCGAGAAACGGAGACCGGATTCGTGATCCTGGGGTTCGAATCTATAAGTATGCCAAATGTCATGGAAATCGGTGACGGTCATTTGTGGACTTGCCCGGCTGAAGGCCTGTTTTGGCACTTTTCTGAAAACTAAAACTGTAAATATCTCTGGTTCTATTCCATATTTTCGAGCTTACGAAGTGCCGAAAAATTCACCAAAAGATTACCTTTCTTTGACCACTTTGCCGGAGATTCTGGCTTTAGCCGTTCAGACTTGACTCACGTTTAAAGTTTGGACAAGGGGTCGAAAATTGAAGGGGCGCACCTTGCCATTTTTTGGGGGTGCCGAAAAAAAATTGAGTTAGGCAGGTCAAGTGGTAGTTGAATGAGAGTAGACTCCAGGACCAGTCTTAGATTTGCGATATCTCTTATTTTTAAATGACTTATGGGGCAAAACGTGTGCACACCAAAAAAAATAAATTTCAAAATTTTTGCATCGAATGCTTTCTTTACATTCCGTAGGTGACGAAATAGTTCAAAATTCTGTCCTAACCTCACTTATGTGGTGCTCAGAGATGTCTAAAGTTTTCCGTCGTAGACTTTGACACGCCATAAAACACAAAACAAATAGGAATTTCGAGAAACGGAGACCGGATTCGTGATCCTGGGGTTCGAATCTATAAGTATGCCAAATGTCATGGAAATCGGTGACGGTCATTTGTGGACTTGCCCGGCTGAAGGCCTGTTTTGGCACTTTTCTGAAAACTAAAACTGTAAATATCTCTGGTTCTATTCCATATTTTCGAGCTTACGAAGTGCCGAAAAATTCACCAAAAGATTACCTTTCTTTGACCACTTTGCCGGAGATTCTGGCTTTAGCCGTTCAGACTTGACTCACGTTTAAAGTTTGGACAAGGGGTCGAAAATTGCCATTTTTTGGGGGTGCCGAAAAAAAAATTGAGTTAGGCAGGTCAAGTGGTAGTTGAATGAGAGTAGACTCCAGGACCAGTCTTAGATTTGCGATATCTCTTATTTTTAAATGACTTATGGGGCAAAACGTGTGCACACCAAAAAAAATAAATTTCAAAATTTTTGCATCGAATGCTTTCTTTACATTCCGTAGGTGACGAAATAGTTCAAAATTCTGTCCTAACCTCACTTATGTGGTGCTCAGAGATGTCTAAAGTTTTCCGTCGTAGACTTTGACACGCCATAAAACACAAAACAAATAGGAATTTCGAGAAACGGAGACCGGATTCGTGATCCTGGGGTTCGAATCTATAAGTATGCCAAATGTCATGGAAATCGGTGACGGTCATTTGTGGACTTGCCCGGCTGAAGGCCTGTTTTGGCACTTTTCTGAAAACTAAAACTGTAAATATCTCTGGTTCTATTCCATATTTTCGAGCTTACGAAGTGCCGAAAAATTCACCAAAAGATTACCTTTCTTTGACCACTTTGCCGGAGATTCTGGCTTTAGCCGTTCAGACTTGACTCACGTTTAAAGTTTGGACAAGGGGTCGAAAATTGAAGGGGCGCACCTTGCCATTTTTTGGGGGTGCCGAAAAAAAAATTGAGTTAGGCAGGTCAAGTGGTAGTTGAATGAGAGTAGACTCCAGGACCAGTCTTAGATTTGCGATATCTCTTATTTTTAAATGACTTATGGGGCAAAACGTGTGCACACCAAAAAAAATAAATTTCAAAATTTTTGCATCGAATGCTTTCTTTACATTCCGTAGGTGACGAAATAGTTCAAAATTCTGTCCTAACCTCACTTATGTGGTGCTCAGAGATGTCTAAAGTTTTCCGTCGTAGACTTTGACACGCCATAAAACACAAAACAAATAGGAATTTCGAGAAACGGAGACCGGATTCGTGATCCTGGGGTTCGAATCTATAAGTATGCCAAATGTCATGGAAATCGGTGACGGTCATTTGTGGACTTGCCCGGCTGAAGGCCTGTTTTGGCACTTTTCTGAAAACTAAAACTGTAAATATCTCTGGTTCTATTCCATATTTTCGAGCTTACGAAGTGCCGAAAAATTCACCAAAAGATTACCTTTCTTTGACCACTTTGCCGGAGTTTCTGGCTTTAGCCGTTCAGACTTGACTCACGTTTAAAGTTTGGACAAGGGGTCGAAAATTGAAGGGGCGCACCTTGCCATTTTTTGGGGGTGCCGAAAAAAAAATTGAGTTAGGCAGGTCAAGTGGTAGTTGAATGAGAGTAGACTCCAGGACCAGTCTTAGATTTGCGATATCTCTTATTTTTAAATGACTTATGGGGCAAAACGTGTGCACACCAAAAAAAATAAATTTCAAAATTTTTGCATCGAATGCTTTCTTTACATTCCGTAGGTGACGAAATAGTTCAAAATTCTGTCCTAACCTCACTTATGTGGTGCTCAGAGATGTCTAAAGTTTTCCGTCGTAGACTTTGATACGCCATAAAACACAAAACAAATAGGAATTTCGAGAAACGGAGACCGGATTCGTGATCCTGGGGTTCGAATCTATAAGTATGCCAAATGTCATGGAAATCGGTGACGGTCATTTGTGGACTTGCCCGGCTGAAGGCCTGTTTTGGCACTTTTCTGAAAACTAAAACTGTAAATATCTCTGGTTCTATTCCATATTTTCGAGCTTACGAAGTGCCGAAAAATTCACCAAAAGATTACCTTTCTTTGACCACTTTGCCGGAGATTCTGGCTTTAGCCGTTCAGACTTGACTCACGTTTAAAGTTTGGACAAGGGGTCGAAAATTGAAGGGGCGCACCTTGCCATTTTTTGGGGGTGCCGAAAAAAAAATTGAGTTAGGCAGGTCAAGTGGTAGTTGAATGAGAGTAGACTCCAGGACCAGTCTTAGATTTGCGATATCTCTTATTTTTAAATGACTTATGGGGCAAAACGTGTGCACACCAAAAAAAATAAATTTCAAAATTTTTGCATCGAATGCTTTCTTTACATTCCGTAGGTGACGAAATAGTTCAAAATTCTGTCCTAACCTCACTTATGTGGTGCTCAGAGATGTCTAAAGTTTTCCGTCGTAGACTTTGACACGCCATAAAACACAAAACAAATAGGAATTTCGAGAAACGGAGACCGGATTCGTGATCCTGGGGTTCGAATCTCTAAGTATGCCAAATGTCATGGAAATCGGTGACGGTCATTTGTGGACTTGCCCGGCTGAAGGCCTGTTTTGGCACTTTTCTGAAAACTAAAACTGTAAATATCTCTGGTTCTATTCCATATTTTCGAGCTTACGAAGTGCCGAAAAATTCACCAAAAGATTACCTTTCTTTGACCACTTTGCCGGAGATTCTGGCTTTAGCCGTTCAGACTTGACTCACGTTTAAAGTTTGGACAAGGGGTCGAAAATTGAAGGGGCGCACCTTGCCATTTTTTGGGGGTGCCGAAAAAAAAATTGAGTTAGGCAGGTCAAGTGGTAGTTGAATGAGAGTAGACTCCAGGACCAGTCTTAGATTTGCGATATCTCTTATTTTTAAATGACTTATGGGGCAAAACGTGTGCACACCAAAAAAAATAAATTTCAAAATTTTTGCATCGAATGCTTTCTTTACATTCCGTAGGTGACGAAATAGTTCAAAATTCTGTCCTAACCTCACTTATGTGGTGCTCAGAGATGTCTAAAGTTTTCCGTCGTAGACTTTGACACGCCATAAAACACAAAACAAATAGGAATTTCGAGAAACGGAGACCGGATTCGTGATCCTGGGGTTCGAATCTATAAGTATGCCAAATGTCATGGAAATCGGTGACGGTCATTTGTGGACTTGCCCGGCTGAAGGCCTGTTTTGGCACTTTTCTGAAAACTAAAACTGTAAATATCTCTGGTTCTATTCCATATTTTCGAGCTTACGAAGTGCCGAAAAATTCACCAAAAGATTACCTTTCTTTGACCACTTTGCCGGAGATTCTGGCTTTAGCCGTTCAGACTTGACTCACGTTTAAAGTTTGGACAAGGGGTCGAAAATTGAAGGGGCGCACCTTGCCATTTTTTGGGGGTGCCGAAAAAAAAATTGAGTTAGGCAGGTCAAGTGGTAGTTGAATGAGAGTAGACTCCAGGACCAGTCTTAGATTTGCGATATCTCTTATTTTTAAATGACTTATGGGGCAAAACGTGTGCACACCAAAAAAAATAAATTTCAAAATTTTTGCATCGAATGCTTTCTTTACATTCCGTAGGTGACGAAATAGTTCAAAATTCTGTCCTAACCTCACTTATGTGGTGCTCAGAGATGTCTAAAGTTTTCCGTCGTAGACTTTGACACGCCATAAAACACAAAACAAATAGGAATTTCGAGAAACGGAGACCGGATTCGTGATCCTGGGGTTCGAATCTATAAGTATGCCAAATGTCATGGAAATCGGTGACGGTCATTTGTGGACTTGCCCGGCTGAAGGCCTGTTTTGGCACTTTTCTGAAAACTAAAACTGTAAATATCTCTGGTTCTATTCCATATTTTCGAGCTTACGAAGTGCCGAAAAATTCACCAAAAGATTACCTTTCTTTGACCACTTTGCCGGAGATTCTGGCTTTAGCCGTTCAGACTTGACTCACGTTTAAAGTTTGGACAAGGGGTCGAAAATTGAAGGGGCGCACCTTGCCATTTTTTGGGGGTGCCGAAAAAAAAATTGAGTTAGGCAGGTCAAGTGGTAGTTGAATGAGAGTAGACTCCAGGACCAGTCTTAGATTTGCGATATCTCTTATTTTTAAATGACTTATGGGGCAAAACGTGTGCACACCAAAAAAAATAAATTTCAAAATTTTTGCATCGAATGCTTTCTTTACATTCCGTAGGTGACGAAATAGTTCAAAATTCTGTCCTAACCTCACTTATGTGGTGCTCAGAGATGTCTAAAGTTTTCCGTCGTAGACTTTGACACGCCATAAAACACAAAACAAATAGGAATTTCGAGAAACGGAGACCGGATTCGTGATCCTGGGGTTCGAATCTATAAGTATGCCAAATGTCATGGAAATCGGTGACGGTCATTTGTGGACTTGCCCGGCTGAAGGCCTGTTTTGGCACTTTTCTGAAAACTAAAACTGTAAATATCTCTGGTTCTATTCCATATTTTCGAGCTTACGAAGTGCCGAAAAATTCACCAAAAGATTACCTTTCTTTGACCACTTTGCCGGAGATTCTGGCTTTAGCCGTTCAGACTTGACTCACGTTTAAAGTTTGGACAAGGGGTCGAAAATTGAAGGGGCGCACCTTGCCATTTTTTGGGGGTGCCGAAAAAAAAATTGAGTTAGGCAGGTCAAGTGGTAGTTGAATGAGAGTAGACTCCAGGACCAGTCTTAGATTTGCGATATCTCTTATTTTTAAATGACTTATGGGGCAAAACGTGTGCACACCAAAAAAAATAAATTTCAAAATTTTTGCATCGAATGCTTTCTTTACATTCCGTAGGTGACGAAATAGTTCAAAATTCTGTCCTAACCTCACTTATGTGGTGCTCAGAGATGTCTAAAGTTTTCCGTCGTAGAATTTGACACGCCATAAAACACAAAACAAATAGGAATTTCAAGAAACGGAGACCGGATTCGTGATCCTGGGGTTCGAATCTATAAGTATGCCAAATGTCATGGAAATCGGTGACGGTCATTTGTGGACTTGCCCGGCTGAAGGCCTGTTTTGGCACTTTTCTGAAAACTAAAACTGTAAATATCTCTGGTTCTATTCCATATTTTCGAGCTTACGAAGTGCCGAAAAATTCACCAAAAGATTACCTTTCTTTGACCACTTTGCCGGAGATTCTGGCTTTAGCCGTTCAGACTTGACTCACGTTTAAAGTTTGGACAAGGGGTCGAAAATTGAAGGGGCGCACCTTGCCATTTTTTGGGGGTGCCGAAAAAAAAATTGAGTTAGGCAGGTCAAGTGGTAGTTGAATGAGAGTAGACTCCAGGACCAGTCTTAGATTTGCGATATCTCTTATTTTTAAATGACTTATGGGGCAAAACGTGTGCACACCAAAAAAAATAAATTTCAAAATTTTTGCATCGAATGCTTTCTTTACATTCCGTAGGTGACGAAATAGTTCAAAATTCTGTCCTAACCTCACTTATGTGGTGCTCAGAGATGTCTAAAGTTTTCCGTCGTAGACTTTGACACGCCACAAAACACAAAACAAATAGGAATTTCGAGAAACGGAGACCGGATTCGTGATCTTGGGGTTCGAATCTATAAGTATGCCAAATGTCATGGAAATCGGTGACGGTCATTTGTGGACTTGCCCGGCTGAAGGCCTGTTTTGGCACTTTTCTGAAAACTAAAAATGTAAATATCTCTGGTTCTATTCCATATTTTCGAGCTTACGAAGTGCCGAAAAATTCACCAAAAGATTACCTTTCTTTGACCACTTTGCCGGAGATTCTGGCTTTAGCCGTTCAGACTTGACTCACGTTTAAAGTTTGGACAAGGGGTCGAAAATTGAAGGGGCGCACCTTGCCATTTTTTGGGGGTGCCGAAAAAAAAATTGAGTTAGGCAGGTCAAGTGGTAGTTGAATGAGAGTAGACTCCAGGACCAGTCTTAGATTTGCGATATCTCTTATTTTTAAATGACTTATGGGGCAAAACGTGTGCACACCAAAAAAAATAAATTTCAAAATTTTTGCATCGAATGCTTTCTTTACATTCCGTAGGTGACGAAATAGTTCAAAATTCTGTCCTAACCTCACTTATGTGGTGCTCAGAGATGTCTAAAGTTTTCCGTCGTAGACTTTGACACGCCATAAAACACAAAACAAATAGGAATTTCGAGAAACGGAGACCGGATTCGTGATCCTGGGGTTCGAATCTATAAGTATGCCAAATGTCATGGAAATCGGTGACGGTCATTTGTGGACTTGCCCGGCTGAAGGCCTGTTTTGGCACTTTTCTGAAAACTAAAACTGTAAATATCTCTGGTTCTATTCCATATTTTCGAGCTTCCGAAGTGCCGAAAAATTCACCAAAAGATTACCTTTCTTTGACCACTTTGCCGGAGATTCTGGCTTTAGCCGTTCAGACTTGACTCACGTTTAAAGTTTGGACAAGGGGTCGAAAATTGAAGGGGCGCACCTTGCCATTTTTTGGGGGTGCCGAAAAAAAAATTGAGTTAGGCAGGTCAAGTGGTAGTTGAATGAGAGTAGACTCCAGGACCAGTCTTAGATTTGCGATATCTCTTATTTTTAAATGACTTATGGGGCAAAACGTGTGCACACCAAAAAAAATAAATTTCAAAATTTTTGCATCGAATGCTTTCTTTACATTCCGTAGGTGACGAAATAGTTCAAAATTCTGTCCTAACCTCACTTATGTGGTGCTCAGAGATGTCTAAAGTTTTCCGTCGTAGACTTTGACACGCCATAAAACACAAAACAAATAGGAATTTCGAGAAACGGAGACCGGATTCGTGATCCTGGGGTTCGAATCTATAAGTATGCCAAATGTCATGGAAATCGGTGACGGTCATTTGTGGACTTGCCCGGCTGAAGGCCTGTTTTGGCACTTTTCTGAAAACTAAAACTGTAAATATCTCTGGTTCTATTCCATATTTTCGAGCTTACGAAGTGCCGAAAAATTCACCAAAAGATTACCTTTCTTTGACCACTTTGCCGGAGATTCTGGCTTTAGCCGTTCAGACTTGACTCACGTTTAAAGTTTGGACAAGGGGTCGAAAATTGAAGGGGCGCACCTTGCCATTTTTTGGGGGTGCCGAAAAAAAAATTGAGTTAGGCAGGTCAAGTGGTAGTTGAATGAGAGTAGACTCCAGGACCAGTCTTAGATTTGCGATATCTCTTATTTTTAAATGACTTATGGGGCAAAACGTGTGCACACCAAAAAAAATAAATTTCAAAATTTTTGCATCGAATGCTTGCTTTACATTCCGTAGGTGACGAAATAGTTCAAAATTCTGTCCTAACCTAACTTATGTGGTGCTCAGAGATGTCTAAAGTTTTCCGTCGTAGACTTTGACACGCCATAAAACACAAAACAAATAGGAATTTCGAGAAACGGAGACCGGATTCGTGATCCTGGGGTTCGAATCTATAAGTATGCCAAATGTCATGGAAATCGGTGACGGTCATTTGTGGACTTGCCCGGCTGAAGGCCTGTTTTGGCACTTTTCTGAAAACTAAAACTGTAAATATCTCTGGTTCTATTCCATATTTTCGAGCTTACGAAGTGCCGAAAAATTCACCAAAAGATTACCTTTCTTTGACCACTTTGCCGGAGATTCTGGCTTTAGCCGTTCAGACTTGACTCACGTTTAAAGTTTGGACAAGGGGTCGAAAATTGAAGGGGCGCACCTTGCCATTTTTTGGGGGTGCCGAAAAAAAAATTGAGTTAGGCAGGTCAAGTGGTAGTTGAATGAGAGTAGACTCCAGGACCAGTCTTAGATTTGCGATATCTCTTATTTTTAAATGACTTATGGGGCAAAACGTGTGCACACCAAAAAAAATAAATTTCAAAATTTTTGCATCGAATGCTTTCTTTACATTCCGTAGGTGACGAAATAGTTCAAAATTCTGTCCTAACCTCACTTATGTGGTGCTCAGAGATGTCTAAAGTTTTCCGTCGTAGACTTTGACACGCCATAAAACACAAAACAAATAGGAATTTCGAGAAACGGAGACCGGATTCGTGATCCTGGGGTTCGAATCTATAAGTATGCCAAATGTCATGGAAATCGGTGACGGTCATTTGTGGACTTGCCCGGCTGAAGGCCTGTTTTGGCACTTTTCTGAAAACTAAAACTGTAAATATCTCTGGTTCTATTCCATATTTTCGAGCTTACGAAGTGCCGAAAAATTCACCAAAAGATTACCTTTCTTTGACCACTTTGCCGGAGATTCTGGCTTTAGCCGTTCAGACTTGACTCACGTTTAAAGTTTGGACAAGGGGTCGAAAATTGAAGGGGCGCACCTCGCCATTTTTTGGGGGTGCCGAAAAAAAAATTGAGTTAGGCAGGTCAAGTGGTAGTTGAATGAGAGTAGACTCCAGGACCAGTCTTAGATTTGCGATATCTCTTATTTTTAAATGACTTATGGGGCAAAACGTGTGCACACCAAAAAAAATAAATTTCAAAATTTTTGCATCGAATGCTTTCTTTACATTCCGTAGGTGACGAAATAGTTCAAAATTCTGTCCTAACCTCACTTATGTGGTGCTCAGAGATGTCTAAAGTTTTCCGTCGTAGACTTTGACACGCCATAAAACACAAAACAAATAGGAATTTCGAGAAACGGAGACCGGATTCGTGATCCTGGGGTTCGAATCTATAAGTATGCCAAATGTCATGGAAATCGGTGACGGTCATTTGTGGACTTGCCCGGCTGAAGGCCTGTTTTGGCACTTTTCTGAAAACTAAAACTGTAAATATCTCTGGTTCTATTCCATATTTTCGAGCTTACGAAGTGCCGAAAAATTCACCAAAAGATTACCTTTCTTTGACCACTTTGCCGGAGATTCTGGCTTTAGCCGTTCAGACTTGACTCACGTTTAAAGTTTGGACAAGGGGTCGAAAATTGAAGGGGCGCACCTTGCCATTTTTTGGGGGTGCCGAAAAAAAAATTGAGTTAGGCAGGTCAAGTGGTAGTTGAATGAGAGTAGACTCCAGGACCAGTCTTAGATTTGCGATATCTCTTATTTTTAAATGACTTATGGGGCAAAACGTGTGCACACCAAAAAAAATAAATTTCAAAATTTTTGCATCGAATGCTTTCTTTACATTCCGTAGGTGACGAAATAGTTCAAAATTCTGTCCTAACCTCACTTATGTGGTGCTCAGAGATGTCTAAAGTTTTCCGTCGTAGACTTTGACACGCCATAAAACACAAAACAAATAGGAATTTCGAGAAACGGAGACCGGATTCGTGATCCTGGGGTTCGAATCTATAAGTATGCCAAATGTCATGGAAATCGGTGACGGTCATTTGTGGACTTGCCCGGCTGAAGGCCTGTTTTGGCACTTTTCTGAAAACTAAAACTGTAAATATCTCTGGTTCTATTCCATATTTTCGAGCTTACGAAGTGCCGAAAAATTCACCAAAAGATTACCTTTCTTTGACCACTTTGCCGGACATTCAGGCTTTAGCCGTTCAGACTTGACTCACGTTTAAAGTTTGGACAAGGGGTCGAAAATTGAAGGGGCGCACCTTGCCATTTTTTGGGGGTGCCGAAAAAAAAATTGAGTTAGGCAGGTCAAGTGGTAGTTGAATGAGAGTAGACTCCAGGACCAGTCTTAGATTTGCGATATCTCTTATTTTTAAATGACTTATGGGGCAAAACGTGTGCACACCAAAAAAAATAAATTTCAAAATTTTTGCATCGAATGCTTTCTTTACATTCCGTAGGTGACGAAATAGTTCAAAATTCTGTCCTAACCTCACTTATGTGGTGCTCAGAGATGTCTAAAGTTTTCCGTCGTAGACTTTGACACGCCATAAAACACAAAACAAATAGGAATTTCGAGAAACGGAGACCGGATTCGTGATCCTGGGGTTCGAATCTATAAGTATGCCAAATGTCATGGAAATCGGTGACGGTCATTTGTGGACTTGCCCGGCTGAAGGCCTGTTTTGGCACTTTTCTGAAAACTAAAACTGTAAATATCTCTGGTTCTATTCCATATTTTCGAGCTTACGAAGTGCCGAAAAATTCACCAAAAGATTACCTTTCTTTGACCACTTTGCCGGAGATTCTGGCTTTAGCCGTTCAGACTTGACTCACGTTTAAATTTTGGACAAGGGGTCGAAAATTGAAGGGGCGCACCTTGCCAGTTTTTGGGGGTGCCGAAAAAAAAATTGAGTTAGGCAGGTCAAGTGGTAGTTGAATGAGAGTAGACTCCAGGACCAGTCTTAGATTTGCGATATCTCTTATTTTTAAATGACTTATGGGGCAAAACGTGTGCACACCAAAAAAAATAAATTTCAAAATTTTTGCATCGAATGCTTTCTTTACATTCCGTAGGTGACGAAATAGTTCAAAATTCTGTCCTAACCTCACTTATGTGGTGCTCAGAGATGTCTAAAGTTTTCCGTCGTAGACTTTGACACGCCATAAAACACAAAACAAATAGGAATTTCGAGAAACGGAGACCGGATTCGTGATCCTGGGGTTCGAATCTATAAGTATGCCAAATGTCATGGAAATCGGTGACGGTCATTTGTGGACTTGCCCGGCTGAAGGCCTGTTTTGGCACTTTTCTGAAAACTAAAACTGTAAATATCTCTGGTTCTATTCCATATTTTCGAGCTTACGAAGTGCCGAAAAATTCACCAAAAGATTACCTTTCTTTGACCACTTTGCCGGAGATTCTGGCTTTAGCCGTTCAGACTTGACTCACGTTTAAAGTTTGGACAAGGGGTCGAAAATTGAAGGGGCGCACCTTGCCATTTTTTGGGGGTGCCGAAAAAAAAATTGAGTTAGGCAGGTCAAGTGGTAGTTGAATGAGAGTAGACTCCAGGACCAGTCTTAGATTTGCGATATCTCTTATTTTTAAATGACTTATGGGGCAAAACGTGTGCACACCAAAAAAAATAAATTTCAAAATTTTTGCATCGAATGCTTTCTTTACATTCCGTAGGTGACGAAATAGTTCAAAATTCTGTCCTAACCTCACTTATGTGGTGCTCAGAGATGTCTAAAGTTTTCCGTCGTAGACTTTGACACGCCATAAAACACAAAACAAATAGGAATTTCGAGAAACGGAGACCGGATTCGTGATCCTGGGGTTCGAATCTATAAGTATGCCAAATGTCATGGAAATCGGTGACGGTCATTTGTGGACTTACCCGGCTGAAGGCCTGTTTTGGCACTTTTCTGAAAACTAAAACTGTAAATATCTCTGGTTCTATTCCATATTTTCGAGCTTACGAAGTGCCGAAAAATTCACCAAAAGATTACCTTTCTTTGACCACTTTGCCGGAGATTCTGGCTTTAGCCGTTCAGACTTGACTCACGTTTAAAGTTTGGACAAGGGGTCGAAAATTGAAGGGGCGCACCTTGCCATTTTTTGGGGGTGCCGAAAAAAAATTGAGTTAGGCAGGTCAAGTGGTAGTTGAATGAGAGTAGACTCCAGGACCAGTCTTAGATTTGCGATATCTCTTATTTTTAAATGACTTATGGGGCAAAACGTGTGCACACCAAAAAAAATAAATTTCAAAATTTTTGCATCGAATGCTTTCTTTACATTCCGTAGGTGACGAAATGGTTCAAAATTCTGTCCTAACCTCACTTATGTGGTGCTCAGAGATGTCTAAAGTTTTCCGTCGTAGACTTTGACACGCCATAAAACACAAAACAAATAGGAATTTCGAGAAACGGAGACCGGATTCGTGATCCTGGGGTTCGAATCTATAAGTATGCCAAATGTCATGGAAATCGGTGACGGTCATTTGTGGACTTGCCCGGCTGAAGGCCTGTTTTGGCACTTTTCTGAAAACTAAAACTGTAAATATCTCTGGTTCTATTCCATATTTTCGAGCTTACGAAGTGCCGAAAAATTCACCAAAAGATTACCTTTCTTTGACCACTTTGCCGGAGATTCTGGCTTTAGCCGTTCAGACTTGACTCACGTTTAAAGTTTGGACAAGGGGTCGAAAATTGAAGGGGCGCACCTTGCCATTTTTTGGGGGTGCCGAAAAAAAAATTGAGTTAGGCAGGTCAAGTGGTAGTTGAATGAGAGTAGACTCCAGGACCAGTCTTAGATTTGCGATATCTCTTATTTTTAAATGACTTATGGGGCAAAACGTGTGCACACCAAAAAAAATAAATTTCAAAATTTTTGCATCGAATGCTTTCTTTACATTCCGTAGGTGACGAAATAGTTCAAAATTCTGTCCTAACCTCACTTATGTGGTGCTCAGAGATGTCTAAAGTTTTCCGTCGTAGACTTTGACACGCCATAAAACACAAAACAAATAGGAATTTCGAGAAACGGAGACCGGATTCGTGATCCTGGGGTTCGAATCTATAAGTTTGCCAAATGTCATGGAAATCGGTGACGGTCATTTGTGGACTTGCCCGGCTGAAGGCCTGTTTTGGCACTTTTCTGAAAACTAAAACTGTAAATATCTCTGGTTCTATTCCATATTTTCGAGCTTACGAAGTGCCGAAAAATTCACCAAAAGATTACCTTTCTTTGACCACTTTGCCGGAGATTCTGGCTTTAGCCGTTCAGACTTGACTCACGTTTAAAGTTTGGACAAGGGGTCGAAAATTGAAGGGGCGCACCTTGCCATTTTTTGGGGGTGCCGAAAAAAAAATTGAGTTAGGCAGGTCAAGTGGTAGTTGAATGAGAGTAGACTCCAGGACCAGTCTTAGATTTGCGATATCTCTTATTTTTAAATGACTTATGGGGCAAAACGTGTGCACACCAAAAAAAATAAATTTCAAAATTTTTGCATCGAATGCTTTCTTTACATTCCGTAGGTGACGAAATAGTTCAAAATTCTGTCCTAACCTCACTTATGTGGTGCTCAGAGATGTCTAAAGTTTTCCGTCGTAGACTTTGACACGCCATAAAACACAAAACAAATAGGAATTTCGAGAAACGGAGACCGGATTCGTGATCCTGGGGTTCGAATCTATAAGTATGCCAAATGTCATGGAAATCGGTGACGGTCATTTGTGGACTTGCCCGGCTGAAGGCCTGTTTTGGCACTTTTCTGAAAACTAAAACTGTAAATATCTCTGGTTCTATTCCATATTTTCGAGCTTACGAAGTGCCGAAAAATTCACCAAAAGATTACCTTTCTTTGACCACTTTGCCGGAGATTCTGGCTTTAGCCGTTCAGACTTGACTCACGTTTAAAGTTTGGACAAGGGGTCGAAAATTGAAGGGGCGCACCTAGCCATTTTTTGGGGGTGCCGAAAAAAAAATTGAGTTAGGCAGGTCAAGTGGTAGTTGAATGAGAGTAGACTCCAGGACCAGTCTTAGATTTGCGATATCTCTTATTTTTAAATGACTTATGGGGCAAAACGTGTGCACACCAAAAAAAATAAATTTCAAAATTTTTGCATCGAATGCTTTCTTTACATTCCGTAGGTGACGAAATAGTTCAAAATTCTGTCCTAACCTCACTTATGTGGTGCTCAGAGATGTCTAAAGTTTTCCGTCGTAGACTTTGACACGCCATAAAACACAAAACAAATAGGAATTTCGAGAAACGGAGACCGGATTCGTGATCCTGGGGTTCGAATCTATAAGTATGCCAAATGTCATGGAAATCGGTGACGGTCATTTGTGGACTTGCCCGGCTGAAGGCCTGTTTTGGCACTTTTCTGAAAACTAAAACTGTAAATATCTCTGGTTCTATTCCATATTTTCGAGCTTACGAAGTGCCGAAAAATTCACCAAAAGATTACCTTTCTTTGACCACTTTGCCGGAGATTCTGGCTTTAGCCGTTCAGACTTGACTCACGTTTAAAGTTTGGACAAGGGGTCGAAAATTGAAGGGGCGCACCTTGCCATTTTTTGGGGGTGCCGAAAAAAAAATTGAGTTAGGCAGGTCAAGTGGTAGTTGAATGAGAGTAGACTCCAGGACCAGTCTTAGATTTGCGATATCTCTTATTTTTAAATGACTTATGGGGCAAAACGTGTGCACACCAAAAAAAATAAATTTCAAAATTTTTGCATCGAATGCTTTCTTTACATTCCGTAGGTGACGAAATAGTTCAAAATTCTGTCCTAACCTCACTTATGTGGTGCTCAGAGATGTCTAAAGTTTTCCGTCGTAGACTTTGACACGCCATAAAACACAAAACAAATAGGAATTTCGAGAAACGGAGACCGGATTCGTGATCCTGGGGTTCGAATCTATAAGTATGCCAAATGTCATGGAAATCGGTGACGGTCATTTGTGGACTTGCCCGGCTGAAGGCCTGTTTTGGCACTTTTCTGAAAACTAAAACTGTAAATATCTCTGGTTCTATTCCATATTTTCGAGCTTACGAAGTGCCGAAAAATTCACCAAAAGATTACCTTTCTTTGACCACTTTGCCGGAGATTCTGGCTTTAGCCGTTCAGACTTGACTCACGTTTAAAGTTTGGACAAGGGGTCGAAAATTGAAGGGGCGCACCTTGCCATTTTTTGGGGGTGCCGAAAAAAAAATTGAGTTAGGCAGGTCAAGTGGTAGTTGAATGAGAGTAGACTCCAGGACCAGTCTTAGATTTGCGATATCTCTTATTTTTAAATGACTTATGGGGCAAAACGTGTGCACACCAAAAAAAATAAATTTCAAAATTTTTGCATCGAATGCTTTCTTTACATTCCGTAGGTGACGAAATAGTTCAAAATTCTGTCCTAACCTCACTTATGTGGTGCTCAGAGATGTCTAAAGTTTTCCGTCGTAGACTTTGACACGCCATAAAACACAAAACAAATAGGAATTTCGAGAAACGGAGACCGGATTCGTGATCCTGGGGTTCGAATCTATAAGTATGCCAAATGTCATGGAAATCGGTGACGGTCATTTGTGGACTTGCCCGGCTGAAGGCCTGTTTTGGCACTTTTCTGAAAACTAAAACTGTAAATATCTCTGGTTCTATTCCATATTTTCGAGCTTACGAAGTGCCGAAAAATTCACCAAAAGATTACCTTTCTTTGACCACTTTGCCGGAGATTCTGGCTTTAGCCGTTCAGACTTGACTCACGTTTAAAGTTTGGACAAGGGGTCGAAAATTGAAGGGGCGCACCTTGCCATTTTTTGGGGGTGCCGAAAAAAAAATTGAGTTAGGCAGGTCAAGTGGTAGTTGAATGAGAGTAGACTCCAGGACCAGTCTTAGATTTGCGATATCTCTTATTTTTAAATGACTTATGGGGCAAAACGTGTGCACACCAAAAAAAATAAATTTCAAAATTTTTGCATCGAATGCTTTCTTTACATTCCGTAGGTGACGAAATAGTTCAAAATTCTGTCCTAACCTCACTTATGTGGTGCTCAGAGATGTCTAAAGTTTTCCGTCGTAGACTTTGACACGCCATAAAACACAAAACAAATAGGAATTTCGAGAAACGGAGACCGGATTCGTGATCCTGGGGTTCGAATCTATAAGTATGCCAAATGTCATGGAAATCGGTGACGGTCATTTGTGGACTTGCCCGGCTGAAGGCCTGTTTTGGCACTTTTCTGAAAACTAAAACTGTAAATATCTCTGGTTCTATTCCATATTTTCGAGCTTACGAAGTGCCGAAAAATTCACCAAAAGATTACCTTTCTTTGACCACTTTGCCGGAGATTCTGGCTTTAGCCGTTCAGACTTGACTCACGTTTAAAGTTTGGACAAGGGGTCGAAAATTGAAGGGGCGCACCTTGCCATTTTTTGGGGGTGCCGAAAAAAAAATTGAGTTAGGCAGGTCAAGTGGTAGTTGAATGAGAGTAGACTCCAGGACCAGTCTTAGATTTGCGATATCTCTTATTTTTAAATGACTTATGGGGCAAAACGTGTGCACACCAAAAAAAATAAATTTCAAAATTTTTGCATCGAATGCTTTCTTTACATTCCGTAGGTGACGAAATAGTTCAAAATTCTGTCCTAACCTCACTTATGTGGTGCTCAGAGATGTCTAAAGTTTTCCGTCGTAGACTTTGACACGCCATAAAACACAAAACAAATAGGAATTTCGAGAAACGGAGACCGGATTCGTGATCCTGGGGTTCGAATCTATAAGTATGCCAAATGTCATGGAAATCGGTGACGGTCATTTGTGGACTTGCCCGGCTGAAGGCCTGTTTTGGCACTTTTCTGAAAACTAAAACTGTAAATATCTCTGGTTCTATTCCATATTTTCGAGCTTACGAAGTGCCGAAAAATTCACCAAAAGATTACCTTTCTTTGACCACTTTGCCGGAGATTCTGGCTTTAGCCGTTCAGACTTGACTCACGTTTAAAGTTTGGACAAGGGGTCGAAAATTGAAGGGGCGCACCTTGCCATTTTTTGGGGGTGCCGAAAAAAAAATTGAGTTAGGCAGGTCAAGTGGTAGTTGAATGAGAGTAGACTCCAGGACCAGTCTTAGATTTGCGATATCTCTTATTTTTAAATGACTTATGGGGCAAAACGTGTGCACACCAAAAAAAATAAATTTCAAAATTTTTGCATCGAATGCTTTCTTTACATTCCGTAGGTGACGAAATAGTTCAAAATTCTGTCCTAACCTCACTTATGTGGTGCTCAGAGATGTCTAAAGTTTTCCGTCGTAGACTTTGACACGCCATAAAACACAAAACAAATAGGAATTTCGAGAAACGGAGACCGGATTCGTGATCCTGGGGTTCGAATCTCTAAGTATGCCAAATGTCATGGAAATCGGTGACGGTCATTTGTGGACTTGCCCGGCTGAAGGCCTGTTTTGGCACTTTTCTGAAAACTAAAACTGTAAATATCTCTGGTTCTATTCCATATTTTCGAGCTTACGAAGTGCCGAAAAATTCACCAAAAGATTACCTTTCTTTGACCACTTTGCCGGAGATTCTGGCTTTAGCCGTTCAGACTTGACTCACGTTTAAAGTTTGGACAAGGGGTCGAAAATTGAAGGGGCGCACCTTGCCATTTTTTGGGGGTGCCGAAAAAAAAATTGAGTTAGGCAGGTCAAGTGGTAGTTGAATGAGAGTAGACTCCAGGACCAGTCTTAGATTTGCGATATCTCTTATTTTTAAATGACTTATGGGGCAAAACGTGTGCACACCAAAAAAAATAAATTTCAAAATTTTTGCATCGAATGCTTTCTTTACATTCCGTAGGTGACGAAATAGTTCAAAATTCTGTCCTAACCTCACTTATGTGGTGCTCAGAGATGTCTAAAGTTTTCCGTCGTAGACTTTGACACGCCATAAAACACAAAACAAATAGGAATTTCGAGAAACGGAGACCGGATTCGTGATCCTGGGGTTCGAATCTATAAGTATGCCAAATGTCATGGAAATCGGTGACGGTCATTTGTGGACTTGCCCGGCTGAAGGCCTGTTTTGGCACTTTTCTGAAAACTAAAACTGTAAATATCTCTGGTTCTATTCCATATTTTCGAGCTTACGAAGTGCCGAAAAATTCACCAAAAGATTACCTTTCTTTGACCACTTTGCCGGAGATTCTGGCTTTAGCCGTTCAGACTTGACTCACGTTTAAAGTTTGGACAAGGGGTCGAAAATTGAAGGGGCGCACCTTGCCATTTTTTGGGGGTGCCGAAAAAAAAATTGAGTTAGGCAGGTCAAGTGGTAGTTGAATGAGAGTAGACTCCAGGACCAGTCTTAGATTTGCGATATCTCTTATTTTTAAATGACTTATGGGGCAAAACGTGTGCACACCAAAAAAAATAAATTTCAAAATTTTTGCATCGAATGCTTTCTTTACATTCCGTAGGTGACGAAATAGTTCAAAATTCTGTCCTAACCTCACTTATGTGGTGCTCAGAGATGTCTAAAGTTTTCCGTCGTAGACTTTGACACGCCATAAAACACAAAACAAATAGGAATTTCGAGAAACGGAGACCGGATTCGTGATCCTGGGGTTCGAATCTATAAGTATGCCAAATGTCATGGAAATCGGTGACGGTCATTTGTGGACTTGCCCGGCTGAAGGCCTGTTTTGGCACTTTTCTGAAAACTAAAACTGTAAATATCTCTGGTTCTATTCCATATTTTCGAGCTTACGAAGTGCCGAAAAATTCACCAAAAGATTACCTTTCTTTGACCACTTTGCCGGAGATTCTGGCTTTAGCCGTTCAGACTTGACTCACGTTTAAAGTTTGGACAAGGGGTCGAAAATTGAAGGGGCGCACCTTGCCATTTTTTGGGGGTGCCGAAAAAAAAATTGAGTTAGGCAGGTCAAGTGGTAGTTGAATGAGAGTAGACTCCAGGACCAGTCTTAGATTTGCGATATCTCTTATTTTTAAATGACTTATGGGGCAAAACGTGTGCACACCAAAAAAAATAAATTTCAAAATTTTTGCATCGAATGCTTTCTTTACATTCCGTAGGTGACGAAATAGTTCAAAATTCTGTCCTAACCTCACTTATGTGGTGCTCAGAGATGTCTAAAGTTTTCCGTCGTAGACTTTGACACGCCATAAAACACAAAACAAATAGGAATTTCGAGAAACGGAGACCGGATTCGTGATCCTGGGGTTCGAATCTATAAGTATGCCAAATGTCATGGAAATCGGTGACGGTCATTTGTGGACTTGCCCGGCTGAAGGCCTGTTTTGGCACTTTTCTGAAAACTAAAACTGTAAATATCTCTGGTTCTATTCCATATTTTCGAGCTTACGAAGTGCCGAAAAATTCACCAAAAGATTACCTTTCTTTGACCACTTTGCCGGAGATTCTGGCTTTAGCCGTTCAGACTTGACTCACGTTTAAAGTTTGGACAAGGGGTCGAAAATTGAAGGGGCGCACCTTGCCATTTTTTGGGGGTGCCGAAAAAAAAATTGAGTTAGGCAGGTCAAGTGGTAGTTGAATGAGAGTAGACTCCAGGACCAGTCTTAGATTTGCGATATCTCTTATTTTTAAATGACTTATGGGGCAAAACGTGTGCACACCAAAAAAAATAAATTTCAAAATTTTTGCATCGAATGCTTTCTTTACATTCCGTAGGTGACGAAATAGTTCAAAATTCTGTCCTAACCTCACTTATGTGGTGCTCAGAGATGTCTAAAGTTTTCCGTCGTAGACTTTGACACGCCATAAAACACAAAACAAATAGGAATTTCGAGAAACGGAGACCGGAGTCGTGATCCTGGGGTTCGAATCTATAAGTATGCCAAATGTCATGGAAATCGGTGACGGTCATTTGTGGACTTGCCCGGCTGAAGGCCTGTTTTGGCACTTTTCTGAAAACTAAAACTGTAAATATCTCTGGTTCTATTCCATATTTTCGAGCTTACGAAGTGCCGAAAAATTCACCAAAAGATTACCTTTCTTTGACCACTTTGCCGGAGATTCTGGCTTTAGCCGTTCAGACTTGACTCACGTTTAAAGTTTGGACAAGGGGTCGAAAATTGAAGGGGCGCACCTTGCCATTTTTTGGGGGTGCCGAAAAAAAAATTGAGTTAGGCAGGTCAAGTGGTAGTTGAATGAGAGTAGACTCCAGGACCAGTCTTAGATTTGCGATATCTCTTATTTTTAAATGACTTATGGGGCAAAACGTGTGCACACCAAAAAAAATAAATTTCAAAATTTTTGCATCGAATGCTTTCTTTACATTCCGTAGGTGACGAAATAGTTCAAAATTCTGTCCTAACCTCACTTATGTGGTGCTCAGAGATGTCTAAAGTTTTCCGTCGTAGACTTTGACACGCCATAAAACACAAAACAAATAGGAATTTCGAGAAACGGAGACCGGATTCGTGATCCTGGGGTTCGAATCTATAAGTATGCCAAATGTCATGGAAATCGGTGACGGTCATTTGTGGACTTGCCCGGCTGAAGGCCTGTTTTGGCACTTTTCTGAAAACTAAAACTGTAAATATCTCTGGTTCTATTCCATATTTTCGAGCTTACGAAGTGCCGAAAAATTCACCAAAAGATTAGCTTTCTTTGACCACTTTGCCGGAGATTCTGGCTTTAGCCGTTCAGACTTGACTCACGTTTAAAGTTTGGACAAGGGGTCGAAAATTGAAGGGGCGCACCTTGCCATTTTTTGGGGGTGCCGAAAAAAAAATTGAGTTAGGCAGGTCAAGTGGTAGTTGAATGAGAGTAGACTCCAGGACCAGTCTTAGATTTGCGATATCTCTTATTTTTAAATGACTTATGGGGCAAAACGTGTGCACACCAAAAAAAATAAATTTCAAAATTTTTGCATCGAATGCTTTCTTTACATTCCGTAGGTGACGAAATAGTTCAAAATTCTGTCCTAACCTCACTTATGTGGTGCTCAGAGATGTCTAAAGTTTTCCGTCGTAGACTTTGACACGCCATAAAACACAAAACAAATAGGAATTTCGAGAAACGGAGACCGGATTCGTGATCCTGGGGTTCGAATCTATAAGTATGCCAAATGTCATGGAAATCGGTGACGGTCATTTGTGGACTTGCCCGGCTGAAGGCCTGTTTTGGCACTTTTCTGAAAACTAAAACTGTAAATATCTCTGGTTCTATTCCATATTTTCGAGCTTACGAAGTGCCGAAAAATTCACCAAAAGATTACCTTTCTTTGACCACTTTGCCGGAGATTCTGGCTTTAGCCGTTCAGACTTGACTCACGTTTAAAGTTTGGACAAGGGGTCGAAAATTGAAGGGGCGCACCTTGCCATTTTTTGGGGGTGCCGAAAAAAAAATTGAGTTAGGCAGGTCAAGTGGTAGTTGAATGAGAGTAGACTCCAGGACCAGTCTTAGATTTGCGATATCTCTTATTTTTAAATGACTTATGGGGCAAAACGTGTGCACACCAAAAAAAATAAATTTCAAAATTTTTGCATCGAATGCTTTCTTTACATTCCGTAGGTGACGAAATAGTTCAAAATTCTGTCCTAACCTCACTTATGTGGTGCTCAGAGATGTCTAAAGTTTTCCGTCGTAGACTTTGACACGCCATAAAACACAAAACAAATAGGAATTTCGAGAAACGGAGACCGGATTCGTGATCCTGGGGTTCGAATCTATAAGTATGCCAAATGTCATGGAAATCGGTGACGGTCATTTGTGGACTTGCCCGGCTGAAGGCCTGTTTTGGCACTTTTCTGAAAACTAAAACTGTAAATATCTCTGGTTCTATTCCATATTTTCGAGCTTACGAAGTGCCGAAAAATTCACCAAAAGATTACCTTTCTTTGACCACTTTGCCGGAGATTCTGGCTTTAGCCGTTCAGACTTGACTCACGTTTAAAGTTTGGACAAGGGGTCGAAAATTGAAGGGGCGCACCTTGCCATTTTTTGGGGGTGCCGAAAAAAAAATTGAGTTAGGCAGGTCAAGTGGTAGTTGAATGAGAGTAGACTCCAGGACCAGTCTTAGATTTGCGATATCTCTTATTTTTAAATGACTTATGGGGCAAAACGTGTGCACACCAAAAAAAATAAATTTCAAAATTTTTGCATCGAATGCTTTCTTTACATTCCGTAGGTGACGAAATAGTTCAAAATTCTGTCCTAACCTCACTTATGTGGTGCTCAGAGATGTCTAAAGTTTTCCGTCGTAGACTTTGACACGCCATAAAACACAAAACAAATAGGAATTTCGAGAAACGGAGACCGGATTCGTGATCCTGGGGTTCGAATCTATAAGTATGCCAAATGTCATGGAAATCGGTGACAGTCATTTGTGGACTTGCCCGGCTGAAGGCCTGTTTTGGCACTTTTCTGAAAACTAAAACTGTAAATATCTCTGGTTCTATTCCATATTTTCGAGCTTACGAAGTGCCGAAAAATTCACCAAAAGATTACCTTTCTTTGACCACTTTGCCGGACATTCTGGCTTTAGCCGTTCAGACTTGACTCACGTTTAAAGTTTGGACAAGGGGTCGAAAATTGAAGGGGCGCACCTTGCCATTTTTTGGGGGTGCCGAAAAAAAAATTGAGTTAGGCAGGTCAAGTGGTAGTTGAATGAGAGTAGACTCCAGGACCAGTCTTAGATTTGCGATATCTCTTATTTTTAAATGACTTATGGGGCAAAACGTGTGCACACCAAAAAAAATAAATTTCAAAATTTTTGCATCGAATGCTTTCTTTACATTCCGTAGGTGACGAAATAGTTCAAAATTCTGTCCTAACCTCACTTATGTGGTGCTCAGAGATGTCTAAAGTTTTCCGTCGTAGACTTTGACACGCCATAAAACACAAAACAAATAGGAATTTCGAGAAACGGAGACCGGATTCGTGATCCTGGGGTTCGAATCTATAAGTATGCCAAATGTCATGGAAATCGGTGACGGTCATTTGTGGACTTGCCCGGCTGAAGGCCTGTTTTGGCACTTTTCTGAAAACTAAAACTGTAAATATCTCTGGTTCTATTCCATATTTTCGAGCTTACGAAGTGCCGAAAAATTCACCAAAAGATTACCTTTCTTTGACCACTTTGCCGGAGATTCTGGCTTTAGCCGTTCAGACTTGACTCACGTTTAAAGTTTGGACAAGGGGTCGAAAATTGAAGGGGCGCACCTTGCCATTTTTTGGGGGTGCCGAAAAAAAAATTGAGTTAGGCAGGTCAAGTGGTAGTTGAATGAGAGTAGACTCCAGGACCAGTCTTAGATTTGCGATATCTCTTATTTTTAAATGACTTATGGGGCAAAACGTGTGCACACCAAAAAAAATAAATTTCAAAATTTTTGCATCGAATGCTTTCTTTACATTCCGTAGGTGACGAAATAGTTCAAAATTCTGTCCTAACCTCACTTATGTGGTGCTCAGAGATGTCTAAAGTTTTCCGTCGTAGACTTTGACACGCCATAAAACACAAAACAAATAGGAATTTCGAGAAACGGAGACCGGATTCGTGATCCTGGGGTTCGAATCTATAAGTATGCCAAATGTCATGGAAATCGGTGACGGTCATTTGTGGACTTGCCCGGCTGAAGGCCTGTTTTGGCACTTTTCTGAAAACTAAAACTGTAAATATCTCTGGTTCTATTCCATATTTTCGAGCTTACGAAGTGCCGAAAAATTCACCAAAAGATTACCTTTCTTTGACCACTTTGCCGGAGATTCTGGCTTTAGCCGTTCAGACTTGACTCACGGTTAAATTTTGGACAAGGGGTCGAAAATTGAAGGGGCGCACCTTGCCATTTTTTGGGGGTGCCGAAAAAAAAATTGAGTTAGGCAGGTCAAGTGGTAGTTGAATGAGAGTAGACTCCAGGACCAGTCTTAGATTTGCGATATCTCTTATTTTTAAATGACTTATGGGGCAAAACGTGTGCACACCAAAAAAAATAAATTTCAAAATTTTTGCATCGAATGCTTTCTTTACATTCCGTAGGTGACGAAATAGTTCAAAATTCTGTCCTAACCTCACTTATGTGGTGCTCAGAGATGTCTAAAGTTTTCCGTCGTAGACTTTGACACGCCATAAAACACTAAACAAATAGGAATTTCGAGAAACGGAGACCGGATTCGTGATCCTGGGGTTCGAATCTATAAGTATGCCAAATGTCATGGAAATCGGTGACGGTCATTTGTGGACTTGCCCGGCTGAAGGCCTGTTTTGGCACTTTTCTGAAAACTAAAACTGTAAATATCTCTGGTTCTATTCCATATTTTCGAGCTTACGAAGTGCCGAAAAATTCACCAAAAGATTATCTTTCTTTGACCACTTTGCCGGAGATTCTGGCTTTAGCCGTTCAGACTTGACTCACGTTTAAAGTTTGGACAAGGGGTTGAAAATTGAAGGGGCGCACCTTGCCATTTTTTGGGGGTGCCGAAAAAAAATTGAGTTAGGCAGGTCAAGTGGTAGTTGAATGAGAGTAGACTCCAGGAACAGTCTTAGATTTGCGATATCTCTTATTTTTAAATGACTTATGGGGCAAAACGTGTGCACACCAAAAAAAATAAATTTCAAAATTTTTGCATCGAATGCTTTCTTTACATTCCGTAGGTGACGAAATAGTTCAAAATTCTGTCCTAACCTCACTTATGTGGTGCTCAGAGATGTCTAAAGTTTTCCGTCGTAGACTTTGACACGCCATAAAACACAAAACAAATAGGAATTTCGAGAAACGGAGACCGGATTCGTGATCCTGGGGTTCGAATCTATAAGTATGCCAAATGTCATGGAAATCGGTGACGGTCATTTGTGGACTTGCCCGGCTGAAGGCCTGTTTTGGCACTTTTCTGAAAACTAAAACTGTAAATATCTCTGGTTCTATTCCATATTTTCGAGCTTACGAAGTGCCGAAAAATTCACCAAAAGATTACCTTTCTTTGACCACTTTGCCGGAGATTCTGGCTTTAGCCGTTCAGACTTGACTCACGTTTAAAGTTTGGACAAGGGGTCGAAAATTGAAGGGGCGCACCTTGCCATTTTTTGGGGGTGCCGAAAAAAAAATTGAGTTAGGCAGGTCAAGTGGTAGTTGAATGAGAGTAGACTCCAGGACCAGTCTTAGATTTGCGATATCTCTTATTTTTAAATGACTTATGGGGCAAAACGTGTGCACACCAAAAAAAATAAATTTCAAAATTTTTGCATCGAATGCTTTCTTTACATTCCGTAGGTGACGAAATAGTTCAAAATTCTGTCCTAACCTCACTTATGTGGTGCTCAGAGATGTCTAAAGTTTTCCGTCGTAGACTTTGACACGCCATAAAACACAAAACAAATAGGAATTTCGAGAAACGGAGACCGGATTCGTGATCCTGGGGTTCGAATCTATAAGTATGCCAAATGTTATGGAAATCGGTGACGGTCATTTGTGGACTTGCCCGGCTGAAGGCCTGTTTTGGCACTTTTCTGAAACTAAAACTGTAAATATCTCTGGTTCTATTCCATATTTTCGAGCTTACGAAGTGCCGAAAAATTCACCAAAAGATTACCTTTCTTTGACCACTTTGCCGGAGATTCTGGCTTTAGCCGTTCAGACTTGACTCACGTTTAAAGTTTGGACAAGGGGTCGAAAATTGAAGGGGCGCACCTTGCCATTTTTTTGGGGGTGCCGAAAAAAAAAATTGAGTTAGGCAGGTCAAGTGGTAGTTGAATGAGAGTAGACTCCAGGACCAGTCTTAGATTTGCGATATCTCTTATTTTTAAATGACTTATGGGGCAAAACGTGTGCACACCAAAAAAAATAAATTTCAAAATTTTTGCATCGAATGCTTTCTTTACATTCCGTAGGTGACGAAATAGTTCAAAATTCTGTCCTAACCTCACTTATGTGGTGCTCAGAGATGTCTAAAGTTTTCCGTCGTAGGCTTTGACACGCCATAAAACACAAAACAAATAGGAATTTCGAGAAACGGAGACCGGATTCGTGATCCTGGGGTTCGAATCTCTAAGTATGCCAAATGTCATGGAAATCGGTGACGGTCATTTGTGGACTTGCCCGGCTGAAGGCCTGTTTTGGCACTTTTCTGAAAACTAAAACTGTAAATATCTCTGGTTCTATTCCATATTTTCGAGCTTACGAAGTGCCGAAAAATTCACCAAAAGATTACCTTTCTTTGACCACTTTGCCGAGATTCTGGCTTTAGCCGTTCAGACTTGACTCACGTTTAAAGTTTGGACAAGGGGTCGAAAATTGAAGGGGCGCACCTTGCCATTTTTTGGGGGTGCCGAAAAAAAATTGAGTTAGGCAGGTCAAGTGGTAGTTGAATGAGAGTAGACTCCAGGACCAGTCTTAGATTTGCGATATCTCTTATTTTTAAATGACTTATGGGGCAAAACGTGTGCACACCAAAAAAAATAAATTTCAAAATTTTTGCATCGAATGCTTTCTTTACATTCCGTAGGTGACGAAATAGTTCAAAATTCTGTCCTAACCTCACTTATGTGGTGCTCAGAGATGTCTAAAGTTTTCCGTCGTAGACTTTGACACGCCATAAAACACAAAACAAATAGGAATTTCGAGAAACGGAGACCGGATTCGTGATCCTGGGGTTCGAATCTATAAGTATGCCAAATGTCATGGAAATCGGTGACGGTCATTTGTGGACTTGCCCGGCTGAAGGCCTGTTTTGGCACTTTTCTGAAAACTAAAACTGTAAATATCTCTGGTTCTATTCCATATTTTCGAGCTTACGAAGTGCCGAAAAATTCACCAAAAGATTACCTTTCTTTGACCACTTTGCCGGAGATTCTGGCTTTAGCCGTTCAGACTTGACTCACGTTTAAAGTTTGGACAAGGGGTCGAAAATTGAAGGGGCGCACCTTGCCATTTTTTGGGGGTGCCGAAAAAAAATTGAGTTAGGCAGGTCAAGTGGTAGTTGAATGAGAGTAGACTCCAGGACCAGTCTTAGATTTGCGATATCTCTTATTTTTAAATGACTTATGGGGCAAAACGTGTGCACACCAAAAAAAATAAATTTCAAAATTTTTGCATCGAATGCTTTCTTTACATTCCGTAGGTGACGAAATAGTTCAAAATTCTGTCCTAACCTCACTTATGTGGTGCTCAGAGATGTCTAAAGTTTTCCGTCGTAGACTTTGACACGCCATAAAACACAAAACAAATAGGAATTTCGAGAAACGGAGACCGGATTCGTGATCCTGGGGTTCGAATCTATAAGTATGCCAAATGTCATGGAAATCGGTGACGGTCATTTGTGGACTTGCCCGGCTGAAGGCCTGTTTTGGCACTTTTCTGAAAACTAAAACTGTAAATATCTCTGGTTCTATTCCATATTTTCGAGCTTACGAAGTGCCGAAAAATTCACCAAAAGATTACCTTTCTTTGACCACTTTGCCGGAGATTCTGGCTTTAGCCGTTCAGACTTGACTCACGTTTAAAGTTTGGACAAGGGGTCGAAAATTGAAGGGGCGCACCTTGCCATTTTTTGGGGGTGCCGAAAAAAAAATTGAGTTAGGCAGGTCAAGTGGTAGTTGAATGAGAGTAGACTCCAGGACCAGTCTTAGATTTGCGATATCTCTTATTTTTAAATGACTTATGGGGCAAAACGTGTGCACACCAAAAAAAATAAATTTCAAAATTTTTGCATCGAATGCTTTCTTTACATTCCGTAGGTGACGAAATAGTTCAAAATTCTGTCCTAACCTCACTTATGTGGTGCTCAGAGATGTCTAAAGTTTTCCGTCGTAGACTTTGACACGCCATAAAACACAAAACAAATAGGAATTTCGAGAAACGGAGACCGGATTCGTGATCCTGGGGTTCGAATCTATAAGTATGCCAAATGTCATGGAAATCGGTGACGGTCATTTGTGGACTTGCCCGGCTGAAGGCCTGTTTTGGCACTTTTCTGAAAACTAAAACTGTAAATATCTCTGGTTCTATTCCATATTTTCGAGCTTACGAAGTGCCGAAAAATTCACCAAAAGATTACCTTTCTTTGACCACTTTGCCGGAGATTCTGGCTTTAGCCGTTCAGACTTGACTCACGTTTAAAGTTTGGACAAGGGGTCGAAAATTGAAGGGGCGCACCTTGCCATTTTTTGGGGGTGCCGAAAAAAAAATTGAGTTAGGCAGGTCAAGTGGTAGTTGAATGAGAGTAGACTCCAGGACCAGTCTTAGATTTGCGATATCTCTTATTTTTAAATGGACTTATGGGGCAAAACGTGTGCACACCAAAAAAAATAAATTTCAAAATTTTTGCATCGAATGCTTTCTTTACATTCCGTAGGTGACGAAATAGTTCAAAATTCTGTCCTAACCTCACTTATGTGGTGCTCAGAGATGTCTAAAGTTTTCCGTCGTAGACTTTGACACGCCATAAAACACAAAACAAATAGGAATTTCGAGAAACGGAGAACCGGATTCGTGATCCTGGGGTTCGAATCTATAAGTATGCCAAATGTCATGGAAATCGGTGACGGTCATTTGTGGACTTGCCCGGCTGAAGGCCTGTTTTGGCACTTTTCTGAAAACTAAAACTGTAAATATCTCTGGTTCTATTCCATATTTTCGAGCTTACGAAGTGCCGAAAAATTCACCAAAAGATTACCTTTCTTTGACCACTTTGCCGGAGATTCTGGCTTTAGCCGTTCAGACTTGACTCACGTTTAAAGTTTGGACAAGGGGTCGAAAATTGAAGGGGCGCACCTTGCCATTTTTTGGGGGTGCCGAAAAAAAATTGAGTTAGGCAGGTCAAGTGGTAGTTGAATGAGAGTAGACTCCAGGACCAGTCTTAGATTTGCGATATCTCTTATTTTTAAATGACTTATGGGGCAAAACGTGTGCACACCATAAAAAATAAATTTCAAAATTTTTGCATCGAATGCTTTCTTTACATTCCGTAGGTGACGAAATAGTTCAAAATTCTGTCCTAACCTCACTTATGTGGTGCTCAGAGATGTCTAAAGTTTTCCGTCGTAGACTTTGACACGCCATAAAACACAAAACAAATAGGAATTTCGAGAAACGGAGACCGGATTCGTGATCCTGGGGTTCGAATCTATAAGTATGCCAAATGTCATGGAAATCGGTGACGGTCATTTGTGGACTTGCCCGGCTGAAGGCCTGTTTTGGCACTTTTCTGAAAACTAAAACTGTAAATATCTCTGGTTCTATTCCATATTTTCGAGCTTACGAAGTGCCGAAAAATTCACCAAAAGATTACCTTTCTTTGACCACTTTGCCGGAGATTCTGGCTTTAGCCGTTCAGACTTGACTCACGTTTAAAGTTTGGACAAGGGGTCGAAAATTGAAGGGGCGCACCTTGCCATTTTTTGGGGGTGCCGAAAAAAAAATTGAGTTAGGCAGGTCAAGTGGTAGTTGAATGAGAGTAGACTCCAGGACCAGTCTTAGATTTGCGATATCTCTTATTTTTAAATGACTTATGGGGCAAAACGTGTGCACACCAAAAAAAATAAATTTCAAAATTTTTGCATCGAATGCTTTCTTTACATTCCGTAGGTGACGAAATAGTTCAAAATTCTGTCCTAACCTCACTTATGTGGTGCTCAGAGATGTCTAAAGTTTTCCGTCGTAGACTTTGACACGCCATAAAACACAAAACAAATAGGAATTTCGAGAAACGGAGACCGGATTCGTGATCCTGGGGTTCGAATCTATAAGTATGCCAAATGTTATGGAAATCGGTGACGGTCATTTGTGGACTTGCCCGGCTGAAGGCCTGTTTTGGCACTTTTCTGAAAACTAAAACTGTAAATATCTCTGGTTCTATTCCATATTTTCGAGCTTACGAAGTGCCGAAAAATTCACCAAAAGATTACCTTTCTTTGACCACTTTGCCGGAGATTCTGGCTTTAGCCGTTCAGACTTGACTCACGTTTAAAGTTTGGACAAGGGGTCGAAAATTGAAGGGGCGCACCTTGCCATTTTTTGGGGGTGCCGAAAAAAAAATTGAGTTAGGCAGGTCAAGTGGTAGTTGAATGAGAGTAGACTCCAGGACCAGTCTTAGATTTGCGATATCTCTTATTTTTAAATGACTTATGGGGCAAAACGTGTGCACACCAAAAAAAATAAATTTCAAAATTTTTGCATCGAATGCTTTCTTTACATTCCGTAGGTGACGAAATAGTTCAAAATTCTGTCCTAACCTCACTTATGTGGTGCTCAGAGATGTCTAAAGTTTTCCGTCGTAGGCTTTGACACGCCATAAAACACAAAACAAATACTAATTTCGAGAAACGGAGACCGGATTCGTGATCCTGGGGTTCGAATCTATAAGTATGCCAAATGTCATGGAAATCGGTGACGGTCATTTGTGGACTTGCCCGGCTGAAGGCCTGTTTTGGCACTTTTCTGAAAACTAAAACTGTAAATATCTCGGGTTCTATTCCATATTTTCGAGCTTACGAAGTGCCGAAAAATTCACCAAAAGATTACCTTTCTTTGACCACTTTGCCGGAGATTCTGGCTTTAGCCGTTCAGACTTGACTCACGTTTAAAGTTTGGACAAGGGGTCGAAAATTGAAGGGGCGCACCTTGCCATTTTTTGGGGGTGCCGAAAAAAAAATTGAGTTAGGCAGGTCAAGTGGTAGTTGAATGAGAGTAGACTCCAGGACCAGTCTTAGATTTGCGATATCTCTTATTTTTAAATGACTTATGGGGCAAAACGTGTGCACACCAAAAAAAATAAATTTCAAAATTTTTGCATCGAATGCTTTCTTTACATTCCGTAGGTGACGAAATAGTTCAAAATTCTGTCCTAACCTCACTTATGTGGTGCTCAGAGATGTCTAAAGTTTTCCGTCGTAGACTTTGACACGCCATAAAACACAAAACAAATAGGAATTTCGAGAAACGGAGACCGGATTCGTGATCCTGGGGTTCGAATCTATAAGTATGCCAAATGTCATGGAAATCGGTGACGGTCATTTGTGGACTTGCCCGGCTGAAGGCCTGTTTTGGCACTTTTCTGAAAACTAAAACTGTAAATATCTCTGGTTCTATTCCATATTTTCGAGCTTACGAAGTGCCGAAAAATTCACCAAAAGATTACCTTTCTTTGACCACTTTGCCGGAGATTCTGGCTTTAGCCGTTCAGACTTGACTCACGTTTAAAGTTTGGACAAGGGGTCGAAAATTGAAGGGGCGCACCTTGCCATTTTTTGGGGGTGCCGAAAAAAAATTGAGTTAGGCAGGTCAAGTGGTAGTTGAATGAGAGTAGACTCCAGGACCAGTCTTAGATTTGCGATATCTCTTATTTTTAAATGACTTATGGGGCAAAACGTGTGCACACCAAAAAAAATAAATTTCAAAATTTTTGCATCGAATGCTTTCTTTACATTCCGTAGGTGACGAAATAGTTCAAAATTCTGTCCTAACCTCACTTATGTGGTGCTCAGAGATGTCTAAAGTTTTCCGTCGTAGACTTTGACACGCCATAAAACACAAAACAAATAGGAATTTCGAGAAACGGAGACCGGATTCGTGATCCTGGGGTTCGAATCTATAAGTATGCCAAATGTCATGGAAATCGGTGACGGTCATTTGTGGACTTGCCCGGCTGAAGGCCTGTTTTGGCACTTTTCTGAAAACTAAAACTGTAAATATCTCTGGTTCTATTCCATATTTTCGAGCTTACGAAGTGCCGAAAAATTCACCAAAAGATTACCTTTCTTTGACCACTTTGCCGGAGATTCTGGCTTTAGCCGTTCAGACTTGACTCACGTTTAAAGTTTGGACAAGGGGTCGAAAATTGAATGGGCGCACCTTGCCATTTTTTGGGGGTGCCGAAAAAAAAATTGAGTTATGCAGGTCAAGTGGTAGTTGAATGAGAGTAGACTCCAGGACCAGTCTTAGATTTGCGATATCTCTTATTTTTAAATGACTTATGGGGCAAAACGTGTGCACACCAAAAAAAATAAATTTCAAAATTTTTGCATCGAATGCTTTCTTTACATTCCGTAGGTGACGAAATAGTTCAAAATTCTGTCCTAACCTCACTTATGTGGTGCTCAGAGATGTCTAAAGTTTTCCGTCGTAGACTTTGACACGCCATAAAACACAAAACAAATAGGAATTTCGAGAAACGGAGACCGGATTCGTGATCCTGGGGTTCGAATCTATAAGTATGCCAAATGTCATGGAAATCGGTGACGGTCATTTGTGGACTTGCCCGGCTGAAGGCCTGTTTTGGCACTTTTCTGAAAACTAAAACTGTAAATATCTCTGGTTCTATTCCATATTTTCGAGCTTACGAAGTGCCGAAAAATTCACCAAAAGATTACCTTTCTTTGACCACTTTGCCGGAGATTCTGGCTTTAGCCGTTCAGACTTGACTCACGTTTAAAGTTTGGACAAGGGGTCGAAAATTGAAGGGGCGCACCTTGCCATTTTTTGGGGGTGCCGAAAAAAAATTGAGTTAGGCAGGTCAAGTGGTAGTTGAATGAGAGTAGACTCCAGGACCAGTCTTAGATTTGCGATATCTCTTATTTTTAAATGACTTATGGGGCAAAACGTGTGCACACCAAAAAAAATAAATTTCAAAATTTTTGCATCGAATGCTTTCTTTACATTCCGTAGGTGACGAAATAGTTCAAAATTCTGTCCTAACCTCACTTATGTGGTGCTCAGAGATGTCTAAAGTTTTCCGTCGTAGACTTTGACACGCCATAAAACACAAAACAAATAGGAATTTCGAGAAACGGAGACCGGATTCGTGATCCTGGGGTTCGAATCTATAAGTATGCCAAATGTCATGGAAATCGGTGACGGTCATTTGTGGACTTGCCCGGCTGAAGGCCTGTTTTGGCACTTTTCTGAAAACTAAAACTGTAAATATCTCTGGTTCTATTCCATATTTTCGAGCTTACGAAGTGCCGAAAAATTCACCAAAAGATTACCTTTCTTTGACCACTTTGCCGGAGATTCTGGCTTTAGCCGTTCAGACTTGACTCACGTTTAAAGTTTGGACAAGGGGTCGAAAATTGAAGGGGCGCACCTTGCCATTTTTTGGGGGTGCCGAAAAAAAAATTGAGTTAGGCAGGTCAAGTGGTAGTTGAATGAGAGTAGACTCCAGGACCAGTCTTAGATTTGCGATATCTCTTATTTTTAAATGACTTATGGGGCAAAACGTGTGCACACCACAAAAAATAAATTTCAAAATTTTTGCATCGAATGCTTTCTTTACATTCCGTAGGTGACGAAATAGTTCAAAATTCTGTCCTAACCTCACTTATGTGGTGCTCAGAGATGTCTAAAGTTTTCCGTCGTAGGCTTTGACACGCCATAAAACACAAAACAAATAGGAATTTCGAGAAACGGAGACCGGATTCGTGATCCTGGGGTTCGAATCTATAAGTATGCCAAATGTCATGGAAATCGGTGACGGTCATTTGTGGACTTGCCCGGCTGAAGGCCTGTTTTGGCACTTTTCTGAAAACTAAAACTGTAAATATCTCGGGTTCTATTCCATATTTTCGAGCTTACGAAGTGCCGAAAAATTCACCAAAAGATTACCTTTCTTTGACCACTTTGCCGGAGATTCTGGCTTTAGCCGTTCAGACTTGACTCACGTTTAAAGTTTGGACAAGGGGTCGAAAATTGAAGGGGCGCACCTTGCCATTTTTTGGGGGTGCCGAAAAAAAAATTGAGTTAGGCAGGTCAAGTGGTAGTTGAATGAGAGTAGACTCCAGGACCAGTCTTAGATTTGCGATATCTCTTATTTTTAAATGACTTATGGGGCAAAACGTGTGCACACCAAAAAAAATAAATTTCAAAATTTTTGCATCGAATGCTTTCTTTACATTCCGTAGGTGACGAAATAGTTCAAAATTCTGTCCTAACCTCACTTATGTGGTGCTCAGAGATGTCTAAAGTTTTCCGTCGTAGACTTTGACACGCCATAAAACACAAAACAAATAGGAATTTCGAGAAACGGAGACCGGATTCGTGATCCTGGGGTTCGAATCTATAAGTATGCCAAATGTCATGGAAATCGGTGACGGTCATTTGTGGACTTGCCCGGCTGAAGGCCTGTTTTGGCACTTTTCTGAAAACTAAAACTGTAAATATCTCTGGTTCTATTCCATATTTTCGAGCTTACGAAGTGCCGAAAAATTCACCAAAAGATTACCTTTCTTTGACCACTTTGCCGGAGATTCTGGCTTTAGCCGTTCAGACTTGACTCACGTTTAAAGTTTGGACAAGGGGTCGAAAATTGAAGGGGCGCACCTTGCCATTTTTTGGGGGTGCCGAAAAAAAATTGAGTTAGGCAGGTCAAGTGGTAGTTGAATGAGAGTAGACTCCAGGACCAGTCTTAGATTTGCGATATCTCTTATTTTTAAATGACTTATGGGGCAAAACGTGTGCACACCAAAAAAAATAAATTTCAAAATTTTTGCATCGAATGCTTTCTTTACATTCCGTAGGTGACGAAATAGTTCAAAATTCTGTCCTAACCTCACTTATGTGGTGCTCAGAGATGTCTAAAGTTTTCCGTCGTAGACTTTGACACGCCATAAAACACAAAACAAATAGGAATTTCGAGAAACGGAGACCGGATTCGTGATCCTGGGGTTCGAATCTATAAGTATGCCAAATGTCATGGAAATCGGTGACGGTCATTTGTGGACTTGCCCGGCTGAAGGCCTGTTTTGGCACTTTTCTGAAAACTAAAACTGTAAATATCTCTGGTTCTATTCCATATTTTCGAGCTTACGAAGTGCCGAAAAATTCACCAAAAGATTACCTTTCTTTGACCACTTTGCCGGAGATTCTGGCTTTAGCCGTTCAGACTTGACTCACGTTTAAAGTTTGGACAAGGGGTCGAAAATTGAATGGGCGCACCTTGCCATTTTTTGGGGGTGCCGAAAAAAAAATTGAGTTAGGCAGGTCAAGTGGTAGTTGAATGAGAGTAGACTCCAGGACCAGTCTTAGATTTGCGATATCTCTTATTTTTAAATGACTTATGGGGCAAAACGTGTGCACACCAAAAAAAATAAATTTCAAAATTTTTGCATCGAATGCTTTCTTTACATTCCGTAGGTGACGAAATAGTTCAAAATTCTGTCCTAACCTCACTTATGTGGTGCTCAGAGATGTCTAAAGTTTTCCGTCGTAGACTTTGACACGCCATAAAACACAAAACAAATAGGAATTTCGAGAAACGGAGACCGGATTCGTGATCCTGGGGTTCGAATCTATAAGTATGCCAAATGTCATGGAAATCGGTGACGGTCATTTGTGGACTTGCCCGGCTGAAGGCCTGTTTTGGCACTTTTCTGAAAACTAAAACTGTAAATATCTCTGGTTCTATTCCATATTTTCGAGCTTACGAAGTGCCGAAAAATTCACCAAAAGATTACCTTTCTTTGACCACTTTGCCGGAGATTCTGGCTTTAGCCGTTCAGACTTGACTCACGTTTAAAGTTTGGACAAGGGGTCGAAAATTGAAGGGGCGCACCTTGCCATTTTTTGGGGGTGCCGAAAAAAAATTGAGTTAGGCAGGTCAAGTGGTAGTTGAATGAGAGTAGACTCCAGGACCAGTCTTAGATTTGCGATATCTCTTATTTTTAAATGACTTATGGGGCAAAACGTGTGCACACCAAAAAAAATAAATTTCAAAATTTTTGCATCGAATGCTTTCTTTACATTCCGTAGGTGACGAAATAGTTCAAAATTCTGTCCTAACCTCACTTATGTGGTGCTCAGAGATGTCTAAAGTTTTCCGTCGTAGACTTTGACACGCCATAAAACACAAAACAAATAGGAATTTCGAGAAACGGAGACCGGATTCGTGATCCTGGGGTTCGAATCTATAAGTATGCCAAATGTCATGGAAATCGGTGACGGTCATTTGTGGACTTGCCCGGCTGAAGGCCTGTTTTGGCACTTTTCTGAAAACTAAAACTGTAAATATCTCTGGTTCTATTCCATATTTTCGAGCTTACGAAGTGCCGAAAAATTCACCAAAAGATTACCTTTCTTTGACCACTTTGCCGGAGATTCTGGCTTTAGCCGTTCAGACTTGACTCACGTTTAAAGTTTGGACAAGGGGTCGAAAATTGAAGGGGCGCACCTTGCCATTTTTTGGGGGTGCCGAAAAAAAAATTGAGTTAGGCAGGTCAAGTGGTAGTTGAATGAGAGTAGACTCCAGGACCAGTCTTAGATTTGCGATATCTCTTATTTTTAAATGACTTATGGGGCAAAACGTGTGCACACCACAAAAAATAAATTTCAAAATTTTTGCATCGAATGCTTTCTTTACATTCCGTAGGTGACGAAATAGTTCAAAATTCTGTCCTAACCTCACTTATGTGGTGCTCAGAGATGTCTAAAGTTTTCCGTCGTAGGCTTTGACACGCCATAAAACACAAAACAAATAGGAATTTCGAGAAACGGAGACCGGATTCGTGATCCTGGGGTTCGAATCTATAAGTATGCCAAATGTCATGGAAATCGGTGACGGTCATTTGTGGACTTGCCCGGCTGAAGGCCTGTTTTGGCACTTTTCTGAAAACTAAAACTGTAAATATCTCTGGTTCTATTCCATATTTTCGAGCTTACGAAGTGCCGAAAAATTCACCAAAAGATTACCTTTCTTTGACCACTTTGCCGGAGATTCTGGCTTTAGCCGTTCAGACTTGACTCACGTTTAAAGTTTGGACAAGGGGTCGAAAATTGAAGGGGCGCACCTTGCCATTTTTTGGGGGTGCCGAAAAAAAATTGAGTTAGGCAGGTCAAGTGGTAGTTGAATGAGAGTAGACTCCAGGACCAGTCTTAGATTTGCGATATCTCTTATTTTTAAATGACTTATGGGGCAAAACGTGTGCACACCAAAAAAAATAAATTTCAAAATTTTTGCATCGAATGCTTTCTTTATATTCCGTAGGTGACGAAATAGTTCAAAATTCTGTCCTAACCTCACTTATGTGGTGCTCAGAGATGTCTAAAGTTTTCCGTCGTAGACTTTGACACGCCATAAAACACAAAACAAATAGGAATTTCGAGAAACGGAGACCGGATTCGTGATCCTGGGGTTCGAATCTATAAGTATGCCAAATGTCATGGAAATCGGTGACGGTCATTTGTGGACTTGCCCGGCTGAAGGCCTGTTTTGGCACTTTTCTGAAAACTAAAACTGTAAATATCTCTGGTTCTATTCCATATTTTCGAGCTTACGAAGTGCCGAAAAATTCACCAAAAGATTACCTTTCTTTGACCACTTTGCCGGAGATTCTGGCTTTAGCCGTTCAGACTTGACTCACGTTTAAAGTTTGGACAAGGGGTCGAAAATTGAAGGGGCGCACCTTGCCATTTTTTGGGGGTGCCGAAAAAAAAATTGAGTTAGGCAGGTCAAGTGGTAGTTGAATGAGAGTAGACTCCAGGACCAGTCTTAGATTTGCGATATCTCTTATTTTTAAATGACTTATGGGGCAAAACGTGTGCACACCAAAAAAAATAAATTTCAAAATTTTTGCATCGAATGCTTTCTTTACATTCCGTAGGTGACGAAATAGTTCAAAATTCTGTCCTAACCTCACTTATGTGGTGCTCAGAGATGTCTAAAGTTTTCCGTCGTAGACTTTGACACGCCATAAAACACAAAACAAATAGGAATTTCGAGAAACGGAGACCGGATTCGTGATCCTGGGGTTCGAATCTATAAGTATGCCAAATGTTATGGAAATCGGTGACGGTCATTTGTGGACTTGCCCGGCTGAAGGCCTGTTTTGGCACTTTTCTGAAAACTAAAACTGTAAATATCTCTGGTTCTATTCCATATTTTCGAGCTTACGAAGTGCCGAAAAATTCACCAAAAGATTACCTTTCTTTGACCACTTTGCCGGAGATTCTGGCTTTAGCCGTTCAGACTTGACTCACGTTTAAAGTTTGGACAAGGGGTCGAAAATTGAAGGGGCGCACCCTGCCATTTTTTGGGGGTGCCGAAAAAAAAATTGAGTTAGGCAGGTCAAGTGGTAGTTGAATGAGAGTAGACTCCAGGACCAGTCTTAGATTTGCGATATCTCTTATTTTTAAATGACTTATGGGGCAAAACGTGTGCACACCAAAAAAAATAAATTTCAAAATTTTTGCATCGAATGCTTTCTTTACATTCCGTAGGTGACGAAATAGTTCAAAATTCTGTCCTAACCTCACTTATGTGGTGCTCAGAGATGTCTAAAGTTTTCCGTCGTAGGCTTGACACGCCATAAAACACAAAACAAATAGGAATTTCGAGAAACGGAGACCGGATTCGTGATCCTGGGGTTCGAATCTATAAGTATGCCAAATGTCATGGAAATCGGTGACGGTCATTTGTGGACTTGCCCGGCTGAAGGCCTGTTTTGGCACTTTTCTGAAAACTAAAACTGTAAATATCTCTGGTTCTATTCCATATTTTCGAGCTTACGAAGTGCCGAAAAATTCACCAAAAGATTACCTTTCTTTGACCACTTTGCCGGAGATTCTGGCTTTAGCCGTTCAGACTTGACTCACGTTTAAAGTTTGGACAAGGGGTCGAAAATTGAAGGGGCGCACCTTGCCATTTTTTGGGGGTGCCGAAAAAAAAATTGAGTTAGGCAGGTCAAGTGGTAGTTGAATGAGAGTAGACTCCAGGACCAGTCTTAGATTTGCGATATCTCTTATTTTTAAATGACTTATGGGGCAAAACGTGTGCACACCAAAAAAAATAAATTTCAAAATTTTTGCATCGAATGCTTTCTTTACATTCCGTAGGTGACGAAATAGTTCAAAATTCTGTCCTAACCTCACTTATGTGGTGCTCAGAGATGTCTAAAGTTTTCCGTCGTAGACTTTGACACGCCATAAAACACAAAACAAATAGGAATTTCGAGAAACGGAGACCGGATTCGTGATCCTGGGGTTCGAATCTATAAGTATGCCAAATGTCATGGAAATCGGTGACGGTCATTTGTGGACTTGCCCGGCTGAAGGCCTGTTTTGGCACTTTTCTGAAAACTAAAACTGTAAATATCTCTGGTTCTATTCCATATTTTCGAGCTTACGAAGTGCCGAAAAATTCACCAAAAGATTACCTTTCTTTGACCACTTTGCCGGAGATTCTGGCTTTAGCCGTTCAGACTTGACTCACGTTTAAAGTTTGGACAAGGGGTCGAAAATTGAAGGGGCGCACCTTGCCATTTTTTGGGGGTGCCGAAAAAAAAATTGAGTTAGGCAGGTCAAGTGGTAGTTGAATGAGAGTAGACTCCAGGACCAGTCTTAGATTTGCGATATCTCTTATTTTTAAATGACTTATGGGGCAAAACGTGTGCACACCAAAAAAAATAAATTTCAAAATTTTTGCATCGAATGCTTTCTTTACATTCCGTAGGTGACGAAATAGTTCAAAATTCTGTCCTAACCTCACTTATGTGGTGCTCAGAGATGTCTAAAGTTTTCCGTCGTAGACTTTGACACGCCATAAAACACAAAACAAATAGGAATTTCGAGAAACGGAGACCGGATTCGTGATCCTGGGGTTCGAATCTATAAGTATGCCAAATGTCATGGAAATCGGTGACGGTCATTTGTGGACTTGCCCGGCTGAAGGCCTGTTTTGGCACTTTTCTGAAAACTAAAACTGTAAATATCTCTGGTTCTATTCCATATTTTCGAGCTTACGAAGTGCCGAAAAATTCACCAAAAGATTACCTTTCTTTGACCACTTTGCCGGAGATTCTGGCTTTAGCCGTTCAGACTTGACTCACGTTTAAAGTTTGGACAAGGGGTCGAAAATTGAAGGGGCGCACCTTGCCATTTTTTGGGGGTGCCGAAAAAAAATTGAGTTAGGCAGGTCAAGTGGTAGTTGAATGAGAGTAGACTCCAGGACCAGTCTTAGATTTGCGATATCTCTTATTTTTAAATGACTTATGGGGCAAAACGTGTGCACACCAAAAAAAATAAATTTCAAAATTTTTGCATCGAATGCTTTCTTTACATTCCGTAGGTGACGAAATAGTTCAAAATTCTGTCCTAACCTCACTTATGTGGTGCTCAGAGATGTCTAAAGTTTTCCGTCGTAGACTTTGACACGCCATAAAACACAAAACAAATAGGAATTTCGAGAAACGGAGACCGGATTCGTGATCCTGGGGTTCGAATCTATAAGTATGCCAAATGTCATGGAAATCGGTGACGGTCATTTGTGGACTTGCCCGGCTGAAGGCCTGTTTTGGCACTTTTCTGAAAACTAAAACTGTAAATATCTCTGGTTCTATTCCATATTTTCGAGCTTACGAAGTGCCGAAAAATTCACCAAAAGATTACCTTTCTTTGACCACTTTGCCGGAGATTCTGGCTTTAGCCGTTCAGACTTGACTCACGTTTAAAGTTTGGACAAGGGGTCGAAAATTGAAGGGGCGCACCTTGCCATTTTTTGGGGGTGCCGAAAAAAAAATTGAGTTAGGCAGGTCAAGTGGTAGTTGAATGAGAGTAGACTCCAGGACCAGTCTTAGATTTGCGATATCTCTTATTTTTAAATGACTTATGGGGCAAAACGTGTGCACACCAAAAAAAATAAATTTCAAAATTTTTGCATCGAATGCTTTCTTTACATTCCGTAGGTGACGAAATAGTTCAAAATTCTGTCCTAACCTCACTTATGTGGTGCTCAGAGATGTCTAAAGTTTTCCGTCGTAGACTTTGACACGCCATAAAACACAAAACAAATAGGAATTTCGAGAAACGGAGACCGGATTCGTGATCCTGGGGTTCGAATCTATAAGTATGCCAAATGTCATGGAAATCGGTGACGGTCATTTGTGGACTTGCCCGGCTGAAGGCCTGTTTTGGCACTTTTCTGAAAACTAAAACTGTAAATATCTCTGGTTCTATTCCATATTTTCGAGCTTACGAAGTGCCGAAAAATTCACCAAAAGATTACCTTTCTTTGACCACTTTGCCGGAGATTCTGGCTTTAGCCGTTCAGACTTGACTCACGTTTAAAGTTTGGACAAGGGGTCGAAAATTGAAGGGGCGCACCTTGCCATTTTTTGGGGGTGCCGAAAAAAAAATTGAGTTAGGCAGGTCAAGTGGTAGTTGAATGAGAGTAGACTCCAGGACCAGTCTTAGATTTGCGATATCTCTTATTTTTAAATGACTTATGGGGCAAAACGTGTGCACACCAAAAAAAATAAATTTCAAAATTTTTGCATCGAATGCTTTCTTTACATTCCGTAGGTGACGAAATAGTTCAAAATTCTGTCCTAACCTCACTTATGTGGTGCTCAGAGATGTCTAAAGTTTTCCGTCGTAGACTTTGACACGCCATAAAACACAAAACAAATAGGAATTTCGAGAAACGGAGACCGGATTCGTGATCCTGGGGTTCGAATCTATAAGTATGCCAAATGTCATGGAAATCGGTGACGGTCATTTGTGGACTTGCCCGGCTGAAGGCCTGTTTTGGCACTTTTCTGAAAACTAAAACTGTAAATATCTCTGGTTCTATTCCATATTTTCGAGCTTACGAAGTGCCGAAAAATTCACCAAAAGATTACCTTTCTTTGACCACTTTGCCGGAGATTCTGGCTTTAGCCGTTCAGACTTGACTCACGTTTAAAGTTTGGACAAGGGGTCGAAAATTGAAGGGGCGCACCTTGCCATTTTTTGGGGGTGCCGAAAAAAAAATTGAGTTAGGCAGGTCAAGTGGTAGTTGAATGAGAGTAGACTCCAGGACCAGTCTTAGATTTGCGATATCTCTTATTTTTAAATGACTTATGGGGCAAAACGTGTGCACACCAAAAAAAATAAATTTCAAAATTTTTGCATCGAATGCTTTCTTTACATTCCGTAGGTGACGAAATAGTTCAAAATTCTGTCCTAACCTCACTTATGTGGTGCTCAGAGATGTCTAAAGTTTTCCGTCGTAGACTTTGACACGCCATAAAACACAAAACAAATAGGAATTTCGAGAAACGGAGACCGGATTCGTGATCCTGGGGTTCGAATCTATAAGTATGCCAAATGTCATGGAAATCGGTGACGGTCATTTGTGGACTTGCCCGGCTGAAGGCCTGTTTTGGCACTTTTCTGAAAACTAAAACTGTAAATATCTCTGGTTCTATTCCATATTTTCGAGCTTACGAAGTGCCGAAAAATTCACCAAAAGATTACCTTTCTTTGACCACTTTGCCGGAGATTCTGGCTTTAGCCGTTCAGACTTGACTCACGTTTAAAGTTTGGACAAGGGGTCGAAAATTGAAGGGGCGCACCTTGCCATTTTTTGGGGGTGCCGAAAAAAAAATTGAGTTAGGCAGGTCAAGTGGTAGTTGAATGAGAGTAGACTCCAGGACCAGTCTTAGATTTGCGATATCTCTTATTTTTAAATGACTTATGGGGCAAAACGTGTGCACACCAAAAAAAATAAATTTCAAAATTTTTGCATCGAATGCTTTCTTTACATTCCGTAGGTGACGAAATAGTTCAAAATTCTGTCCTAACCTCACTTATGTGGTGCTCAGAGATGTCTAAAGTTTTCCGTCGTAGACTTTGACACGCCATAAAACACAAAACAAATAGGAATTTCGAGAAACGGAGACCGGATTCGTGATCCTGGGGTTCGAATCTATAAGTATGCCAAATGTCATGGAAATCGGTGACGGTCATTTGTGGACTTGCCCGGCTGAAGGCCTGTTTTGGCACTTTTCTGAAAACTAAAACTGTAAATATCTCTGGTTCTATTCCATATTTTCGAGCTTACGAAGTGCCGAAAAATTCACCAAAAGATTACCTTTCTTTGACCACTTTGCCGGAGATTCTGGCTTTAGCCGTTCAGAGTTGACTCACGTTTAAAGTTTGGACAAGGGGTCGAAAATTGAAGGGGCGCACCTTGCCATTTTTTGGGGGTGCCGAAAAAAAATTGAGTTAGGCAGGTCAAGTGGTAGTTGAATGAGAGTAGACTCCAGGACCAGTCTTAGATTTGCGATATCTCTTATTTTTAAATGACTTATGGGGCAAAACGTGTGCACACCAAAAAAAATAAATTTCAAAATTTTTGCATCGAATGCTTTCTTTACATTCCGTAGGTGACGAAATAGTTCAAAATTCTGTCCTAACCTCACTTATGTGGTGCTCAGAGATGTCTAAAGTTTTCCGTCGTAGACTTTGACACGCCATAAAACACAAAACAAATAGGAATTTCGAGAAACGGAGACCGGATTCGTGATCCTGGGGTTCGAATCTATAAGTATGCCAAATGTCATGGAAATCGGTGACGGTCATTTGTGGACTTGCCCGGCTGAAGGCCTGTTTTGGCACTTTTCTGAAAACTAAAACTGTAAATATCTCTGGTTCTATTCCATATTTTCGAGCTTACGAAGTGCCGAAAAATTCACCAAAAGATTACCTTTCTTTGACCACTTTGCCGGAGATTCTGGCTTTAGCCGTTCAGACTTGACTCACGTTTAAAGTTTGGACAAGGGGTCGAAAATTGAAGGGGCGCACCTTGCCATTTTTTGGGGGTGCCGAAAAAAAAATTGAGTTAGGCAGGTCAAGTGGTAGTTGAATGAGAGTAGACTCCAGGACCAGTCTTAGATTTGCGATATCTCTTATTTTTAAATGACTTATGGGGCAAAACGTGTGCACACCAAAAAAAATAAATTTCAAAATTTTTGCATCGAATGCTTTCTTTACATTCCGTAGGTGACGAAATAGTTCAAAATTCTGTCCTAACCTCACTTATGTGGTGCTCAGAGATGTCTAAAGTTTTCCGTCGTAGACTTTGACACGCCATAAAACACAAAACAAATAGGAATTTCGAGAAACGGAGACCGGATTCGTGATCCTGGGGTTCGAATCTATAAGTATGCCAAATGTCATGGAAATCGGTGACGGTCATTTGTGGACTTGCCCGGCTGAAGGCCTGTTTTGGCACTTTTCTGAAAACTAAAACTGTAAATATCTCTGGTTCTATTCCATATTTTCGAGCTTACGAAGTGCCGAAAAATTCACCAAAAGATTACCTTTCTTTGACCACTTTGCCGGAGATTCTGGCTTTAGCCGTTCAGACTTGACTCACGTTTAAAGTTTGGACAAGGGGTCGAAAATTGAAGGGGCGCAAATTGCCATTTTTTGGGGGTGCCGAAAAAAAAATTGAGTTAGGCAGGTCAAGTGGTAGTTGAATGAGAGTAGACTCCAGGACCAGTCTTAGATTTGCGATATCTCTTATTTTTAAATGACTTATGGGGCAAAACGTGTGCACACCAAAAAAAATAAATTTCAAAATTTTTGCATCGAATGCTTTCTTTACATTCCGTAGGTGACGAAATAGTTCAAAATTCTGTCCTAACCTCACTTATGTGGTGCTCAGAGATGTCTAAAGTTTTCCGTCGTAGACTTTGACACGCCATAAAACACAAAACAAATAGGAATTTCGAGAAACGGAGAGCGGATTCGTGATCCTGGGGTTCGAATCTATAAGTATGCCAAATGTCATGGAAATCGGTGACGGTCATTTGTGGACTTGCCCGGCTGAAGGCCTGTTTTGGCACTTTTCTGAAAACTAAAACTGTAAATATCTCTGGTTCTATTCCATATTTTCGAGCTTACGAAGTGCCGAAAAATTCACCAAAAGATTACCTTTCTTTGACCACTTTGCCGGAGATTCTGGCTTTAGCCGTTCAGACTTGACTCACGTTTAAAGTTTGGACAAGGGGTCGAAAATTGAAGGGGCGCACCTTGCCATTTTTTGGGGGTGCCGAAAAAAAAATTGAGTTAGGCAGGTCAAGTGGTAGTTGAATGAGAGTAGACTCCAGGACCAGTCTTAGATTTGCGATATCTCTTATTTTTAAATGACTTATGGGGCAAAACGTGTGCACACCAAAAAAAATAAATTTCAAAATTTTTGCATCGAATGCTTTCTTTACATTCCGTAGGTGACGAAATAGTTCAAAATTCTGTCCTAACCTCACTTATGTGGTGCTCAGAGATGTCTAAAGTTTTCCGTCGTAGACTTTGACACGCCATAAAACACAAAACAAATAGGAATTTCGAGAAACGGAGACCGGATTCGTGATCCTGGGGTTCGAATCTATAAGTATGCCAAATGTCATGGAAATCGGTGACGGTCATTTGTGGACTTGCCCGGCTGAAGGCCTGTTTTGGCACTTTTCTGAAAACTAAAACTGTAAATATCTCTGGTTCTATTCCATATTTTCGAGCTTACGAAGTGCCGAAAAATTCACCAAAAGATTACCTTTCTTTGACCACTTTGCCGGAGATTCTGGCTTTAGCCGTTCAGACTTGACTCACGTTTAAAGTTTGGACAAGGGGTCGAAAATTGAAGGGGCGCACCTTGCCATTTTTTGGGGGTGCCGAAAAAAAAATTGAGTTAGGCAGGTCAAGTGGTAGTTGAATGAGAGTAGACTCCAGGACCAGTCTTAGATTTGCGATATCTCTTATTTTTAAATGACTTATGGGGCAAAACGTGTGCACACCAAAAAAAATAAATTTCAAAATTTTTGCATCGAATGCTTTCTTTACATTCCGTAGGTGACGACATAGTTCAAAATTCTGTCCTAACCTCACTTATGTGGTGCTCAGAGATGTCTAAAGTTTTCCGTCGTAGACTTTGACACGCCATAAAACACAAAACAAATAGGAATTTCGAGAAACGGAGACCGGATTCGTGATCCTGGGGTTCGAATCTATAAGTATGCCAAATGTCATGGAAATCGGTGACGGTCATTTGTGGACTTGCCCGGCTGAAGGCCTGTTTTGGCACTTTTCTGAAAACTAAAACTGTAAATATCTCTGGTTCTATTCCATATTTTCGAGCTTACGAAGTGCCGAAACATTCACCAAAAGATTACCTTTCTTTGACCACTTTGCCGGAGATTCTGGCTTTAGCCGTTCAGACTTGACTCACGTTTAAAGTTTGGACAAGGGGTCGAAAATTGAAGGGGCGCACCTTGCCATTTTTTGGGGGTGCCGAAAAAAAAATTGAGTTAGGCAGGTCAAGTGGTAGTTGAATGAGAGTAGACTCCAGGACCAGTCTTAGATTTGCGATATCTCTTATTTTTAAATGACTTATGGGGCAAAACGTGTGCACACCAAAAAAAATAAATTTCAAAATTTTTGCATCGAATGCTTTCTTTACATTCCGTAGGTGACGAAATAGTTCAAAATTCTGTCCTAACCTCACTTATGTGGTGCTCAGAGATGTCTAAAGTTTTCCGTCGTAGACTTTGACACGCCATAAAACACAAAACAAATAGGAATTTCGAGAAACGGAGACCGGATTCGTGATCCTGGGGTTCGAATCTATAAGTATGCCAAATGTCATGGAAATCGGTGACGGTCATTTGTGGACTTGCCCGGCTGAAGGCCTGTTTTGGCACTTTTCTGAAAACTAAAACTGTAAATATCTCTGGTTCTATTCCATATTTTCGAGCTTACGAAGTGCCGAAAAATTCACCAAAAGATTACCTTTCTTTGACCACTTTGCCGGAGATTCTGGCTTTAGCCGTTCAGACTTGAGTCACGTTTAAAGTTTGGACAAGGGGTCGAAAATTGAAGGGGCGCACCTTGCCATTTTTTGGGGGTGCCGAAAAAAAAATTGAGTTAGGCAGGTCAAGTGGTAGTTGAATGAGAGTAGACTCCAGGACCAGTCTTAGATTTGCGATATCTCTTATTTTTAAATGACTTATGGGGCAAAACGTGTGCACACCAAAAAAAATAAATTTCAAAATTTTTGCATCGAATGCTTTCTTTACATTCCGTAGGTGACGAAATAGTTCAAAATTCTGTCCTAACCTCACTTATGTGGTGCTCAGAGATGTCTAAAGTTTTCCGTCGTAGACTTTGACACGCCATAAAACACAAAACAAATAGGAATTTCGAGAAACGGAGACCGGATTCGTGATCCTGGGGTTCGAATCTATAAGTATGCCAAATGTCATGGAAATCGGTGACGGTCATTTGTGGACTTGCCCGGCTGAAGGCCTGTTTTGGCACTTTTCTGAAAACTAAAACTGTAAATATCTCTGGTTCTATTCCATATTTTCGAGCTTACGAAGTGCCGAAAAATTCACCAAAAGATTACCTTTCTTTGACCACTTTGCCGGAGATTCTGGCTTTAGCCGTTCAGACTTGACTCACGTTTAAAGTTTGGACAAGGGGTCGAAAATTGAAGGGGCGCACCTTGCCATTTTTTGGGGGTGCCGAAAAAAAAATTGAGTTAGGCAGGTCAAGTGGTAGTTGAATGAGAGTAGACTCCAGGACCAGTCTTAGATTTGCGATATCTCTTATTTTTAAATGACTTATGGGGCAAAACGTGTGCACACCAAAAAAAATAAATTTCAAAATTTTTGCATCGAATGCTTTCTTTACATTCCGTAGGTGACGAAATAGTTCAAAATTCTGTCCTAACCTCACTTATGTGGTGCTCAGAGATGTCTAAAGTTTTCCGTCGTAGACTTTGACACGCCATAAAACACAAAACAAATAGGAATTTCGAGAAACGGAGACCGGATTCGTGATCCTGGGGTTCGAATCTATAAGTATGCCAAATGTCATGGAAATCGGTGACGGTCATTTGTGGACTTGCCCGGCTGAAGGCCTGTTTTGGCACTTTTCTGAAAACTAAAACTGTAAATATCTCTGGTTCTATTCCATATTTTCGAGCTTACGAAGTGCCGAAAAATTCACCAAAAGATTACCTTTCTTTGACCACTTTGCCGGAGATTCTGGCTTTAGCCGTTCAGACTTGACTCACGTTTAAAGTTTGGACAAGGGGTCGAAAATTGAAGGGGCGCACCTTGCCATTTTTTGGGGGTGCCGAAAAAAAAATTGAGTTAGGCAGGTCAAGTGGTAGTTGAATGAGAGTAGACTCCAGGACCAGTCTTAGATTTGCGATATCTCTTATTTTTAAATGACTTATGGGGCAAAACGTGTGCACACCAAAAAAAATAAATTTCAAAATTTTTGCATCGAATGCTTTCTTTACATTCCGTAGGTGACGAAATAGTTCAAAATTCTGTCCTAACCTCACTTATGTGGTGCTCAGAGATGTCTAAAGTTTTCCGTCGTAGACTTTGACACGCCATAAAACACAAAACAAATAGGAATTTCGAGAAACGGAGACCGGATTCGTGATCCTGGGGTTCGAATCTATAAGTATGCCAAATGTCATGGAAATCGGTGACGGTCATTTGTGGACTTGCCCGGCTGAAGGCCTGTTTTGGCACTTTTCTGAAAACTAAAACTGTAAATATCTCTGGTTCTATTCCATATTTTCGAGCTTACGAAGTGCCGAAAAATTCACCAAAAGATTACCTTTCTTTGACCACTTTGCCGGAGATTCTGGCTTTAGCCGTTCAGACTTGACTCACGTTTAAAGTTTGGACAAGGGGTCGAAAATTGAAGGGCAATTTTTTGGGGGTGCCGAAAAAAAAAATTGAGTTAGGCAGGTCAAGTGGTAGTTGAATGAGAGTAGACTCCAGGACCAGTCTTAGATTTGCGATATCTCTTATTTTTAAATGACTTATGGGGCAAAACGTGTGCACACCAAAAAAAATAAATTTCAAAATTTTTGCATCGAATGCTTTCTTTACATTCCGTAGGTGACGAAATAGTTCAAAATTCTGTCCTAACCTCACTTATGTGGTGCTCAGAGATGTCTAAAGTTTTCCGTCGTAGACTTTGACACGCCATAAAACACAAAACAAATAGGAATTTCGAGAAACGGAGACCGGATTCGTGATCCTGGGGTTCGAATCTATAAGTATGCCAAATGTCATGGAAATCGGTGACGGTCATTTGTGGACTTGCCCGGCTGAAGGCCTGTTTTGGCACTTTTCTGAAAACTAAAACTGTAAATATCTCTGGTTCTATTCCATATTTTCGAGCTTACGAAGTGCCGAAAAATTCACCAAAAGATTACCTTTCTTTGACCACTTTGCCGGAGATTCTGGCTTTAGCCGTTCAGACTTGACTCACGTTTAAAGTTTGGACAAGGGGTCGAAAATTGAAGGGGCGCACCTTGCCATTTTTTGGGGGTGCCGAAAAAAAAATTGAGTTAGGCAGGTCAAGTGGTAGTTGAATGAGAGTAGACTCCAGGACCAGTCTTAGATTTGCGATATCTCTTATTTTTAAATGACTTATGGGGCAAAACGTGTGCACACCAAAAAAAATAAATTTCAAAATTTTTGCATCGAATGCTTTCTTTACATTCCGTAGGTGACGAAATAGTTCAAAATTCTGTCCTAACCTCACTTATGTGGTGCTCAGAGATGTCTAAAGTTTTCCGTCGTAGACGCCATAAAACACAAAACAAATAGGAATTTCGAGAAACGGAGACCGGATTCGTGATCCTGGGGTTCGAATCTATAAGTATGCCAAATGTCATGGAAATCGGTGACGGTCATTTGTGGACTTGCCCGGCTGAAGGCCTGTTTTGGCACTTTTCTGAAAACTAAAACTGTAAATATCTCTGGTTCTATTCCATATTTTCGAGCTTACGAAGTGCCGAAAAATTCACCAAAAGATTACCTTTCTTTGACCACTTTGCCGGAGATTCTGGCTTTAGCCGTTCAGACTTGACTCACGTTTAAAGTTTGGACAAGGGGTCGAAAATTGAAGGGGCGCACCTTGCCATTTTTTGGGGGTGCCGAAAAAAAAATTGAGTTAGGCAGGTCAAGTGGTAGTTGAATGAGAGTAGACTCCAGGACCAGTCTTAGATTTGCGATATCTCTTATTTTTAAATGACTTATGGGGCAAAACGTGTGCACACCAAAAAAAATAAATTTCAAAATTTTTGCATCGAATGCTTTCTTTACATTCCGTAGGTGACGAAATAGTTCAAAATTCTGTCCTAACCTCACTTATGTGGTGCTCAGAGATGTCTAAAGTTTTCCGTCGTAGACTTTGACACGCCATAAAACACAAAACAAATAGGAATTTCGAGAAACGGAGACCGGATTCGTGATCCTGGGGTTCGAATCTATAAGTATGCCAAATGTCATGGAAATCGGTGACGGTCATTTGTGGACTTGCCCGGCTGAAGGCCTGTTTTGGCACTTTTCTGAAAACTAAAACTGTAAATATCTCTGGTTCTATTCCATATTTTCGAGCTTACGAAGTGCCGAAAAATTCACCAAAAGATTACCTTTCTTTGACCACTTTGCCGGAGATTCTGGCTTTAGCCGTTCAGGACCAGTCTTAGATTTGCGATATCTCTTATTTTTAAATGACTTATGGGGCAAAACGTGTGCACACCAAAAAAAATAAATTTCAAAATTTTTGCATCGAATGCTTTCTTTACATTCCGTAGGTGACGAAATAGTTCAAAATTCTGTCCTAACCTCACTTATGTGGTGCTCAGAGATGTCTAAAGTTTTCCGTCGTAGACGCCATAAAACACAAAACAAATAGGAATTTCGAGAAACGGAGACCGGATTCGTGATCCTGGGGTTCGAATCTATAAGTATGCCAAATGTCATGGAAATCGGTGACGGTCATTTGTGGACTTGCCCGGCTGAAGGCCTGTTTTGGCACTTTTCTGAAAACTAAAACTGTAAATATCTCTGGTTCTATTCCATATTTTCGAGCTTACGAAGTGCCGAAAAATTCACCAAAAGATTACCTTTCTTTGACCACTTTGCCGGAGATTCTGGCTTTAGCCGTTCAGACTTGACTCACGTTTAAAGTTTGGACAAGGGGTCGAAAATTGAAGGGGCGCACCTTGCCATTTTTTGGGGGTGCCGAAAAAAAAATTGAGTTAGGCAGGTCAAGTGGTAGTTGAATGAGAGTAGACTCCAGGACCAGTCTTAGATTTGCGATATCTCTTATTTTTAAATGACTTATGGGGCAAAACGTGTGCACACCAAAAAAAATAAATTTCAAAATTTTTGCATCGAATGCTTTCTTTACATTCCGTAGGTGACGAAATAGTTCAAAATTCTGTCCTAACCTCACTTATGTGGTGCTCAGAGATGTCTAAAGTTTTCCGTCGTAGACTTTGACACGCCATAAAACACAAAACAAATAGGAATTTCGAGAAACGGAGACCGGATTCGTGATCCTGGGGTTCGAATCTATAAGTATGCCAAATGTCATGGAAATCGGTGACGGTCATTTGTGGACTTGCCCGGCTGAAGGCCTGTTTTGGCACTTTTCTGAAAACTAAAACTGTAAATATCTCTGGTTCTATTCCATATTTTCGAGCTTACGAAGTGCCGAAAAATTCACCAAAAGATTACCTTTCTTTGACCACTTTGCCGGAGATTCTGGCTTTAGCCGTTCAGACTTGACTCACGTTTAAAGTTTGGACAAGGGGTCGAAAATTGAAGGGCAATTTTTTGGGGGTGCCGAAAAAAAAAATTGAGTTAGGCAGGTCAAGTGGTAGTTGAATGAGAGTAGACTCCAGGACCAGTCTTAGATTTGCGATATCTCTTATTTTTAAATGACTTATGGGGCAAAACGTGTGCACACCAAAAAAAATAAATTTCAAAATTTTTGCATCGAATGCTTTCTTTACATTCCGTAGGAGACGAAATAGTTCAAAATTCTGTCCTAACCTCACTTATGTGGTGCTCAGAGATGTCTAAAGTTTTCCGTCGTAGACTTTGACACGCCATAAAACACAAAACAAATAGGAATTTCGAGAAACGGAGACCGGATTCGTGATCCTGGGGTTCGAATCTATAAGTATGCCAAATGTCATGGAAATCGGTGACGGTCATTTGTGGACTTGCCCGGCTGAAGGCCTGTTTTGGCACTTTTCTGAAAACTAAAACTGTAAATATCTCTGGTTCTATTCCATATTTTCGAGCTTACGAAGTGCCGAAAAATTCACCAAAAGATTACCTTTCTTTGACCACTTTGCCGGAGATTCTGGCTTTAGCCGTTCAGACTTGACTCACGTTTAAAGTTTGGACAAGGGGTCGAAAATTGAAGGGGCGCACCTTGCCATTTTTTGGGGGTGCCGAAAAAAAAATTGAGTTAGGCAGGTCAAGTGGTAGTTGAATGAGAGTAGACTCCAGGACCAGTCTTAGATTTGCGATATCTCTTATTTTTAAATGACTTATGGGGCAAAACGTGTGCACACCAAAAAAAATAAATTTCAAAATTTTTGCATCGAATGCTTTCTTTACATTCCGTAGGTGACGAAATAGTTCAAAATTCTGTCCTAACCTCACTTATGTGGTGCTCAGAGATGTCTAAAGTTTTCCGTCGTAGACTTTGACACGCCATAAAACACAAAACAAATAGGAATTTCGAGAAACGGAGACCGGATTCGTGATCCTGGGGTTCGAATCTATAAGTATGCCAAATGTCATGGAAATCGGTGACGGTCATTTGTGGACTTGCCCGGCTGAAGGCCTGTTTTGGCACTTTTCTGAAAACTAAAACTGTAAATATCTCTGGTTCTATTCCATATTTTCGAGCTTACGAAGTGCCGAAAAATTCACCAAAAGATTACCTTTCTTTGACCACTTTGCCGGAGATTCTGGCTTTAGCCGTTCAGACTTGACTCACGTTTAAAGTTTGGACAAGGGGTCGAAAATTGAAGGGGCGCACCTTGCCATTTTTTGGGGGTGCCGAAAAAAAATTGAGTTAGGCAGGTCAAGTGGTAGTTGAATGAGAGTAGACTCCAGGACCAGTCTTAGATTTGCGATATCTCTTATTTTTAAATGACTTATGGGGCAAAACGTGTGCACACCAAAAAAAATAAATTTCAAAATTTTTGCATCGAATGCTTTCTTTACATTCCGTAGGTGACGAAATAGTTCAAAATTCTGTCCTAACCTCACTTATGTGGTGCTCAGAGATGTCTAAAGTTTTCCGTCGTAGACTTTGACACGCCATAAAACACAAAACAAATAGGAATTTCGAGAAACGGAGACCGGATTCGTGATCCTGGGGTTCGAATCTATAAGTATGCCAAATGTCATGGAAATCGGTGACGGTCATTTGTGGACTTGCCCGGCTGAAGGCCTGTTTTGGCACTTTTCTGAAAACTAAAACTGTAAATATCTCTGGTTCTATTCCATATTTTCGAGCTTACGAAGTGCCGAAAAATTCACCAAAAGATTACCTTTCTTTGACCACTTTGCCGGAGATTCTGGCTTTAGCCGTTCAGACTTGACTCACGTTTAAAGTTTGGACAAGGGGTCGAAAATTGAAGGGGCGCACCTTGCCATTTTTTGGGGGTGCCGAAAAAAAAATTGAGTTAGGCAGGTCAAGTGGTAGTTGAATGAGAGTAGACTCCAGGACCAGTCTTAGATTTGCGATATCTCTTATTTTTAAATGACTTATGGGGCAAAACGTGTGCACACCAAAAAAAATAAATTTCAAAATTTTTGCATCGAATGCTTTCTTTACATTCCGTAGGTGACGAAATAGTTCAAAATTCTGTCCTAACCTCACTTATGTGGTGCTCAGAGATGTCTAAAGTTTTCCGTCGTAGACTTTGACACGCCATAAAACACAAAACAAATAGGAATTTCGAGAAACGGAGACCGGATTCGTGATCCTGGGGTTCGAATCTATAAGTATGCCAAATGTCATGGAAATCGGTGACGGTCATTTGTGGACTTGCCCGGCTGAAGGCCTGTTTTGGCACTTTTCTGAAAACTAAAACTGTAAATATCTCTGGTTCTATTCCATATTTTCGAGCTTACGAAGTGCCGAAAAATTCACCAAAAGATTACCTTTCTTTGACCACTTTGCCGGAGATTCTGGCTTTAGCCGTTCAGACTTGACTCACGTTTAAAGTTTGGACAAGGGGTCGAAAATTGAAGGGGCGCACCTTGCCATTTTTTGGGGGTGCCGAAAAAAAAATTGAGTTAGGCAGGTCAAGTGGTAGTTGAATGAGAGTAGACTCCAGGACCAGTCTTAGATTTGCGATATCTCTTATTTTTAAATGACTTATGGGGCAAAACGTGTGCACACCAAAAAAAATAAATTTCAAAATTTTTGCATCGAATGCTTTCTTTACATTCCGTAGGTGACGAAATAGTTCAAAATTCTGTCCTAACCTCACTTATGTGGTGCTCAGAGATGTCTAAAGTTTTCCGTCGTAGACTTTGACACGCCATAAAACACAAAACAAATAGGAATTTCGAGAAACGGAGACCGGATTCGTGATCCTGGGGTTCGAATCTATAAGTATGCCAAATGTCATGGAAATCGGTGACGGTCATTTGTGGACTTGCCCGGCTGAAGGCCTGTTTTGGCACTTTTCTGAAAACTAAAACTGTAAATATCTCTGGTTCTATTCCATATTTTCGAGCTTACGAAGTGCCGAAAAATTCACCAAAAGATTACCTTTCTTTGACCACTTTGCCGGAGATTCTGCCTTTAGCCGTTCAGACTTGACTCACGTTTAAAGTTTGGACAAGGGGTCGAAAATTGAAGGGGCGCACCTTGCCATTTTTTGGGGGTGCCGAAAAAAAAATTGAGTTAGGCAGGTCAAGTGGTAGTTGAATGAGAGTAGACTCCAGGACCAGTCTTAGATTTGCGATATCTCTTATTTTTAAATGACTTATGGGGCAAAACGTGTGCACACCAAAAAAAATAAATTTCAAAATTTTTGCATCGAATGCTTTCTTTACATTCCGTAGGTGACGAAATAGTTCAAAATTCTGTCCTAACCTCACTTATGTGGTGCTCAGAGATGTCTAAAGTTTTCCGTCGTAGACTTTGACACGCCATAAAACACAAAACAAATAGGAATTTCGAGAAACGGAGACCGGATTCGTGATCCTGGGGTTCGAATCTATAAGTATGCCAAATGTCATGGAAATCGGTGACGGTCATTTGTGGACTTGCCCGGCTGAAGGCCTGTTTTGGCACTTTTCTGAAAACTAAAACTGTAAATATCTCTGGTTCTATTCCATATTTTCGAGCTTACGAAGTGCCGAAAAATTCACCAAAAGATTACCTTTCTTTGACCACTTTGCCGGAGATTCTGGCTTTAGCCGTTCAGACTTGACTCACGTTTAAAGTTTGGACAAGGGGTCGAAAATTGAAGGGGCGCACCTTGCCATTTTTTGGGGGTGCCGAAAAAAAAATTGAGTTAGGCAGGTCAAGTGGTAGTTGAATGAGAGTAGACTCCAGGACCAGTCTTAGATTTGCGATATCTCTTATTTTTAAATGACTTATGGGGCAAAACGTGTGCACACCAAAAAAAATAAATTTCAAAATTTTTGCATCGAATGCTTTCTCTACATTCCGTAGGTGACGAAATAGTTCAAAATTCTGTCCTAACCTCACTTATGTGGTGCTCAGAGATGTCTAAAGTTTTCCGTCGTAGACTTTGACACGCCATAAAACACAAAACAAATAGGAATTTCGAGAAACGGAGACCGGATTCGTGATCCTGGGGTTCGAATCTATAAGTATGCCAAATGTCATGGAAATCGGTGACGGTCATTTGTGGACTTGCCCGGCTGAAGGCCTGTTTTGGCACTTTTCTGAAAACTAAAACTGTAAATATCTCTGGTTCTATTCCATATTTTCGAGCTTACGAAGTGCCGAAACATTCACCAAAAGATTACCTTTCTTTGACCACTTTGCCGGAGATTCTGGCTTTAGCCGTTCAGACTTGACTCACGTTTAAAGTTTGGACAAGGGGTCGAAAATTGAAGGGGCGCACCTTGCCATTTTTTGGGGGTGCCGAAAAAAAAATTGAGTTAGGCAGGTCAAGTGGTAGTTGAATGAGAGTAGACTCCAGGACCAGTCTTAGATTTGCGATATCTCTTATTTTTAAATGACTTATGGGGCAAAACGTGTGCACACCAAAAAAAATAAATTTCAAAATTTTTGCATCGAATGCTTTCTTTACATTCCGTAGGTGACGAAATAGTTCAAAATTCTGTCCTAACCTCACTTATGTGGTGCTCAGAGATGTCTAAAGTTTTCCGTCGTAGACTTTGACACGCCATAAAACACAAAACAAATAGGAATTTCGAGAAACGGAGACCGGATTCGTGATCCTGGGGTTCGAATCTATAAGTATGCCAAATGTCATGGAAATCGGTGACGGTCATTTGTGGACTTGCCCGGCTGAAGGCCTGTTTTGGCACTTTTCTGAAAACTAAAACTGTAAATATCTCTGGTTCTATTCCATATTTTCGAGCTTACGAAGTGCCGAAAAATTCACCAAAAGATTACCTTTCTTTGACCACTTTGCCGGAGATTCTGGCTTTAGCCGTTCAGACTTGAGTCACGTTTATAGTTTGGACAAGGGGTCGAAAATTGAAGGGGCGCACCTTGCCATTTTTTGGGGGTGCCGAAAAAAAAATTGAGTTAGGCAGGTCAAGTGGTAGTTGAATGAGAGTAGACTCCAGGACCAGTCTTAGATTTGCGATATCTCTTATTTTTAAATGACTTATGGGGCAAAACGTGTGCACACCAAAAAAAATAAATTTCAAAATTTTTGCATCGAATGCTTTCTTTACATTCCGTAGGTGACGAAATAGTTCAAAATTCTGTCCTAACCTCACTTATGTGGTGCTCAGAGATGTCTAAAGTTTTCCGTCGTAGACTTTGACACGCCATAAAACACAAAACAAATAGGAATTTCGAGAAACGGAGACCGGATTCGTGATCCTGGGGTTCGAATCTCTAAGTATGCCAAATGTCATGGAAATCGGTGACGGTCATTTGTGGACTTGCCCGGCTGAAGGCCTGTTTTGGCACTTTTCTGAAAACTAAAACTGTAAATATCTCTGGTTCTATTCCATATTTTCGAGCTTACGAAGTGCCGAAAAATTCACCAAAAGATTACCTTTCTTTGACCACTTTGCCGGAGATTCTGGCTTTAGCCGTTCAGACTTGACTCACGTTTAAAGTTTGGACAAGGGGTCGAAAATTGAAGGGGCGCACCTTGCCATTTTTTGGGGGTGCCGAAAAAAAAATTGAGTTAGGCAGGTCAAGTGGTAGTTGAATGAGAGTAGACTCCAGGACCAGTCTTAGATTTGCGATATCTCTTATTTTTAAATGACTTATGGGGCAAAACGTGTGCACACCAAAAAAAATAAATTTCAAAATTTTTGCATCGAATGCTTTCTTTACATTCCGTAGGTGACGAAATAGTTCAAAATTCTGTCCTAACCTCACTTATGTGGTGCTCAGAGATGTCTAAAGTTTTCCGTCGTAGACTTTGACACGCCATAAAACACAAAACAAATAGGAATTTCGAGAAACGGAGACCGGATTCGTGATCCTGGGGTTCGAATCTATAAGTATGCCAAATGTCATGGAAATCGGTGACGGTCATTTGTGGACTTGCCCGGCTGAAGGCCTGTTTTGGCACTTTTCTGAAAACTAAAACTGTAAATATCTCTGGTTCTATTCCATATTTTCGAGCTTACGAAGTGCCGAAAAATTCACCAAAAGATTACCTTTCTTTGACCACTTTGCCGGAGATTCTGGCTTTAGCCGTTCAGACTTGACTCACGTTTAAAGTTTGGACAAGGGGTCGAAAATTGAAGGGGCGCACCTTGCCATTTTTTGGGGGTGCCGAAAAAAAAATTGAGTTAGGCAGGTCAAGTGGTAGTTGAATGAGAGTAGACTCCAGGACCAGTCTTAGATTTGCGATATCTCTTATTTTTAAATGACTTATGGGGCAAAACGTGTGCACACCAAAAAAAATAAATTTCAAAATTTTTGCATCAAATGCTTTCTTTACATTCCGTAGGTGACGAAATAGTTCAAAATTCTGTCCTAACCTCACTTATGTGGTGCTCAGAGATGTCTAAAGTTTTCCGTCGTAGACTTTGACACGCCATAAAACACAAAACAAATAGGAATTTCGAGAAACGGAGACCGGATTCGTGATCCTGGCGTTCGAATCTATAAGTATGCCAAATGTCATGGAAATCGGTGACGGTCATTTGTGGACTTGCCCGGCTGAAGGCCTGTTTTGGCACTTTTCTGAAAACTAAAACTGTAAATATCTCTGGTTCTATTCCATATTTTCGAGCTTACGAAGTGCCGAAAAATTCACCAAAAGATTACCTTTCTTTGACCACTTTGCCGGAGATTCTGGCTTTAGCCGTTCAGACTTGACTCACGTTTAAAGTTTGGACAAGGGGTCGAAAATTGGAGGGGCGCACCTTGCCATTTTTTGGGGGTGCCGAAAAAAAAATTGAGTTAGGCAGGTCAAGTGGTAGTTGAATGAGAGTAGACTCCAGGACCAGTCTTAGATTTGCGATATCTCTTATTTTTAAATGACTTATGGGGCAAAACGTGTGCACACCAAAAAAAATAAATTTCAAAATTTTTGCATCGAATGCTTTCTTTACATTCCGTAGGTGACGAAATAGTTCAAAATTCTGTCCTAACCTCACTTATGTGGTGCTCAGAGATGTCTAAAGTTTTCCGTCGTAGACTTTGACACGCCATAAAACACAAAACAAATAGGAATTTCGAGAAACGGAGACCGGATTCGTGATCCTGGGGTTCGAATCTATAAGTATGCCAAATGTCATGGAAATCGGTGACGGTCATTTGTGGACTTGCCCGGCTGAAGGCCTGTTTTGGCACTTTTCTGAAAACTAAAACTGTAAATATCTCTGGTTCTATTCCATATTTTCGAGCTTACGAAGTGCCGAAAAATTCACCAAAAGATTACCTTTCTTTGACCACTTTGCCGGAGATTCTGGCTTTAGCCGTTCAGACTTGACTCACGTTTAAAGTTTGGACAAGGGGTCGAAAATTGAAGGGGCGCACCTTGCCATTTTTTGGGGGTGCCGAAAAAAAAATTGAGTTAGGCAGGTCAAGTGGTAGTTGAATGAGAGTAGACTCCAGGACCAGCCTTAGATTTGCGATATCTCTTATTTTTAAATGACTTATGGGGCAAAACGTGTGCACACCAAAAAAAATAAATTTCAAAATTTTTGCATCGAATGCTTTCTTTACATTCCGTAGGTGACGAAATAGTTCAAAATTCTGTCCTAACCTCACTTATGTGGTGCTCAGAGATGTCTAAAGTTTTCCGTCGTAGACTTTGACACGCCATAAAACACAAAACAAATAGGAATTTCGAGAAACGGAGACCGGATTCGTGATCCTGGGGTTCGAATCTATAAGTATGCCAAATGTCATGGAAATCGGTGACGGTCATTTGTGGACTTGCCCGGCTGAAGGCCTGTTTTGGCACTTTTCTGAAAACTAAAACTGTAAATATCTCTGGTTCTATTCCATATTTTCGAGCTTACGAAGTGCCGAAAAATTCACCAAAAGATTACCTTTCTTTGACCACTTTGCCGGAGATTCTGGCTTTAGCCGTTCAGACTTGACTCACGTTTAAAGTTTGGACAAGGGGTCGAAAATTGAAGGGGCGCACCTTGCCATTTTTTGGGGGTGCCGAAAAAAAAATTGAGTTAGGCAGGTCAAGTGGTAGTTGAATGAGAGTAGACTCCAGGACCAGTCTTAGATTTGCGATATCTCTTATTTTTAAATGACTTATGGGGCAAAACGTGTGCACACCAAAAAAAATAAATTTCAAAATTTTTGCATCGAATGCTTTCTTTACATTCCGTAGGTGACGAAATAGTTCAAAATTCTGTCCTAACCTCACTTATGTGGTGCTCAGAGATGTCTAAAGTTTTCCGTCGTAGACTTTGACACGCCATAAAACACAAAACAAATAGGAATTTCGAGAAACGGAGACCGGATTCGTGATCCTGGGGTTCGAATCTATAAGTATGCCAAATGTCATGGAAATCGGTGACGGTCATTTGTGGACTTGCCCGGCTGAAGGCCTGTTTTGGCACTTTTCTGAAAACTAAAACTGTAAATATCTCTGGTTCTATTCCATATTTTCGAGCTTACGAAGTGCCGAAAAATTCACCAAAAGATTACCTTTCTTTGACCACTTTGCCGGAGATTCTGGCTTTAGCCGTTCAGACTTGACTCACGTTTAAAGTTTGGACAAGGGGTCGAAAATTGAAGGGGCGCACCTTGCCATTTTTTGGGGGTGCCGAAAAAAAAATTGAGTTAGGCAGGTCAAGTGGTAGTTGAATGAGAGTAGACTCCAGGACCAGTCTTAGATTTGCGATATCTCTTATTTTTAAATGACTTATGGGGCAAAACGTGTGCACACCAAAAAAAATAAATTTCAAAATTTTTGCATCGAATGCTTTCTTTACATTCCGTAGGTGACGAAATAGTTCAAAATTCTGTCCTAACCTCACTTATGTGGTGCTCAGAGATGTCTAAAGTTTTCCGTCGTAGACTTTGACACGCCATAAAACACAAAACAAATAGGAATTTCGAGAAACGGAGACCGGATTCGTGATCCTGGGGTTCGAATCTATAAGTATGCCAAATGTCATGGAAATCGGTGACGGTCATTTGTGGACTTGCCCGGCTGAAGGCCTGTTTTGGCACTTTTCTGAAAACTAAAACTGTAAATATCTCTGGTTCTATTCCATATTTTCGAGCTTACGAAGTGCCGAAAAATTCACCAAAAGATTACCTTTCTTTGACCACTTTGCCGGAGATTCTGGCTTTAGCCGTTCAGACTTGACTCACGTTTAAAGTTTGGACAAGGGGTCGAAAATTGAAGGGGCGCACCTTGCCATTTTTTGGGGGTGCCGAAAAAAAAATTGAGTTAGGCAGGTCAAGTGGTAGTTGAATGAGAGTAGACTCCAGGACCAGTCTTAGATTTGCGATATCTCTTATTTTTAAATGACTTATGGGGCAAAACGTGTGCACACCAAAAAAAATAAATTTCAAAATTTTTGCATCGAATGCTTTCTTTACATTCCGTAGGTGACGAAATAGTTCAAAATTCTGTCCTAACCTCACTTATGTGGTGCTCAGAGATGTCTAAAGTTTTCCGTCGTAGACTTTGACACGCCATAAAACACAAAACAAATAGGAATTTCGAGAAACGGAGACCGGATTCGTGATCCTGGGGTTCGAATCTATAAGTATGCCAAATGTCATGGAAATCGGTGACGGTCATTTGTGGACTTGCCCGGCTGAAGGCCTGTTTTGGCACTTTTCTGAAAACTAAAACTGTAAATATCTCTGGTTCTATTCCATATTTTCGAGCTTACGAAGTGCCGAAAAATTCACCAAAAGATTACCTTTCTTTGACCACTTTGCCGGAGATTCTGGCTTTAGCCGTTCAGACTTGACTCACGTTTAAAGTTTGGACAAGGGGTCGAAAATTGAAGGGGCGCACCTTGCCATTTTTTGGGGGTGCCGAAAAAAAAATTGAGTTAGGCAGGTCAAGTGGTAGTTGAATGAGAGTAGACTCCAGGACCAGTCTTAGATTTGCGATATCTCTTATTTTTAAATGACTTATGGGGCAAAACGTGTGCACACCAAAAAAAATAAATTTCAAAATTTTTGCATCGAATGCTTTCTTTACATTCCGTAGGTGACGAAATAGTTCAAAATTCTGTCCTAACCTCACTTATGTGGTGCTCAGAGATGTCTAAAGTTTTCCGTCGTAGACTTTGACACGCCATAAAACACAAAACAAATAGGAATTTCGAGAAACGGAGACCGGATTCGTGATCCTGGGGTTCGAATCTATAAGTATGCCAAATGTCATGGAAATCGGTGACGGTCATTTGTGGACTTGCCCGGCTGAAGGCCTGTTTTGGCACTTTTCTGAAAACTAAAACTGTAAATATCTCTGGTTCTATTCCATATTTTCGAGCTTACGAAGTGCCGAAAAATTCACCAAAAGATTACCTTTCTTTGACCACTTTGCCGGAGATTCTGGCTTTAGCCGTTCAGACTTGAGTCACGTTTAAAGTTTGGACAAGGGGTCGAAAATTGAAGGGGCGCACCTTGCCATTTTTTGGGGGTGCCGAAAAAAAAATTGAGTTAGGCAGGTCAAGTGGTAGTTGAATGAGAGTAGACTCCAGGACCAGTCTTAGATTTGCGATATCTCTTATTTTTAAATGACTTATGGGGCAAAACGTGTGCACACCAAAAAAAATAAATTTCAAAATTTTTGCATCGAATGCTTTCTTTACATTCCGTAGGTGACGAAATAGTTCAAAATTCTGTCCTAACCTCACTTATGTGGTGCTCAGAGATGTCTAAAGTTTTCCGTCGTAGACTTTGACACGCCATAAAACACAAAACAAATAGGAATTTCGAGAAACGGAGACCGGATTCGTGATCCTGGGGTTCGAATCGATAAGTATGCCAAATGTCATGGAAATCGGTGACGGTCATTTGTGGACTTGCCCGGCTGAAGGCCTGTTTTGGCACTTTTCTGAAAACTAAAACTGTAAATATCTCTGGTTCTATTCCATATTTTCGAGCTTACGAAGTGCCGAAAAATTCACCAAAAGATTACCTTTCTTTGACCACTTTGCCGGAGATTCTGGCTTTAGCCGTTCAGACTTGACTCACGTTTAAAGTTTGGACAAGGGGTCGAAAATTGAAGGGGCGCACCTTGCCATTTTTTGGGGGTGCCGAAAAAAAAATTGAGTTAGGCAGGTCAAGTGGTAGTTGAATGAGAGTAGACTCCAGGACCAGTCTTAGATTTGCGATATCTCTTATTTTTAAATGACTTATGGGGCAAAACGTGTGCACACCAAAAAAAATAAATTTCAAAATTTTTGCATCGAATGCTTTCTTTACATTCCGTAGGTGACGAAATAGTTCAAAATTCTGTCCTAACCTCACTTATGTGGTGCTCAGAGATGTCTAAAGTTTTCCGTCGTAGACTTTGACACGCCATAAAACACAAAACAAATAGGAATTTCGAGAAACGGAGACCGGATTCGTGATCCTGGGGTTCGAATCTATAAGTATGCCAAATGTCATGGAAATCGGTGACGGTCATTTGTGGACTTGCCCGGCTGAAGGCCTGTTTTGGCACTTTTCTGAAAACTAAAACTGTAAATATCTCTGGTTCTATTCCATATTTTCGAGCTTACGAAGTGCCGAAAAATTCACCAAAAGATTACCTTTCTTTGACCACTTTGCCGGAGATTCTGGCTTTAGCCGTTCAGACTTGACTCACGTTTAAAGTTTGGACAAGGGGTCGAAAATTGAAGGGGCGCACCTTGCCATTTTTTGGGGGTGCCGAAAAAAAAATTGAGTTAGGCAGGTCAAGTGGTAGTTGAATGAGAGTAGACTCCAGGACCAGTCTTAGATTTGCGATATCTCTTATTTTTAAATGACTTATGGGGCAAAACGTGTGCACACCAAAAAAAATAAATTTCAAAATTTTTGCATCGAATGCTTTCTTTACATTCCGTAGGTGACGAAATAGTTCAAAATTCTGTCCTAACCTCACTTATGTGGTGCTCAGAGATGTCTAAAGTTTTCCGTCGTAGACTTTGACACGCCATAAAACACAAAACAAATAGGAATTTCGAGAAACGGAGACCGGATTCGTGATCCTGGCCTTCGAATCTATAAGTATGCCAAATGTCATGGAAATCGGTGACGGTCATTTGTGGACTTGCCCGGCTGAAGGCCTGTTTTGGCACTTTTCTGAAAACTAAAACTGTAAATATCTCTGGTTCTATTCCATATTTTCGAGCTTACGAAGTGCCGAAAAATTCACCAAAAGATTACCTTTCTTTGACCACTTTGCCGGAGATTCTGGCTTTAGCCGTTCAGACTTGACTCACGTTTAAAGTTTGGACAAGGGGTCGAAAATTGGAGGGGCGCACCTTGCCATTTTTTGGGGGTGCCGAAAAAAAAATTGAGTTAGGCAGGTCAAGTGGTAGTTGAATGAGAGTAGACTCCAGGACCAGTCTTAGATTTGCGATATCTCTTATTTTTAAATGACTTATGGGGCAAAACGTGTGCACACCAAAAAAAATAAATTTCAAAATTTTTGCATCGAATGCTTTCTTTACATTCCGTAGGTGACGAAATAGTTCAAAATTCTGTCCTAACCTCACTTATGTGGTGCTCAGAGATGTCTAAAGTTTTCCGTCGTAGACTTTGACACGCCATAAAACACAAAACAAATAGGAATTTCGAGAAACGGAGACCGGATTCGTGATCCTGGGGTTCGAATCTATAAGTATGCCAAATGTCATGGAAATCGGTGACGGTCATTTGTGGACTTGCCCGGCTGAAGGCCTGTTTTGGCACTTTTCTGAAAACTAAAACTGTAAATATCTCTGGTTCTATTCCATATTTTCGAGCTTACGAAGTGCCGAAAAATTCACCAAAAGATTACCTTTCTTTGACCACTTTGCCGGAGATTCTGGCTTTAGCCGTTCAGACTTGACTCACGTTTAAAGTTTGGACAAGGGGTCGAAAATTGAAGGGGCGCACCTTGCCATTTTTTGGGGGTGCCGAAAAAAAAATTGAGTTAGGCAGGTCAAGTGGTAGTTGAATGAGAGTAGACTCCAGGACCAGTCTTAGATTTGCGATATCTCTTATTTTTAAATGACTTATGGGGCAAAACGTGTGCACACCAAAAAAAATAAATTTCAAAATTTTTGCATCGAATGCTTTCTTTACATTCCGTAGGTGACGAAATAGTTCAAAATTCTGTCCTAACCTCACTTATGTGGTGCTCAGAGATGTCTAAAGTTTTCCGTCGTAGACTTTGACACGCCATAAAACACAAAACAAATAGGAATTTCGAGAAACGGAGACCGGATTCGTGATCCTGGGGTTCGAATCTATAAGTATGCCAAATGTCATGGAAATCGGTGACGGTCATTTGTGGACTTGCCCGGCTGAAGGCCTGTTTTGGCACTTTTCTGAAAACTAAAACTGTAAATATCTCTGGTTCTATTCCATATTTTCGAGCTTACGAAGTGCCGAAAAATTCACCAAAAGATTACCTTTCTTTGACCACTTTGCCGGAGATTCTGGCTTTAGCCGTTCAGACTTGACTCACGTTTAAAGTTTGGACAAGGGGTCGAAAATTGAAGGGGCGCACCTTGCCATTTTTTGGGGGTGCCGAAAAAAAAATTGAGTTAGGCAGGTCAAGTGGTAGTTGAATGAGAGTAGACTCCAGGACCAGTCTTAGATTTGCGATATCTCTTATTTTTAAATGACTTATGGGGCAAAACGTGTGCACACCAAAAAAAATAAATTTCAAAATTTTTGCATCGAATGCTTTCTTTACATTCCGTAGGTGACGAAATAGTTCAAAATTCTGTCCTAACCTCACTTATGTGGTGCTCAGAGATGTCTAAAGTTTTCCGTCGTAGACTTTGACACGCCATAAAACACAAAACAAATAGGAATTTCGAGAAACGGAGACCGGATTCGTGATCCTGGGGTTCGAATCTATAAGTATGCCAAATGTCATGGAAATCGGTGACGGTCATTTGTGGACTTGCCCGGCTGAAGGCCTGTTTTGGCACTTTTCTGAAAACTAAAACTGTAAATATCTCTGGTTCTATTCCATATTTTCGAGCTTACGAAGTGCCGAAAAATTCACCAAAAGATTACCTTTCTTTGACCACTTTGCCGGAGATTCTGGCTTTAGCCGTTCAGACTTGAGTCACGTTTAAAGTTTGGACAAGGGGTCGAAAATTGAAGGGGCGCACCTTGCCATTTTTTGGGGGTGCCGAAAAAAAAATTGAGTTAGGCAGGTCAAGTGGTAGTTGAATGAGAGTAGACTCCAGGACCAGTCTTAGATTTGCGATATCTCTTATTTTTAAATGACTTATGGGGCAAAACGTGTGCACACCAAAAAAAATAAATTTCAAAATTTTTGCATCGAATGCTTTCTTTACATTCCGTAGGTGACGAAATAGTTCAAAATTCTGTCCTAACCTCACTTATGTGGTGCTCAGAGATGTCTAAAGTTTTCCGTCGTAGACTTTGACACGCCATAAAACACAAAACAAATAGGAATTTCGAGAAACGGAGACCGGATTCGTGATCCTGGGGTTCGAATCGATAAGTATGCCAAATGTCATGGAAATCGGTGACGGTCATTTGTGGACTTGCCCGGCTGAAGGCCTGTTTTGGCACTTTTCTGAAAACTAAAACTGTAAATATCTCTGGTTCTATTCCATATTTTCGAGCTTACGAAGTGCCGAAAAATTCACCAAAAGATTACCTTTCTTTGACCACTTTGCCGGAGATTCTGGCTTTAGCCGTTCAGACTTGACTCACGTTTAAAGTTTGGACAAGGGGTCGAAAATTGAAGGGGCGCACCTTGCCATTTTTTGGGGGTGCCGAAAAAAAAATTGAGTTAGGCAGGTCAAGTGGTAGTTGAATGAGAGTAGACTCCAGGACCAGTCTTAGATTTGCGATATCTCTTATTTTTAAATGACTTATGGGGCAAAACGTGTGCACACCAAAAAAAATAAATTTCAAAATTTTTGCATCGAATGCTTTCTTTACATTCCGTAGGTGACGAAATAGTTCAAAATTCTGTCCTAACCTCACTTATGTGGTGCTCAGAGATGTCTAAAGTTTTCCGTCGTAGACTTTGACACGCCATAAAACACAAAACAAATAGGAATTTCGAGAAACGGAGACCGGATTCGTGATCCTGGGGTTCGAATCTATAAGTATGCCAAATGTCATGGAAATCGGTGACGGTCATTTGTGGACTTGCCCGGCTGAAGGCCTGTTTTGGCACTTTTCTGAAAACTAAAACTGTAAATATCTCTGGTTCTATTCCATATTTTCGAGCTTACGAAGTGCCGAAAAATTCACCAAAAGATTACCTTTCTTTGACCACTTTGCCGGAGATTCTGGCTTTAGCCGTTCAGACTTGACTCACGTTTAAAGTTTGGACAAGGGGTCGAAAATTGAAGGGGCGCACCTTGCCATTTTTTGGGGGTGCCGAAAAAAAAATTGAGTTAGGCAGGTCAAGTGGTAGTTGAATGAGAGTAGACTCCAGGACCAGTCTTAGATTTGCGATATCTCTTATTTTTAAATGACTTATGGGGCAAAACGTGTGCACACCAAAAAAAATAAATTTCAAAATTTTTGCATCGAATGCTTTCTTTACATTCCGTAGGTGACGAAATAGTTCAAAATTCTGTCCTAACCTCACTTATGTGGTGCTCAGAGATGTCTAAAGTTTTCCGTCGTAGACTTTGACACGCCATAAAACACAAAACAAATAGGAATTTCGAGAAACGGAGACCGGATTCGTGATCCTGGCGTTCGAATCTATAAGTATGCCAAATGTCATGGAAATCGGTGACGGTCATTTGTGGACTTGCCCGGCTGAAGGCCTGTTTTGGCACTTTTCTGAAAACTAAAACTGTAAATATCTCTGGTTCTATTCCATATTTTCGAGCTTACGAAGTGCCGAAAAATTCACCAAAAGATTACCTTTCTTTGACCACTTTGCCGGAGATTCTGGCTTTAGCCGTTCAGACTTGACTCACGTTTAAAGTTTGGACAAGGGGTCGAAAATTGGAGGGGCGCACCTTGCCATTTTTTGGGGGTGCCGAAAAAAAAATTGAGTTAGGCAGGTCAAGTGGTAGTTGAATGAGAGTAGACTCCAGGACCAGTCTTAGATTTGCGATATCTCTTATTTTTAAATGACTTATGGGGCAAAACGTGTGCACACCAAAAAAAATAAATTTCAAAATTTTTGCATCGAATGCTTTCTTTACATTCCGTAGGTGACGAAATAGTTCAAAATTCTGTCCTAACCTCACTTATGTGGTGCTCAGAGATGTCTAAAGTTTTCCGTCGTAGACTTTGACACGCCATAAAACACAAAACAAATAGGAATTTCGAGAAACGGAGACCGGATTCGTGATCCTGGGGTTCGAATCTATAAGTATGCCAAATGTCATGGAAATCGGTGACGGTCATTTGTGGACTTGCCCGGCTGAAGGCCTGTTTTGGCACTTTTCTGAAAACTAAAACTGTAAATATCTCTGGTTCTATTCCATATTTTCGAGCTTACGAAGTGCTGAAAAATTCACCAAAAGATTACCTTTCTTTGACCACTTTGCCGGAGATTCTGGCTTTAGCCGTTCAGACTTGACTCACGTTTAAAGTTTGGACAAGGGGTCGAAAATTGAAGGGGCGCACCTTGCCATTTTTTGGGGGTGCCGAAAAAAAAATTGAGTTAGGCAGGTCAAGTGGTAGTTGAATGAGAGTAGACTCCAGGACCAGCCTTAGATTTGCGATATCTCTTATTTTTAAATGACTTATGGGGCAAAACGTGTGCACACCAAAAAAAATAAATTTCAAAATTTTTGCATCGAATGCTTTCTTTACATTCCGTAGGTGACGAAATAGTTCAAAATTCTGTCCTAACCTCACTTATGTGGTGCTCAGAGATGTCTAAAGTTTTCCGTCGTAGACTTTGACACGCCATAAAACACAAAACAAATAGGAATTTCGAGAAACGGAGACCGGATTCGTGATCCTGGGGTTCGAATCTATAAGTATGCCAAATGTCATGGAAATCGGTGACGGTCATTTGTGGACTTGCCCGGCTGAAGGCCTGTTTTGGCACTTTTCTGAAAACTAAAACTGTAAATATCTCTGGTTCTATTCCATATTTTCGAGCTTACGAAGTGCCGAAAAATTCACCAAAAGATTACCTTTCTTTGACCACTTTGCCGGAGATTCTGGCTTTAGCCGTTCAGACTTGACTCACGTTTAAAGTTTGGACAAGGGGTCGAAAATTGAAGGGGCGCACCTTGCCATTTTTTGGGGGTGCCGAAAAAAAAATTGAGTTAGGCAGGTCAAGTGGTAGTTGAATGAGAGTAGACTCCAGGACCAGTCTTAGATTTGCGATATCTCTTATTTTTAAATGACTTATGGGGCAAAACGTGTGCACACCAAAAAAAATAAATTTCAAAATTTTTGCATCGAATGCTTTCTTTACATTCCGTAGGTGACGAAATAGTTCAAAATTCTGTCCTAACCTCACTTATGTGGTGCTCAGAGATGTCTAAAGTTTTCCGTCGTAGACTTTGACACGCCATAAAACACAAAACAAATAGGAATTTCGAGAAACGGAGACCGGATTCGTGATCCTGGGGTTCGAATCTATAAGTATGCCAAATGTCATGGAAATCGGTGACGGTCATTTGTGGACTTGCCCGGCTGAAGGCCTGTTTTGGCACTTTTCTGAAAACTAAAACTGTAAATATCTCTGGTTCTATTCCATATTTTCGAGCTTACGAAGTGCCGAAAAATTCACCAAAAGATTACCTTTCTTTGACCACTTTGCCGGAGATTCTGGCTTTAGCCGTTCAGACTTGACTCACGTTTAAAGTTTGGACAAGGGGTCGAAAATTGAAGGGGCGCACCTTGCCATTTTTTGGGGGTGCCGAAAAAAAAATTGAGTTAGGCAGGTCAAGTGGTAGTTGAATGAGAGTAGACTCCAGGACCAGTCTTAGATTTGCGATATCTCTTATTTTTAAATGACTTATGGGGCAAAACGTGTGCACACCAAAAAAAATAAATTTCAAAATTTTTGCATCGAATGCTTTCTTTACATTCCGTAGGTGACGAAATAGTTCAAAATTCTGTCCTAACCTCACTTATGTGGTGCTCAGAGATGTCTAAAGTTTTCCGTCGTAGACTTTGACACGCCATAAAACACAAAACAAATAGGAATTTCGAGAAACGGAGACCGGATTCGTGATCCTGGGGTTCGAATCTATAAGTATGCCAAATGTCATGGAAATCGGTGACGGTCATTTGTGGACTTGCCCGGCTGAAGGCCTGTTTTGGCACTTTTCTGAAAACTAAAACTGTAAATATCTCTGGTTCTATTCCATATTTTCGAGCTTACGAAGTGCCGAAAAATTCACCAAAAGATTACCTTTCTTTGACCACTTTGCCGGAGATTCTGGCTTTAGCCGTTCAGACTTGACTCACGTTTAAAGTTTGGACAAGGGGTCGAAAATTGAAGGGGCGCACCTTGCCATTTTTTGGGGGTGCCGAAAAAAAAATTGAGTTAGGCAGGTCAAGTGGTAGTTGAATGAGAGTAGACTCCAGGACCAGTCTTAGATTTGCGATATCTCTTATTTTTAAATGACTTATGGGGCAAAACGTGTGCACACCAAAAAAAATAAATTTCAAAATTTTTGCATCGAATGCTTTCTTTACATTCCGTAGGTGACGAAATAGTTCAAAATTCTGTCCTAACCTCACTTATGTGGTGCTCAGAGATGTCTAAAGTTTTCCGTCGTAGACTTTGACACGCCATAAAACACAAAACAAATAGGAATTTCGAGAAACGGAGACCGGATTCGTGATCCTGGGGTTCGAATCTATAAGTATGCCAAATGTCATGGAAATCGGTGACGGTCATTTGTGGACTTGCCCGGCTGAAGGCCTGTTTTGGCACTTTTCTGAAAACTAAAACTGTAAATATCTCTGGTTCTATTCCATATTTTCGAGCTTACGAAGTGCCGAAAAATTCACCAAAAGATTACCTTTCTTTGACCACTTTGCCGGAGATTCTGGCTTTAGCCGTTCAGACTTGACTCACGTTTAAAGTTTGGACAAGGGGTCGAAAATTGAAGGGGCGCACCTTGCCATTTTTTGGGGGTGCCGAAAAAAAAATTGAGTTAGGCAGGTCAAGTGGTAGTTGAATGAGAGTAGACTCCAGGACCAGTCTTAGATTTGCGATATCTCTTATTTTTAAATGACTTATGGGGCAAAACGTGTGCACACCAAAAAAAATAAATTTCAAAATTTTTGCATCGAATGCTTTCTTTACATTCCGTAGGTGACGAAATAGTTCAAAATTCTGTCCTAACCTCACTTATGTGGTGCTCAGAGATGTCTAAAGTTTTCCGTCGTAGACTTTGACACGCCATAAAACACAAAACAAATAGGAATTTCGAGAAACGGAGACCGGATTCGTGATCCTGGGGTTCGAATCTATAAGTATGCCAAATGTCATGGAAATCGGTGACGGTCATTTGTGGACTTGCCCGGCTGAAGGCCTGTTTTGGCACTTTTCTGAAAACTAAAACTGTAAATATCTCTGGTTCTATTCCATATTTTCGAGCTTACGAAGTGCCGAAAAATTCACCAAAAGATTACCTTTCTTTGACCACTTTGCCGGAGATTCTGGCTTTAGCCGTTCAGACTTGACTCACGTTTAAAGTTTGGACAAGGGGTCGAAAATTGAAGGGGCGCACCTCGCCATTTTTTGGGGGTGCCGAAAAAAAAATTGAGTTAGGCAGGTCAAGTGGTAGTTGAATGAGAGTAGACTCCAGGACCAGTCTTAGATTTGCGATATCTCTTATTTTTAAATGACTTATGGGGCAAAACGTGTGCACACCAAAAAAAATAAATTTCAAAATTTTTGCATCGAATGCTTTCTTTACATTCCGTAGGTGACGAAATAGTTCAAAATTCTGTCCTAACCTCACTTATGTGGTGCTCAGAGATGTCTAAAGTTTTCCGTCGTAGACTTTGACACGCCATAAAACACAAAACAAATAGGAATTTCGAGAAACGGAGACCGGATTCGTGATCCTGGGGTTCGAATCTATAAGTATGCCAAATGTCATGGAAATCGGTGACGGTCATTTGTGGACTTGCCCGGCTGAAGGCCTGTTTTGGCACTTTTCTGAAAACTAAAACTGTAAATATCTCTGGTTCTATTCCATATTTTCGAGCTTACGAAGTGCCGAAAAATTCACCAAAAGATTACCTTTCTTTGACCACTTTGCCGGAGATTCTGGCTTTAGCCGTTCAGACTTGACTCACGTTTAAAGTTTGGACAAGGGGTCGAAAATTGAAGGGGCGCACCTTGCCATTTTTTGGGGGTGCCGAAAAAAAAATTGAGTTAGGCAGGTCAAGTGGTAGTTGAATGAGAGTAGACTCCAGGACCAGTCTTAGATTTGCGATATCTCTTATTTTTAAATGACTTATGGGGCAAAACGTGTGCACACCAAAAAAAATAAATTTCAAAATTTTTGCATCGAATGCTTTCTTTACATTCCGTAGGTGACGAAATAGTTCAAAATTCTGTCCTAACCTCACTTATGTGGTGCTCAGAGATGTCTAAAGTTTTCCGTCGTAGACTTTGACACGCCATAAAACACAAAACAAATAGGAATTTCGAGAAACGGAGACCGGATTCGTGATCCTGGGGTTCGAATCTATAAGTATGCCAAATGTCATGGAAATCGGTGACGGTCATTTGTGGACTTGCCCGGCTGAAGGCCTGTTTTGGCACTTTTCTGAAAACTAAAACTGTAAATATCTCTGGTTCTATTCCATATTTTCGAGCTTACGAAGTGCCGAAAAATTCACCAAAAGATTACCTTTCTTTGACCACTTTGCCGGAGATTCTGGCTTTAGCCGTTCAGACTTGACTCACGTTTAAAGTTTGGACAAGGGGTCGAAAATTGAAGGGGCGCACCTTGCCATTTTTTGGGGGTGCCGAAAAAAAAATTGAGTTAGGCAGGTCAAGTGGTAGTTGAATGAGAGTAGACTCCAGGACCAGTCTTAGATTTGCGATATCTCTTATTTTTAAATGACTTATGGGGCAAAACGTGTGCACACCAAAAAAAATAAATTTCAAAATTTTTGCATCGAATGCTTTCTTTACATTCCGTAGGTGACGAAATAGTTCAAAATTCTGTCCTAACCTCACTTATGTGGTGCTCAGAGATGTCTAAAGTTTTCCGTCGTAGACTTTGACACGCCATAAAACACAAAACAAATAGGAATTTCGAGAAACGGAGACCGGATTCGTGATCCTGGGGTTCGAATCTATAAGTATGCCAAATGTCATGGAAATCGGTGACGGTCATTTGTGGACTTGCCCGGCTGAAGGCCTGTTTTGGCACTTTTCTGAAAACTAAAACTGTAAATATCTCTGGTTCTATTCCATATTTTCGAGCTTACGAAGTGCCGAAAAATTCACCAAAAGATTACCTTTCTTTGACCACTTTGCCGGAGATTCTGGCTTTAGCCGTTCAGACTTGACTCACGTTTAAAGTTTGGACAAGGGGTCGAAAATTGAAGGGGCGCACCTTGCCAGTTTTTGGGGGTGCCGAAAAAAAAATTGAGTTAGGCAGGTCAAGTGGTAGTTGAATGAGAGTAGACTCCAGGACCAGTCTTAGATTTGCGATATCTCTTATTTTTAAATGACTTATGGGGCAAAACGTGTGCACACCAAAAAAAATAAATTTCAAAATTTTTGCATCGAATGCTTTCTTTACATTCCGTAGGTGACGAAATAGTTCAAAATTCTGTCCTAACCTCACTTATGTGGTGCTCAGAGATGTCTAAAGTTTTCCGTCGTAGACTTTGACACGCCATAAAACACAAAACAAATAGGAATTTCGAGAAACGGAGACCGGATTCGTGATCCTGGGGTTCGAATCTATAAGTATGCCAAATGTCATGGAAATCGGTGACGGTCATTTGTGGACTTGCCCGGCTGAAGGCCTGTTTTGGCACTTTTCTGAAAACTAAAACTGTAAATATCTCTGGTTCTATTCCATATTTTCGAGCTTACGAAGTGCCGAAAAATTCACCAAAAGATTACCTTTCTTTGACCACTTTGCCGGAGATTCTGGCTTTAGCCGTTCAGACTTGACTCACGTTTAAAGTTTGGACAAGGGGTCGAAAATTGAAGGGGCGCACCTTGCCATTTTTTGGGGGTGCCGAAAAAAAAATTGAGTTAGGCAGGTCAAGTGGTAGTTGAATGAGAGTAGACTCCAGGACCAGTCTTAGATTTGCGATATCTCTTATTTTTAAATGACTTATGGGGCAAAACGTGTGCACACCAAAAAAAATAAATTTCAAAATTTTTGCATCGAATGCTTTCTTTACATTCCGTAGGTGACGAAATAGTTCAAAATTCTGTCCTAACCTCACTTATGTGGTGCTCAGAGATGTCTAAAGTTTTCCGTCGTAGACTTTGACACGCCATAAAACACAAAACAAATAGGAATTTCGAGAAACGGAGACCGGATTCGTGATCCTGGGGTTCGAATCTATAAGTATGCCAAATGTCATGGAAATCGGTGACGGTCATTTGTGGACTTGCCCGGCTGAAGGCCTGTTTTGGCACTTTTCTGAAAACTAAAACTGTAAATATCTCTGGTTCTATTCCATATTTTCGAGCTTACGAAGTGCCGAAAAATTCACCAAAAGATTACCTTTCTTTGACCACTTTGCCGGAGATTCTGGCTTTAGCCGTTCAGACTTGACTCACGTTTAAAGTTTGGACAAGGGGTCGAAAATTGAAGGGGCGCACCTTGCCATTTTTTGGGGGTGCCGAAAAAAAAATTGAGTTAGGCAGGTCAAGTGGTAGTTGAATGAGAGTAGACTCCAGGACCAGTCTTAGATTTGCGATATCTCTTATTTTTAAATGACTTATGGGGCAAAACGTGTGCACACCAAAAAAAATAAATTTCAAAATTTTTGCATCGAATGCTTTCTTTACATTCCGTAGGTGACGAAATAGTTCAAAATTCTGTCCTAACCTCACTTATGTGGTGCTCAGAGATGTCTAAAGTTTTCCGTCGTAGACTTTGACACGCCATAAAACACAAAACAAATAGGAATTTCGAGAAACGGAGACCGGATTCGTGATCCTGGGGTTCGAATCTATAAGTATGCCAAATGTCATGGAAATCGGTGACGGTCATTTGTGGACTTGCCCGGCTGAAGGCCTGTTTTGGCACTTTTCTGAAAACTAAAACTGTAAATATCTCTGGTTCTATTCCATATTTTCGAGCTTACGAAGTGCCGAAAAATTCACCAAAAGATTACCTTTCTTTGACCACTTTGCCGGAGATTCTGGCTTTAGCCGTTCAGACTTGACTCACGTTTAAAGTTTGGACAAGGGGTCGAAAATTGAAGGGGCGCACCTTGCCATTTTTTGGGGGTGCCGAAAAAAAATTGAGTTAGGCAGGTCAAGTGGTAGTTGAATGAGAGTAGACTCCAGGACCAGTCTTAGATTTGCGATATCTCTTATTTTTAAATGACTTATGGGGCAAAACGTGTGCACACCAAAAAAAATAAATTTCAAAATTTTTGCATCGAATGCTTTCTTTACATTCCGTAGGTGACGAAATAGTTCAAAATTCTGTCCTAACCTCACTTATGTGGTGCTCAGAGATGTCTAAAGTTTTCCGTCGTAGACTTTGACACGCCATAAAACACAAAACAAATAGGAATTTCGAGAAACGGAGACCGGATTCGTGATCCTGGGGTTCGAATCTATAAGTATGCCAAATGTCATGGAAATCGGTGACGGTCATTTGTGGACTTGCCCGGCTGAAGGCCTGTTTTGGCACTTTTCTGAAAACTAAAACTGTAAATATCTCTGGTTCTATTCCATATTTTCGAGCTTACGAAGTGCCGAAAAATTCACCAAAAGATTACCTTTCTTTGACCACTTTGCCGGAGATTCTGGCTTTAGCCGTTCAGACTTGACTCACGTTTAAAGTTTGGACAAGGGGTCGAAAATTGAAGGGGCGCACCTTGCCATTTTTTGGGGGTGCCGAAAAAAAAATTGAGTTAGGCAGGTCAAGTGGTAGTTGAATGAGAGTAGACTCCAGGACCAGTCTTAGATTTGCGATATCTCTTATTTTTAAATGACTTATGGGGCAAAACGTGTGCACACCAAAAAAAATAAATTTCAAAATTTTTGCATCGAATGCTTTCTTTACATTCCGTAGGTGACGAAATAGTTCAAAATTCTGTCCTAACCTCACTTATGTGGTGCTCAGAGATGTCTAAAGTTTTCCGTCGTAGACTTTGACACGCCATAAAACACAAAACAAATAGGAATTTCGAGAAACGGAGACCGGATTCGTGATCCTGGGGTTCGAATCTATAAGTATGCCAAATGTCATGGAAATCGGTGACGGTCATTTGTGGACTTGCCCGGCTGAAGGCCTGTTTTGGCACTTTTCTGAAAACTAAAACTGTAAATATCTCTGGTTCTATTCCATATTTTCGAGCTTACGAAGTGCCGAAAAATTCACCAAAAGATTACCTTTCTTTGACCACTTTGCCGGAGATTCTGGCTTTAGCCGTTCAGACTTGACTCACGTTTAAAGTTTGGACAAGGGGTCGAAAATTGAAGGGGCGCACCTTGCCATTTTTTGGGGGTGCCGAAAAAAAAATTGAGTTAGGCAGGTCAAGTGGTAGTTGAATGAGAGTAGACTCCAGGACCAGTCTTAGATTTGCGATATCTCTTATTTTTAAATGACTTATGGGGCAAAACGTGTGCACACCAAAAAAAATAAATTTCAAAATTTTTGCATCGAATGCTTTCTTTACATTCCGTAGGTGACGAAATAGTTCAAAATTCTGTCCTAACCTCACTTATGTGGTGCTCAGAGATGTCTAAAGTTTTCCGTCGTAGACTTTGACACGCCATAAAACACAAAACAAATAGGAATTTCGAGAAACGGAGACCGGATTCGTGATCCTGGGGTTCGAATCTATAAGTATGCCAAATGTCATGGAAATCGGTGACGGTCATTTGTGGACTTGCCCGGCTGAAGGCCTGTTTTGGCACTTTTCTGAAAACTAAAACTGTAAATATCTCTGGTTCTATTCCATATTTTCGAGCTTACGAAGTGCCGAAAAATTCACCAAAAGATTACCTTTCTTTGACCACTTTGCCGGACATTCTGGCTTTAGCCGTTCAGACTTGACTCACGTTTAAAGTTTGGACAAGGGGTCGAAAATTGAAGGGGCGCACCTTGCCATTTTTTGGGGGTGCCGAAAAAAAAATTGAGTTAGGCAGGTCAAGTGGTAGTTGAATGAGAGTAGACTCCAGGACCAGTCTTAGATTTGCGATATCTCTTATTTTTAAATGACTTATGGGGCAAAACGTGTGCACACCAAAAAAAATAAATTTCAAAATTTTTGCATCGAATGCTTTCTTTACATTCCGTAGGTGACGAAATAGTTCAAAATTCTGTCCTAACCTCACTTATGTGGTGCTCAGAGATGTCTAAAGTTTTCCGTCGTAGACTTTGACACGCCATAAAACACAAAACAAATAGGAATTTCGAGAAACGGAGACCGGATTCGTGATCCTGGGGTTTGAATCTATAAGTATGCCAAATGTCATGGAAATCGGTGACGGTCATTTGTGGACTTGCCCGGCTGAAGGCCTGTTTTGGCACTTTTCTGAAAACTAAAACTGTAAATATCTCTGGTTCTATTCCATATTTTCGAGCTTACGAAGTGCCGAAAAATTCACCAAAAGATTACCTTTCTTTGACCACTTTGCCGGAGATTCTGGCTTTAGCCGTTCAGACTTGACTCACGTTTAAAGTTTGGACAAGGGGTCGAAAATTGAAGGGGCGCACCTTGCCATTTTTTGGGGGTGCCGAAAAAAAAATTGAGTTAGGCAGGTCAAGTGGTAGTTGAATGAGAGTAGACTCCAGGACCAGTCTTAGATTTGCGATATCTCTTATTTTTAAATGACTTATGGGGCAAAACGTGTGCACACCAAAAAAAATAAATTTCAAAATTTTTGCATCGAATGCTTTCTTTACATTCCGTAGGTGACGAAATAGTTCAAAATTCTGTCCTAACCTCACTTATGTGGTGCTCAGAGATGTCTAAAGTTTTCCGTCGTAGACTTTGACACGCCATAAAACACAAAACAAATAGGAATTTCGAGAAACGGAGACCGGATTCGTGATCCTGGGGTTCGAATCTATAAGTATGCCAAATGTCATGGAAATCGGTGACGGTCATTTGTGGACTTGCCCGGCTGAAGGCCTGTTTTGGCACTTTTCTGAAAACTAAAACTGTAAATATCTCTGGTTCTATTCCATATTTTCGAGCTTACGAAGTGCCGAAAAATTCACCAAAAGATTACCTTTCTTTGACCACTTTGCCGGAGATTCTGGCTTTAGCCGTTCAGACTTGACTCACGTTTAAAGTTTGGACAAGGGGTCGAAAATTGAAGGGGCGCACCTTGCCATTTTTTGGGGGTGCCGAAAAAAAAATTGAGTTAGGCAGGTCAAGTGGTAGTTGAATGAGAGTAGACTCCAGGACCAGTCTTAGATTTGCGATATCTCTTATTTTTAAATGACTTATGGGGCAAAACGTGTGCACACCAAAAAAAATAAATTTCAAAATTTTTGCATCGAATGCTTTCTTTACATTCCGTAGGTGACGAAATAGTTCAAAATTCTGTCCTAACCTCACTTATGTGGTGCTCAGAGATGTCTAAAGTTTTCCGTCGTAGACTTTGACACGCCATAAAACACAAAACAAATAGGAATTTCGAGAAACGGAGACCGGATTCGTGATCCTGGGGTTCGAATCTATAAGTATGCCAAATGTCATGGAAATCGGTGACGGTCATTTGTGGACTTGCCCGGCTGAAGGCCTGTTTTGGCACTTTTCTGAAAACTAAAACTGTAAATATCTCTGGTTCTATTCCATATTTTCGAGCTTACGAAGTGCCGAAAAATTCACCAAAAGATTACCTTTCTTTGACCACTTTGCCGGAGATTCTGGCTTTAGCCGTTCAGACTTGACTCACGTTTAAAGTTTGGACAAGGGGTCGAAAATTGAAGGGGCGCACCTTGCCATTTTTTGGGGGTGCCGAAAAAAAAATTGAGTTAGGCAGGTCAAGTGGTAGTTGAATGAGAGTAGACTCCAGGACCAGTCTTAGATTTGCGATATCTCTTATTTTTAAATGACTTATGGGGCAAAACGTGTGCACACCAAAAAAAATAAATTTCAAAATTTTTGCATCGAATGCTTTCTTTACATTCCGTAGGTGACGAAATAGTTCAAAATTCTGTCCTAACCTCACTTATGTGGTGCTCAGAGATGTCTAAAGTTTTCCGTCTTAGACTTTGACACGCCATAAAACACAAAACAAATAGGAATTTCGAGAAACGGAGACCGGATTCGTGATCCTGGCGTTCGAATCTATAAGTATGCCAAATGTCATGGAAATCGGTGACGGTCATTTGTGGACTTTCCCGGCTGAAGGCCTGTTTTGGCACTTTTCTGAAAACTAAAACTGTAAATATCTCTGGTTCTATTCCATATTTTCGAGCTTACGAAGTGCCGAAAAATTCACCAAAAGATTACCTTTCTTTGACCACTTTGCCGGAGATTCTGGCTTTAGCCGTTCAGACTTGACTCACGTTTAAAGTTTGGACAAGGGGTCGAAAATTGAAGGGGCGCACCTTGCCATTTTTTGGGGGTGCCGAAAAAAAAATTGAGTTAGGCAGGTCAAGTGGTAGTTGAATGAGAGTAGACTCCAGGACCAGTCTTAGATTTGCGATATCTCTTATTTTTAAATGACTTATGGGGCAAAACGTGTGCACACCAAAAAAAATAAATTTCAAAATTTTTGCATCGAATGCTTTCTTTACATTCCGTAGGTGACGAAATAGTTCAAAATTCTGTCCTAACCTCACTTATGTGGTGCTCAGAGATGTCTAAAGTTTTCCGTCGTAGACTTTGACACGCCATAAAACACAAAACAAATAGGAATTTCGAGAAACGGAGACCGGATTCGTGATCCCGGGGTTCGAATCTATAAGTATGCCAAATGTCATGGAAATCGGTGACGGTCATTTGTGGACTTGCCCGGCTGAAGGCCTGTTTTGGCACTTTTCTGAAAACTAAAACTGTAAATATCTCTGGTTCTATTCCATATTTTCGAGCTTACGAAGTGCCGAAAAATTCACCAAAAGATTACCTTTCTTTGACCACTTTGCCGGAGATTCTGGCTTTAGCCGTTCAGACTTGACTCACGTTTAAAGTTTGGACAAGGGGTCGAAAATTGAAGGGGCGCACCTTGCCATTTTTTGGGGGTGCCGAAAAAAAAATTGAGTTAGGCAGGTCAAGTGGTAGTTGAATGAGAGTAGACTCCAGGACCAGTCTTAGATTTGCGATATCTCTTATTTTTAAATGACTTATGGGGCAAAACGTGTGCACACCAAAAAAAATAAATTTCAAAATTTTTGCATCGAATGCTTTCTTTACATTCCGTAGGTGACGAAATAGTTCAAAATTCTGTCCTAACCTCACTTATGTGGTGCTCAGAGATGTCTAAAGTTTTCCGTCGTAGACTTTGACACGCCATAAAACACAAAACAAATAGGAATTTCGAGAAACGGAGACCGGATTCGTGATCCTGGGGTTCGAATCTATAAGTATGCCAAATGTCATGGAAATCGGTGACGGTCATTTGTGGACTTGCCCGGCTGAAGGCCTGTTTTGGCACTTTTCTGAAAACTAAAACTGTAAATATCTCTGGTTCTATTCCATATTTTCGAGCTTACGAAGTGCCGAAAAATTCACCAAAAGATTACCTTTCTTTGACCACTTTGCCGGAGATTCTGGCTTTAGCCGTTCAGACTTGACTCACGTTTAAAGTTTGGACAAGGGGTCGAAAATTGAAGGGGCGCACCTTGCCATTTTTTGGGGGTGCCGAAAAAAAAATTGAGTTAGGCAGGTCAAGTGGTAGTTGAATGAGAGTAGACTCCAGGACCAGTCTTAGATTTGCGATATCTCTTATTTTTAAATGACTTATGGGGCAAAACGTGTGCACACCAAAAAAAATAAATTTCAAAATTTTTGCATCGAATGCTTTCTTTACATTCCGTAGGTGACGAAATAGTTCAAAATTCTGTCCTAACCTCACTTATGTGGTGCTCAGAGATGTCTAAAGTTTTCCGTCGTAGACTTTGACACGCCATAAAACACAAAACAAATAGGAATTTCGAGAAACGGAGACCGGATTCGTGATCCTGGGGTTCGAATCTATAAGTATGCCAAATGTCATGGAAATCGGTGACGGTCATTTGTGGACTTGCCCGGCTGAAGGCCTGTTTTGGCACTTTTCTGAAAACTAAAACTGTAAATATCTCTGGTTCTATTCCATATTTTCGAGCTTACGAAGTGCCGAAAAATTCACCAAAAGATTACCTTTCTTTGACCACTTTGCCGGACATTCTGGCTTTAGCCGTTCAGACTTGACTCACGTTTAAAGTTTGGACAAGGGGTCGAAAATTGAAGGGGCGCACCTTGCCATTTTTTGGGGGTGCCGAAAAAAAAATTGAGTTAGGCAGGTCAAGTGGTAGTTGAATGAGAGTAGACTCCAGGACCAGTCTTAGATTTGCGATATCTCTTATTTTTAAATGACTTATGGGGCAAAACGTGTGCACACCAAAAAAAATAAATTTCAAAATTTTTGCATCGAATGCTTTCTTTACATTCCGTAGGTGACGAAATAGTTCAAAATTCTGTCCTAACCTCACTTATGTGGTGCTCAGAGATGTCTAAAGTTTTCCGTCGTAGACTTTGACACGCCATAAAACACAAAACAAATAGGAATTTCGAGAAACGGAGACCGGATTCGTGATCCTGGGGTTCGAATCTATAAGTATGCCAAATGTCATGGAAATCGGTGACGGTCATTTGTGGACTTGCCCGGCTGAAGGCCTGTTTTGGCACTTTTCTGAAAACTAAAACTGTAAATATCTCTGGTTCTATTCCATATTTTCGAGCTTACGAAGTGCCGAAAAATTCACCAAAAGATTACCTTTCTTTGACCACTTTGCCGGAGATTCTGGCTTTAGCCGTTCAGACTTGACTCACGTTTAAAGTTTGGACAAGGGGTCGAAAATTGAAGGGGCGCACCTTGCCATTTTTTGGGGGTGCCGAAAAAAAAATTGAGTTAGGCAGGTCAAGTGGTAGTTGAATGAGAGTAGACTCCAGGACCAGTCTTAGATTTGCGATATCTCTTATTTTTAAATGACTTATGGGGCAAAACGTGTGCACACCAAAAAAAATAAATTTCAAAATTTTTGCATCGAATGCTTTCTTTACATTCCGTAGGTGACGAAATAGTTCAAAATTCTGTCCTAACCTCACTTATGTGGTGCTCAGAGATGTCTAAAGTTTTCCGTCGTAGACTTTGACACGCCATAAAACACAAAACAAATAGGAATTTCGAGAAACGGAGACCGGATTCGTGATCCTGGGGTTCGAATCTATAAGTATGCCAAATGTCATGGAAATCGGTGACGGTCATTTGTGGACTTGCCCGGCTGAAGGCCTGTTTTGGCACTTTTCTGAAAACTAAAACTGTAAATATCTCTGGTTCTATTCCATATTTTCGAGCTTACGAAGTGCCGAAAAATTCACCAAAAGATTACCTTTCTTTGACCACTTTGCCGGAGATTCTGGCTTTAGCCGTTCAGACTTGACTCACGTTTAAAGTTTGGACAAGGGGTCGAAAATTGAAGGGGCGCACCTTGCCATTTTTTGGGGGTGCCGAAAAAAAAATTGAGTTAGGCAGGTCAAGTGGTAGTTGAATGAGAGTAGACTCCAGGACCAGTCTTAGATTTGCGATATCTCTTATTTTTAAATGACTTATGGGGCAAAACGTGTGCACACCAAAAAAAATAAATTTCAAAATTTTTGCATCGAATGCTTTCTTTACATTCCGTAGGTGACGAAATAGTTCAAAATTCTGTCCTAACCTCACTTATGTGGTGCTCAGAGATGTCTAAAGTTTTCCGTCGTAGACTTTGACACGCCATAAAACACAAAACAAATAGGAATTTCGAGAAACGGAGACCGGATTCGTGATCCTGGGGTTCGAATCTCTAAGTATGCCAAATGTCATGGAAATCGGTGACGGTCATTTGTGGACTTGCCCGGCTGAAGGCCTGTTTTGGCACTTTTCTGAAAACTAAAACTGTAAATATCTCTGGTTCTATTCCATATTTTCGAGCTTACGAAGTGCCGAAAAATTCACCAAAAGATTACCTTTCTTTGACCACTTTGCCGGAGATTCTGTCTTTAGCCTTTCAGACTTGACTCACGTTTAAAGTTTGGACAAGGGGTCGAAAATTGAAGGGGCGCACCTTGCCATTTTTTGGGGGTGCCGAAAAAAAAATTGAGTTAGGCAGGTCAAGTGGTAGTTGAATGAGAGTAGACTCCAGGACCAGTCTTAGATTTGCGATATCTCTTATTTTTAAATGACTTATGGGGCAAAACGTGTGCACACCAAAAAAAATAAATTTCAAAATTTTTGCATCGAATGCTTTCTTTACATTCCGTAGGTGACGAAATAGTTCAAAATTCTGTCCTAACCTCACTTATGTGGTGCTCAGAGATGTCTAAAGTTTTCCGTCGTAGACTTTGACACGCCATAAAACACAAAACAAATAGGAATTTCGAGAAACGGAGACCGGATTCGTGATCCTGGGGTTCGAATCTATAAGTATGCCAAATGTCATGGAAATCGGTGACGGTCATTTGTGGACTTGCCCGGCTGAAGGCCTGTTTTGGCACTTTTCTGAAAACTAAAACTGTAAATATCTCTGGTTCTATTCCATATTTTCGAGCTTACGAAGTGCCGAAAAATTCACCAAAAGATTACCTTTCTTTGACCACTTTGCCGGAGATTCTGGCTTTAGCCGTTCAGACTTGACTCACGTTTAAAGTTTGGACAAGGGGTCGAAAATTGAAGGGGCGCACCTTGCCATTTTTTGGGGGTGCCGAAAAAAAAATTGAGTTAGGCAGGTCAAGTGGTAGTTGAATGAGAGTAGACTCCAGGACCAGTCTTAGATTTGCGATATCTCTTATTTTTAAATGACTTATGGGGCAAAACGTGTGCACACCAAAAAAAATAAATTTCAAAATTTTTGCATCGAATGCTTTCTTTACATTCCGTAGGTGACGAAATAGTTCAAAATTCTGTCCTAACCTCACTTATGTGGTGCTCAGAGATGTCTAAAGTTTTCCGTCGTAGACTTTGACACGCCATAAAACACAAAACAAATAGGAATTTCGAGAAACGGAGACCGGATTCGTGATCCTGGGGTTCGAATCTATAAGTATGCCAAATGTCATGGAAATCGGTGACGGTCATTTGTGGACTTGCCCGGCTGAAGGCCTGTTTTGGCACTTTTCTGAAAACTAAAACTGTAAATATCTCTGGTTCTATTCCATATTTTCGAGCTTACGAAGTGCCGAAAAATTCACCAAAAGATTACCTTTCTTTGACCACTTTGCCGGAGATTCTGGCTTTAGCCGTTCAGACTTGGCTCACGTTTAAAGTTTGGACAAGGGGTCGAAAATTGAAGGGGCGCACCTTGCCATTTTTTGGGGGTGCCGAAAAAAAAATTGAGTTAGGCAGGTCAAGTGGTAGTTGAATGAGAGTAGACTCCAGGACCAGTCTTAGATTTGCGATATCTCTTATTTTTAAATGACTTATGGGGCAAAACGTGTGCACACCAAAAAAAATAAATTTCAAAATTTTTGCATCGAATGCTTTCTTTACATTCCGTAGGTGACGAAATAGTTCAAAATTCTGTCCTAACCTCACTTACGTGGTGCTCAGAGATGTCTAAAGTTTTCCGTCGTAGACTTTGACACGCCATAAAACACAAAACAAATAGGAATTTCGAGAAACGGAGACCGGATTCGTGATCCTGGGGTTCGAATCTATAAGTATGCCAAATGTCATGGAAATCGGTGACGGTCATTTGTGGACTTCCCCGGCTGAAGGCCTGTTTTGGCACTTTTCTGAAAACTAAAACTGTAAATATCTCTGGTTCTATTCCATATTTTCGAGCTTACGAAGTGCCGAAAAATTCACCAAAAGATTACCTTTCTTTGACCACTTTGCCGGAGATTCTGGCTTTAGCCGTTCAGACTTGACTCACGTTTAAAGTTTGGACAAGGGGTCGAAAATTGAAGGGGCGCACCATGCCATTTTTTGGGGGTGCCGAAAAAAAATTGAGTTAGGCAGGTCAAGTGGTAGTTGAATGAGAGTAGACTCCAGGACCAGTCTTAGATTTGCGATATCTCTTATTTTTAAATGACTTATTGGGCAAAACGTGTGCACACCAAAAAAAATAAATTTCAAAATTTTTGCACCGAATGCTTTCTTTACATTCCGTAGGTGACGAAATAGTTCAAAATTCTGTCCTAACCTCACTTATGTGGTGCTCAGAGATGTCTAAAGTTTTCCGTCGTAGACTTTGACACGCCATAAAACACAAAACAAATAGGAATTTCGAGAAACGGAGACCGGATTCGTGATCCTGGGGTTCGAATCTATAAGTATGCCAAATGTCATGGAAATCGGTGACGGTCATTTGTGGACTTGCCCGGCTGAAGGCCTGTTTTGGCACTTTTCTGAAAACTAAAACTGTAAATATCTCTGGTTCTATTCCATATTTTCGAGCTTACGAAGTGCCGAAAAATTCACCAAAAGATTACCTTTCTTTGACCACTTTGCCGGAAATTCTGGCTTTAGCCGTTCAGACTTGACTCACGTTTAAAGTTTGGACAAGGGGTCGAAAATTGAAGGGGCGCACCTTGCCATTTTTTGGGGGTGCCGAAAAAAAAATTGAGTTAGGCAGGTCAAGTGGTAGTTGAATGAGAGTAGACTCCAGGAGCAGTCTTAGATTTGCGATATCTCTTATTTTTAAATGACTTATGGGGCAAAACGTGTGCACACCAAAAAAAATAAATTTCAAAATTTTTGCATCGAATGCTTTCTTTACATTCCGTAGGTGACGAAATAGTTCAAAATTCTGTCCTAACCTCACTTATGTGGTGCTCAGAGATGTCTAAAGTTTTCCGTCGTAGACTTTGACACGCCATAAAACACAAAACAAATAGGAATTTCGAGAAACGGAGACCGGATTCGTGATCCTGGGGTTCGAATCTATAAGTATGCCAAATGTCATGGAAATCGGTGACGGTCATTTGTGGACTTGCCCGGCTGAAGGCCTGTTTTGGCACTTTTCTGAAAACTAAAACTGTAAATATCTCTGGTTCTAATCCATATTTTCGAGCTTACGAAGTGCCGAAAAATTCACCAAAAGATTACCTTTCTTTGACCACTTTGCCGGAGATTCTGGCTTTAGCCGTTCAGACTTGGCTCACGTTTAAAGTTTGGACAAGGGGTCGAAAATTGAAGGGGCGCACCTTGCCATTTTTTGGGGGTGCCGAAAAAAAAATTGAGTTAGGCAGGTCAAGTGGTAGTTGAATGAGAGTAGACTCCAGGACCAGTCTTAGATTTGCGATATCTCTTATTTTTAAATGACTTATGGGGCAAAATGTGCACACCAAAAAAAATAAATTTCAAAATTTTTGCATCGAATGCTTTCTTTACATTCCGTAGGTGACGAAATAGTTCAAAATTCTGTCCTAACCTCACTTATGTGGTGCTCAGAGATGTCTAAAGTTTTCCGTCGTAGACTTTGACACGCCATAAAACACAAAACAAATAGGAATTTCGAGAAACGGAGACCGGATTCGTGATCCTGGGGTTCGAATCTATAAGTATGCCAAATGTCATGGAAATCGGTGACGGTCATTTGTGGACTTGCCCGGCTGAAGGCCTGTTTTGGCACTTTTCTGAAAACTAAAACTGTAAATATCTCTTTTTCTATTCCATATTTTCGAGCTTACGAAGTGCCGAAAAATTCACCAAAAGATTACCTTTCTTTGACCACTTTGCCGGACATTCTGGCTTTAGCCGTTCAGACTTGACTCACGTTTAAAGTTTGGACAAGGGGTCGAAAATTGAAGGGGCGCACCTTGCCATTTTTTGGGGGTGCCGAAAAAAAAATTGAGTTAGGCAGGTCAAGTGGTAGTTGAATGAGAGTAGACTCCAGGACCAGTCTTGGATTTGCGATATCTCTTATTTTTAAATGACTTATGGGGCAAAACGTGTGCACACCAAAAAAAATAAATTTCAAAATTTTTGCATCGAATGCTTTCTTTACATTCCGTAGGTGACGAAATAGTTCAAAATTCTGTCCTAACCTCACTTATGTGGTGCTCAGAGATGTCTAAAGTTTTCCGTCGTAGACTTTGACACGCCATAAAACACAAAACAAATAGGAATTTCGAGAAACGGAGACCGGATTCGTGATCCTGGGGTTCGAATCTATAAGTATGCCAAATGTCATGGAAATCGGTGACGGTCATTTGTGGACTTGCCCGGCTGAAGGCCTGTTTTGGCACTTTTCTGAAAACTAAAACTGTAAATATCTCTGGTTCTATTCCATATTTTCGAGCTTACGAAGTGCCGAAAAATTCACCAAAAGATTACCTTTCTTTGACCACTTTGCCGGAGATTCTGGCTTTAGCCGTTCAGACTTGACTCACGTTTAAAGTTTGGACAAGGGGTCGAAAATTGAAGGGGCGCACCTTGCCATTTTTTGGGGGTGCCGAAAAAAAAATTGAGTTAGGCAGGTCAAGTGGTAGTTGAATGAGAGTAGACTCCAGGACCAGTCTTAGATTTGCGATATCTCTTATTTTTAAATGACTTATGGGGCAAAACGTGTGCACACCAAAAAAAATAAATTTCAAAATTTTTGCATCGAATGCATTCTTTACATTCCGTAGGTGACGAAATAGTTCAAAATTCTGTCCTAACCTCACTTATGTGGTGCTCAGAGATGTCTAAAGTTTTCCGTCGTAGACTTTGACACGCCATAAAACACAAAACAAATAGGAATTTCGAGAAACGGAGACCGGATTCGTGATCCTGGGGTTCGAATCTATAAGTATGCCAAATGTCATGGAAATCGGTGACGGTCATTTGTGGACTTGCCCGGCTGAAGGCCTGTTTTGGCACTTTTCTGAAAACTAAAACTGTAAATATCTCTGGTTCTATTCCATATTTTCGAGCTTACGAAGTGCCGAAAAATTCACCAAAAGATTACCTTTCTTTGACCACTTTGCCGGAGATTCTGGCTTTAGCCGTTCAGACTTGGCTCACGTTTAAAGTTTGGACAAGGGGTCGAAAATTGAAGGGGCGCACCTTGCCATTTTTTGGGGGTGCCGAAAAAAAAATTGAGTTAGGCAGGTCAAGTGGTAGTTGAATGAGAGTAGACTCCAGGACCAGTCTTAGATTTGCGATATCTCTTATTTTTAAATGACTTATGGGGCAAAACGTGTGCACACCAAAAAAAATAAATTTCAAAATTTTTGCATCGAATGCTTTCTTTACATTCCGTAGGTGACGAAATAGTTCAAAATTCTGTCCTAACCTCACTTATGTGGTGCTCAGAGATGTCTAAAGTTTTCCGTCGTAGACTTTGACACGCCATAAAACACAAAACAAATAGGAATTTCGAGAAACGGAGAGCGGATTCGTGATACTGGGGTTCGAATCTATAAGTATGCCAAATGTCATGGAAATCGGTGACGGTCATTTGTGGACTTGCCCGGCTGAAGGCCTGTTTTGGCACTTTTCTGAAAACTAAAACTGTAAATATCTCTGGTTCTATTCCATATTTTCGAGCTTACGAAGTGCCGAAAAATTCACCAAAAGATTACCTTTCTTTGACCACTATGCCGGACATTCTGGCTTTAGCCGTTCAGACTTGACTCACGTTTAAAGTTTGGACAAGGGGTCGAAAATTGAACGGGCGCACCTTGCCATTTTTTGGGGGTGCCGAAAAAAAAATTGAGTTAGGCAGGTCAAGTGGTAGTTGAATGAGAGTAGACTCCAGGACCAGTCTTGGATTTGCGATATCTCTTATTTTTAAATGACTTATGGGGCAAAACGTGTGCACACCAAAAAAAATAAATTTCAAAATTTTTGCATCGAATGCTTTCTTTACATTCCGTAGGTGACGAAATAGTTCAAAATTCTGTCCTAACCTCACTTATGTGGTGCTCAGAGATGTCTAAAGTTTTCCGTCGTAGACTTTGACACGCCATAAAACACAAAACAAATAGGAATTTCGAGAAACGGAGACCGGATTCGTGATCCTGGGGTTCGAATCTATAAGTATGCCAAATGTCATGGAAATCGGTGACGGTCATTTGTGGACTTGCCCGGCTGAAGGCCTGTTTTGGCACTTTTCTGAAAACTAAAACTGTAAATATCTCTGGTTCTATTCCATATTTTCGAGCTTACGAAGTGCCGAAAAATTCACCAAAAGATTACCTTTCTTTGACCACTTTGCCGGAGATTCTGGCTTTAGCCGTTCAGACTTGACTCACGTTTAAAGTTTGGACAAGGGGTCGAAAATTGAAGGGGCGCACCTTGCCATTTTTTGGGGGTGCCGAAAAAAAAATTGAGTTAGGCAGGTCAAGTGGTAGTTGAATGAGAGTAGACTCCAGGACCAGTCTTAGATTTGCGATATCTCTTATTTTTAAATGACTTATGGGGCAAAACGTGTGCACACCAAAAAAAATAAATTTCAAAATTTTTGCATCGAATGCTTTCTTTACATTCCGTAGGTGACGAAATAGTTCAAAATTCTGTCCTAACCTCACTTATGTGGTGCTCAGAGATGTCTAAAGTTTTCCGTCGTAGACTTTGACACGCCATAAAACACAAAACAAATAGGAATTTCGAGAAACGGAGACCGGATTCGTGATCCTGGGGTTCGAATCTATAAGTATGCCAAATGTCATGGAAATCGGTGACGGTCATTTGTGGACTTGCCCGGCTGAAGGCCTGTTTTGGCACTTTTCTGAAAACTAAAACTGTAAATATCTCTGGTTCTATTCCATATTTTCGAGCTTACGAAGTGCCGAAAAATTCACCAAAAGATTACCTTTCTTTGACCACTTTGCCGGAGATTCTGGCTTTAGCCGTTCAGACTTGACTCACGTTTAAAGTTTGGACAAGGGGTCGAAAATTGAAGGGGCGCACCTTGCCATTTTTTGGGGGTGCCGAAAAAAAAATTGAGTTAGGCAGGTCAAGTGGTAGTTGAATGAGAGTAGACTCCAGGACCAGTCTTAGATTTGCGATATCTCTTATTTTTAAATGACTTATGGGGCAAAACGTGTGCACACCAAAAAAAATAAATTTCAAAATTTTTGCATCGAATGCTTTCTTTACATTCCGTAGGTGACGAAATAGTTCAAAATTCTGTCCTAACCTCACTTATGTGGTGCTCAGAGATGTCTAAAGTTTTCCGTCGTAGACTTTGACACGCCATAAAACACAAAACAAATAGGAATTTCGAGAAACGGAGACCGGATTCGTGATCCTGGGGTTCGAATCTATAAGTATGCCAAATGTCATGGAAATCGGTGACGGTCATTTGTGGACTTGCCCGGCTGAAGGCCTGTTTTGGCACTTTTCTGAAAACTAAAACTGTAAATATCTCTGGTTCTATTCCATATTTTCGAGCTTACGAAGTGCCGAAAAATTCACCAAAAGATTACCTTTCTTTGACCACTTTGCCGGAGATTCTGGCTTTAGCCGTTCAGACTTGACTCACGTTTAAAGTTTGGACAAGGGGTCGAAAATTGAAGGGGCGCACCTTGCCATTTTTTGGGGGTGCCGAAAAAAAAATTGAGTTAGGCAGGTCAAGTGGTAGTTGAATGAGAGTAGACTCCAGGACCAGTCTTAGATTTGCGATATCTCTTATTTTTAAATGACTTATGGGGCAAAACGTGTGCACACCAAAAAAAATAAATTTCAAAATTTTTGCATCGAATGCTTTCTTTACATTCCGTAGGTGACGAAATAGTTCAAAATTCTGTCCTAACCTCACTTATGTGGTGCTCAGAGATGTCTAAAGTTTTCCGTCGTAGACTTTGACACGCCATAAAACACAAAACAAATAGGAATTTCGAGAAACGGAGACCGGATTCGTGATCCTGGGGTTCGAATCTATAAGTATGCCAAATGTCATGGAAATCGGTGACGGTCATTTGTGGACTTGCCCGGCTGAAGGCCTGTTTTGGCACTTTTCTGAAAACTAAAACTGTGAATATCTCTGGTTCTATTCCATATTTTCGAGCTTACGAAGTGCCGAAAAATTCACCAAAAGATTACCTTTCTTTGACCACTTTGCCGGAGATTCTGGCTTTAGCCGTTCAGACTTGACTCACGTTTAAAGTTTGGACAAGGGGTCGAAAATTGAAGGGGCGCACCTTGCCATTTTTTGGGGGTGCCGAAAAAAAAATTGAGTTAGGCAGGTCAAGTGGTAGTTGAATGAGAGTAGACTCCAGGACCAGTCTTAGATTTGCGATATCTCTTATTTTTAAATGACTTATGGGGCAAAACGTGTGCACACCAAAAAAAATAAATTTCAAAATTTTTGCATCGAATGCTTTCTTTACATTCCGTAGGTGACGAAATAGTTCAAAATTCTGTCCTAACCTCACTTATGTGGTGCTCAGAGATGTCTAAAGTTTTCCGTCGTAGATTTTGACACGCCATAAAACACAAAACAAATAGGAATTTCGAGAAACGGAGACCGGATTCGTGATCCTGGGGTTCGAATCTATAAGTATGCCAAATGTCATGGAAATCGGTGACGGTCATTTGTGGACTTGCCCGGCTGAAGGCCTGTTTTGGCACTTTTCTGAAAACTAAAACTGTAAATATCTCTGGTCCTATTCCATATTTTCGAGCTTACGAAGTGCCGAAAAATTCACCAAAAGATTACCTTTCTTTGACCACTTTGCCGGAGATTCTGGCTTTAGCCGTTCAAACTTGACTCACGTTTAAAGTTTGGACAAGGGGTCGAAAATTGAAGGGGCGCACCATGCCATTTTTTGGGGGTGCCGAAAAAAAAATTGAGTTAGGCAGGTCAAGTGGTAGTTGAATGAGAGTAGACTCCAGGACCAGTCTTAGATTTGCGATATCTCTTATTTTTAAATGACTTATTGTGCAAAACGTGTGCACACCAAAAAAAATAAATTTCAAAATTTTTGCATCGAATGCTTTCTTTACATTCCGTAGGTGACGAAATAGTTCAAAATTCTGTCCTAACCTCACTTATGTGGTGCTCAGAGATGTCTAAAGTTTTCCGTCGTAGACTTTGACACGCCATAAAACACAAAACAAATAGGAATTTCGAGAAACGATGACCGGATTCGTGATCCTGGGGTTCGAATCTATAAGTATGCCAAATGTCATGGAAATCGGTGACGGTCATTTGTGGACTTGCCCGGCTGAAGGCCTGTTTTGGCACTTTTCTGAAAACTAAAACTGTAAATATCTCTGGTTCTATTCCATATTTTCGAGCTTACGAAGTGCCGAAAAATTCACCAAAAGATTACCTTTCTTTGACCACTTTGCCGGAGATTCTGGCTTTAGCCGTTCAGACTTGACTCACGTTTAAAGTTTGGACAAGGGGTCGAAAATTGAAGGGGCGCACCTTGCCATTTTTTGGGGGTGCCGAAAAAAAAATTGAGTTAGGCAGGTCAAGTGGTAGTTGAATGAGAGTAGACTCCAGGACCAGTCTTAGATTTGCGATATCTCTTATTTTTAAATGACTTATGGGGCAAAACGTGTGCACACCAAAAAAAATAAATTTCAAAATTTTTGCATCGAATGCTTTCTTTACATTCCGTAGGTGACGAAATAGTTCAAAATTCTGTCCTAACCTCACTTATGTGGTGCTCAGAGATGTCTAAAGTTTTCCGTCGTAGACTTTGACACGCCATAAAACACAAAACAAATAGGAATTTCGAGAAACGGAGACCGGATTCGTGATCCTGGGGTTCGAATCTATAAGTATGCCAAATGTCATGGAAATCGGTGACGGTCATTTGTGGACTTGCCCGGCTGAAGGCCTGTTTTGGCACTTTTCTGAAAACTAAAACTGTAAATATCTCTGGTTCTATTCCATATTTTCGAGCTTACGAAGTGCCGAAAAATTCACCAAAAGATTACCTTTCTTTGACCACTTTGCCGGAGATTCTGGCTTTAGCCGTTCAGACTTGACTCACGTTTAAAGTTTGGACAAGGGGTCGAAAATTGAAGGGGCGCACCTTGCCATTTTTTGGGGGTGCCGAAAAAAAAATTGAGTTAGGCAGGTCAAGTGGTAGTTGAATGAGAGTAGACTCCAGGACCAGTCTTAGATTTGCGATATCTCTTATTTTTAAATGACTTATGGGGCAAAACGTGTGCACACCAAAAAAAATAAATTTCAAAATTTTTGCATCGAATGCTTTCTTTACATTCCGTAGGTGACGAAATAGTTCAAAATTCTGTCCTAACCTCACTTATGTGGTGCTCAGAGATGTCTAAAGTTTTCCGTCGTAGACTTTGACACGCCATAAAACACAAAACAAATAGGAATTTCGAGAAACGGAGACCGGATTCGTGATCCTGGGGTTCGAATCTATAAGTATGCCAAATGTCATGGAAATCGGTGACGGTCATTTGTGGACTTGCCCGGCTGAAGGCCTGTTTTGGCACTTTTCTGAAAACTAAAACTGTAAATATCTCTGGTTCTATTCCATATTTTCGAGCTTACGAAGTGCCGAAAAATTCACCAAAAGATTACCTTTCTTTGACCACTTTGCCGGAGATTCTGGCTTTAGCCGTTCAGACTTGACTCACGTTTAAAGTTTGGACAAGGGGTCGAAAATTGAAGGGGCGCACCTTGCCATTTTTTGGGGGTGCCGAAAAAAAAATTGAGTTAGGCAGGTCAAGTGGTAGTTGAATGAGAGTAGACTCCAGGACCAGCCTTAGATTTGCGATATCTCTTATTTTTAAATGACTTATGGGGCAAAACGTGTGCACACCAAAAAAAATAAATTTCAAAATTTTTGCATCGAATGCTTTCTTTACATTCCGTAGGTGACGAAATAGTTCAAAATTCTGTCCTAACCTCACTTATGTGGTGCTCAGAGATGTCTAAAGTTTTCCGTCGTAGACTTTGACACGCCATAAAACACAAAACAAATAGGAATTTCGAGAAACGGAGACCGGATTCGTGATCCTGGGGTTCGAATCTATAAGTATGCCAAATGTCATGGAAATCGGTGACGGTCATTTGTGGACTTGCCCGGCTGAAGGCCTGTTTTGGCACTTTTCTGAAAACTAAAACTGTAAATATCTCTGGTTCTATTCCATATTTTCGAGCTTACGAAGTGCCGAAAAATTCACCAAAAGATTACCTTTCTTTGACCACTTTGCCGGAGATTCTGGCTTTAGCCGTTCAAACTTGACTCACGTTTAAAGTTTGGACAAGGGGTCGAAAATTGAAGGGGCGCACCATGCCATTTTTTGGGGGTGCCGAAAAAAAAATTGAGTTAGGCAGGTCAAGTGGTAGTTGAATGAGAGTAGACTCCAGGACCAGTCTTAGATTTGCGATATCTCTTATTTTTAAATGACTTATTGGGCAAAACGTGTGCACACCAAAAAAAATAAATTTCAAAATTTTTGCATCGAATGCTTTCTTTACATTCCGTAGGTGACGAAATAGTTCAAAATTCTGTCCTAACCTCACTTATGTGGTGCTCAGAGATGTCTAAAGTTTTCCGTCGTAGACTTTGACACGCCATAAAACACAAAACAAATAGGAATTTCGAGAAACGATGACCGGATTCGTGATCCTGGGGTTCGAATCTATAAGTATGCCAAATGTCATGGAAATCGGTGACGGTCATTTGTGGACTTGCCCGGCTGAAGGCCTGTTTTGGCACTTTTCTGAAAACTAAAACTGTAAATATCTCTGGTTCTATTCCATATTTTCGAGCTTACGAAGTGCCGAAAAATTCACCAAAAGATTACCTTTCTTTGACCACTTTGCCGGAGATTCTGGCTTTAGCCGTTCAGACTTGACTCACGTTTAAAGTTTGGACAAGGGGTCGAAAATTGAAGGGGCGCACCATGCCATTTTTTGGGGGTGCCGAAAAAAAAATTGAGTTAGGCAGGTCAAGTGGTAGTTGAATGAGAGTAGACTCCAGGACCAGTCTTAGATTTGCGATATCTCTTATTTTTAAATGACTTATTGGGCAAAACGTGTGCACACCAAAAAAAATAAATTTCAAAATTTTTGCATCGAATGCTTTCTTTACATTCCGTAGGTGACGAAATAGTTCAAAATTCTGTCCTAACCTCACTTATGTGGTGCTCAGAGATGTCTAAAGTTTTCCGTCGTAGACTTTGACACGCCATAAAACACAAAACAAATAGGAATTTCGAGAAACGGAGACCGGATTCGTGATCCTGGGGTTCGAATCTCTAAGTATGCCAAATGTCATGGAAATCGGTGACGGTCATTTGTGGACTTGCCCGGCTGAAGGCCTGTTTTGGCACTTTTCTGAAAACTAAAACTGTAAATATCTCTGGTTCTATTCCATATTTTCGAGCTTACGAAGTGCCGAAAAATTCACCAAAAGATTACCTTTCTTTGACCACTTTGCCGGAGATTCTGGCTTTAGCCGTTCAGACTTGACTCACGTTTAAAGTTTGGACAAGGGGTCGAAAATTGAAGGGGCGCACCTTGCCATTTTTTGGGGGTGCCGAAAAAAAAATTGAGTTAGGCAGGTCAAGTGGTAGTTGAATGAGAGTAGACTCCAGGACCAGTCTTAGATTTGCGATATCTCTTATTTTTAAATGACTTATGGGGCAAAACGTGTGCACACCAAAAAAAATAAATTTCAAAATTTTTGCATCGAATGCTTTCTTTACATTCCGTAGGTGACGAAATAGTTCAAAATTCTGTCCTAACCTCACTTATGTGGTGCTCAGAGATGTCTAAAGTTTTCCGTCGTAGACTTTGACACGCCATAAAACACAAAACAAATAGGAATTTCGAGAAACGGAGACCGGATTCGTGATCCTGGGGTTCGAATCTATAAGTATGCCAAATGTCATGGAAATCGGTGACGGTCATTTGTGGACTTGCCCGGCTGAAGGCCTGTTTTGGCACTTTTCTGAAAACTAAAACTGTAAATATCTCTGGTTCTATTCCATATTTTCGAGCTTACGAAGTGCCGAAAAATTCACCAAAATATTACCTTTCTTTGACCACTTTGCCGGACATTCTGGCTTTAGCCGTTCAGACTTGACTCACGTTTAAAGTTTGGACAAGGGGTCGAAAATTGAAGGGGCGCACCTTGCCATTTTTTGGGGGTGCCGAAAAAAAAAATTGAGTTAGGCAGGTCAAGTGGTAGTTGAATGAGAGTAGACTCCAGGACCAGTCTTAGATTTGCGATATCTCTTATTTTTAAATGACTTATGGGGCAAAACGTGTGCACACCAAAAAAAATAAATTTCAAAATTTTTGCATCAAATGCTTTCTTTACATTCCGTAGGTGACGAAATAGTTCAAAATTCTGTCCTAACCTCACTTATGTGGTGCTCAGAGATGTCTAAAGTTTTCCGTCGTAGACTTTGACACGCCATAAAACACAAAACAAATAGGAATTTCGAGAAACGGAGACCGGATTCGTGATCCTGGGGTTCGAATCTATAAGTATGCCAAATGTCATGGAAATCGGTGACGGTCATTTGTGGACTTGCCCGGCTGAAGGCCTGTTTTGGCACTTTTCTGAAAACTAAAACTGTAAATATCTCTGGTTCTATTCCATATTTTCGAGCTTACGAAGTGCCGAAAAATTCACCAAAAGATTACCTTTCTTTGACCACTTTGCCGGAGATTCTGGCTTTAGCCGTTCAGACTTGACTCACGTTTAAAGTTTGGACAAGGGGTCGAAAATTGAAGGGGCGCACCTTGCCATTTTTTGGGGGTGCCGAAAAAAAAATTGAGTTAGGCAGGTCAAGTGGTAGTTGAATGAGAGTAGACTCCAGGACCAGTCTTAGATTTGCGATATCTCTTATTTTTAAATGACTTATTGGGCAAAACGTGTGCACACCAAAAAAAATAAATTTCAAAATTTTTGCATCGAATGCTTTCTTTACATTCCGTAGGTGACGAAATAGTTCAAAATTCTGTCCTAACCTCACTTATGTGGTGCTCAGAGATGTCTAAAGTTTTCCGTCGTAGACTTTGACACGCCATAAAACACAAAACAAATAGGAATTTCGAGAAACGATGACCGGATTCGTGATCCTGGGGTTCGAATCTATAAGTATGCCAAATGTCATGGAAATCGGTGACGGTCATTTGTGGACTTGCCCGGCTGAAGGCCTGTTTTGGCACTTTTCTGAAAACTAAAACTGTAAATATCTCTGGTTCTATTCCATATTTTCGAGCTTACGAAGTGCCGAAAAATTCACCAAAAGATTACCTTTCTTTGACCACTTTGCCGGAGATTCTGGCTTTAGCCGTTCAGACTTGACTCACGTTTAAAGTTTGGACAAGGGGTCGAAAATTGAAGGGGCGCACCATGCCATTTTTTGGGGGTGCCGAAAAAAAAATTGAGTTAGGCAGGTCAAGTGGTAGTTGAATGAGAGTAGACTCCAGGACCAGTCTTAGATTTGCGATATCTCTTATTTTTAAATGACTTATTGGGCAAAACGTGTGCACACCAAAAAAAATAAATTTCAAAATTTTTGCATCGAATGCTTTCTTTACATTCCGTAGGTGACGAAATAGTTCAAAATTCTGTCCTAACCTCACTTATGTGGTGCTCAGAGATGTCTAAAGTTTTCCGTCGTAGACTTTGACACGCCATAAAACACAAAACAAATAGGAATTTCGAGAAACGGAGACCGGATTCGTGATCCTGGGGTTCGAATCTCTAAGTATGCCAAATGTCATGGAAATCGGTGACGGTCATTTGTGGACTTGCCCGGCTGAAGGCCTGTTTTGGCACTTTTCTGAAAACTAAAACTGTAAATATCTCTGGTTCTATTCCATATTTTCGAGCTTACGAAGTGCCGAAAAATTCACCAAAAGATTACCTTTCTTTGACCACTTTGCCGGAGATTCTGGCTTTAGCCGTTCAGACTTGACTCACGTTTAAAGTTTGGACAAGGGGTCGAAAATTGAAGGGGCGCACCTTGCCATTTTTTGGGGGTGCCGAAAAAAAAATTGAGTTAGGCAGGTCAAGTGGTAGTTGAATGAGAGTAGACTCCAGGACCAGTCTTAGATTTGCGATATCTCTTATTTTTAAATGACTTATGGGGCAAAACGTGTGCACACCAAAAAAAATAAATTTCAAAATTTTTGCATCGAATGCTTTCTTTACATTCCGTAGGTGACGAAATAGTTCAAAATTCTGTCCTAACCTCACTTATGTGGTGCTCAGAGATGTCTAAAGTTTTCCGTCGTAGACTTTGACACGCCATAAAACACAAAACAAATAGGAATTTCGAGAAACGGAGACCGGATTCGTGATCCTGGGGTTCGAATCTATAAGTATGCCAAATGTCATGGAAATCGGTGACGGTCATTTGTGGACTTGCCCGGCTGAAGGCCTGTTTTGGCACTTTTCTGAAAACTAAAACTGTAAATATCTCTGGTTCTATTCCATATTTTCGAGCTTACGAAGTGCCGAAAAATTCACCAAAATATTACCTTTCTTTGACCACTTTGCCGGACATTCTGGCTTTAGCCGTTCAGACTTGACTCACGTTTAAAGTTTGGACAAGGGGTCGAAAATTGAAGGGGCGCACCTTGCCATTTTTTGGGGGTGCCGAAAAAAAAAATTGAGTTAGGCAGGTCAAGTGGTAGTTGAATGAGAGTAGACTCCAGGACCAGTCTTAGATTTGCGATATCTCTTATTTTTAAATGACTTATGGGGCAAAACGTGTGCACACCAAAAAAAATAAATTTCAAAATTTTTGCATCAAATGCTTTCTTTACATTCCGTAGGTGACGAAATAGTTCAAAATTCTGTCCTAACCTCACTTATGTGGTGCTCAGAGATGTCTAAAGTTTTCCGTCGTAGACTTTGACACGCCATAAAACACAAAACAAATAGGAATTTCGAGAAACGGAGACCGGATTCGTGATCCTGGGGTTCGAATCTATAAGTATGCCAAATGTCATGGAAATCGGTGACGGTCATTTGTGGACTTGCCCGGCTGAAGGCCTGTTTTGGCACTTTTCTGAAAACTAAAACTGTAAATATCTCTGGTTCTATTCCATATTTTCGAGCTTACGAAGTGCCGAAAAATTCACCAAAAGATTACCTTTCTTTGACCACTTTGCCGGAGATTCTGGCTTTAGCCGTTCAGACTTGACTCACGTTTAAAGTTTGGACAAGGGGTCGAAAATTGAAGGGGCGCACCTTGCCATTTTTTGGGGGTGCCGAAAAAAAAATTGAGTTAGGCAGGTCAAGTGGTAGTTGAATGAGAGTAGACTCCAGGACCAGTCTTAGATTTGCGATATCTCTTATTTTTAAATGACTTATGGGGCAAAACGTGTGCACACCTAAAAAAATAAATTTCAAAATTTTTGCATCGAATGCTTTCTTTACATTCCGTAGGTGACGAAATAGTTCAAAATTCTGTCCTAACCTCACTTATGTGGTGCTCAGAGATGTCTAAAGTTTTCCGTCGTAGACTTTGACACGCCATAAAACACAAAACAAATAGGAATTTCGAGAAACGGAGACCGGATTCGTGATCCTGGGGTTCGAATCTATAAGTATGCCAAATGTCATGGAAATCGGTGACGGTCATTTGTGGACTTGCCCGGCTGAAGGCCTGTTTTGGCACTTTTCTGAAAACTAAAACTGTAAATATCTCTGGTTCTATTCCATATTTTCGAGCTTACGAAGTGCCGAAAAATTCACCAAAAGATTACCTTTCTTTGACCACTTTGCCGGAGATTCTGGCTTTAGCCGTTCAGACTTGACTCACGTTTAAAGTTTGGACAAGGGGTCGAAAATTGAAGGGGCGCACCTTGCCATTTTTTGGGGGTGCCGAAAAAAAAATTGAGTTAGGCAGGTCAAGTGGTAGTTGAATGAGAGTAGACTCCAGGACCAGTCTTAGATTTGCGATATCTCTTATTTTTAAATGACTTATGGGGCAAAACGTGTGCACACCAAAAAAAATAAATTTCAAAATTTTTGCATCGAATGCTTTCTTTACATTCCGTAGGTGACGAAATAGTTCAAAATTCTGTCCTAACCTCACTTATGTGGTGCTCAGAGATGTCTAAAGTTTTCCGTCGTAGACTTTGACACGCCATAAAACACAAAACAAATAGGAATTTCGAGAAACGGAGACCGGATTCGTGATCCTGGGGTTCGAATCTATAAGTATGCCAAATGTCATGGAAATCGGTGACGGTCATTTGTGGACTTGCCCGGCTGAAGGCCTGTTTTGGCACTTTTCTGAAAACTAAAACTGTAAATATCTCTGGTTCTATTCCATATTTTCGAGCTTACGAAGTGCCGAAAAATTCACCAAAAGATTACCTTTCTTTGACCACTTTGCCGGAGATTCTGGCTTTAGCCGTTCAGACTTGACTCACGTTTAAAGTTTGGACAAGGGGTCGAAAATTGAAGGGGCGCACCTTGCCATTTTTTGGGGGTGCCGAAAAAAAAATTGAGTTAGGCAGGTCAAGTGGTAGTTGAATGAGAGTAGACTCCAGCACCAGTCTTAGATTTGCGATATCTCTTATTTTTAAATGACTTATGGGGCAAAACGTGTGCACACCAAAAAAAATAAATTTCAAAATTTTTGCATCGAATGCTTTCTTTACATTCCGTAGGTGACGAAATAGTTCAAAATTCTGTCCTAACCTCACTTATGTGGTGCTCAGAGATGTCTAAAGTTTTCCGTCGTAGACTTTGACACGCCATAAAACACAAAACAAATAGGAATTTCTAGAAACGGAGACCGGATTCGTGATCCTGGGGTTCGAATCTATAAGTATGCCAAATGTCATGGAAATCGGTGACGGTCATTTGTGGACTTGCCCGGCTGAAGGCCTGTTTTGGCACTTTTCTGAAAACTAAAACTGTAAATATCTCTGGTTCTATTCCATATTTTCGAGCTTACGAAGTGCCGAAAAATTCACCAAAAGATTACCTTTCTTTGACCACTTTGCCGGAGATTCTGGCTTTAGCCGTTCAGACTTGACTCACGTTTAAAGTTTGGACAAGGGGTCGAAAATTGAAGGGGCGCACCTTGCCATTTTTTGGGGGTGCCGAAAAAAAAATTGAGTTAGGCAGGTCAAGTGGTAGTTGAATGAGAGTAGACTCCAGGACCAGTCTTAGATTTGCGATATCTCTTATTTTTAAATGACTTATGGGGCAAAACGTGTGCACACCTAAAAAAATAAATTTCAAAATTTTTGCATCGAATGCTTTCTTTACATTCCGTAGGTGACGAAATAGTTCAAAATTCTGTCCTAACCTCACTTATGTGGTGCTCAGAGATGTCTAAAGTTTTCCGTCGTAGACTTTGACACGCCATAAAACACAAAACAAATAGGAATTTCGAGAAACGGAGACCGGATTCGTGATCCTGGGGTTCGAATCTATAAGTATGCCAAATGTCATGGAAATCGGTGACGGTCATTTGTGGACTTGCCCGGCTGAAGGCCTGTTTTGGCACTTTTCTGAAAACTAAAACTGTAAATATCTCTGGTTCTATTCCATATTTTCGAGCTTACGAAGTGCCGAAAAATTCACCAAAAGATTACCTTTCTTTGACCACTTTGCCGGAGATTCTGGCTTTAGCCGTTCAGACTTGACTCACGTTTAAAGTTTGGACAAGGGGTCGAAAATTGAAGGGGCGCACCTTGCCATTTTTTGGGGGTGCCGAAAAAAAAATTGAGTTAGGCAGGTCAAGTGGTAGTTGAATGAGAGTAGACTCCAGGACCAGTCTTAGATTTGCGATATCTCTTATTTTTAAATGACTTATGGGGCAAAACGTGTGCACACCAAAAAAAATAAATTTCAAAATTTTTGCATCGAATGCTTTCTTTACATTCCGTAGGTGACGAAATAGTTCAAAATTCTGTCCTAACCTCACTTATGTGGTGCTCAGAGATGTCTAAAGTTTTCCGTCGTAGACTTTGACACGCCATAAAACACAAAACAAATAGGAATTTCGAGAAACGGAGACCGGATTCGTGATCCTGGGGTTCGAATCTATAAGTATGCCAAATGTCATGGAAATCGGTGACGGTCATTTGTGGACTTGCCCGGCTGAAGGCCTGTTTTGGCACTTTTCTGAAAACTAAAACTGTAAATATCTCTGGTTCTATTCCATATTTTCGAGCTTACGAAGTGCCGAAAAATTCACCAAAAGATTACCTTTCTTTGACCACTTTGCCGGAGATTCTGGCTTTAGCCGTTCAGACTTGACTCACGTTTAAAGTTTGGACAAGGGGTCGAAAATTGAAGGGGCGCACCTTGCCATTTTTTGGGGGTGCCGAAAAAAAAATTGAGTTAGGCAGGTCAAGTGGTAGTTGAATGAGAGTAGACTCCAGGACCAGTCTTAGATTTGCGATATCTCTTATTTTTAAATGACTTATGGGGCAAAACGTGTGCACACCAAAAAAAATAAATTTCAAAATTTTTGCATCGAATGCTTTCTTTACATTCCGTAGGTGACGAAATAGTTCAAAATTCTGTCCTAACCTCACTTATGTGGTGCTCAGAGATGTCTAAAGTTTTCCGTCGTAGACTTTGACACGCCATAAAACACAAAACAAATAGGAATTTCTAGAAACGGAGACCGGATTCGTGATCCTGGGGTTCGAATCTATAAGTATGCCAAATGTCATGGAAATCGGTGACGGTCATTTGTGGACTTGCCCGGCTGAAGGCCTGTTTTGGCACTTTTCTGAAAACTAAAACTGTAAATATCTCTGGTTCTATTCCATATTTTCGAGCTTACGAAGTGCCGAAAAATTCACCAAAAGATTACCTTTCTTTGACCACTTTGCCGGAGATTCTGGCTTTAGCCGTTCAGACTTGACTCACGTTTAAAGTTTGGACAAGGGGTCGAAAATTGAAGGGGCGCACCTTGCCATTTTTTGGGGGTGCCGAAAAAAAAATTGAGTTAGGCAGGTCAAGTGGTAGTTGAATGAGAGTAGACTCCAGGACCAGTCTTAGATTTGCGATATCTCTTATTTTTAAATGACTTATGGGGCAAAACGTGTGCACACCAAAAAAAATAAATTTCAAAATTTTTGCATCGAATGCTTTCTTTACATTCCGTAGGTGACGAAATAGTTCAAAATTCTGTCCTAACCTCACTTATGTGGTGCTCAGAGATGTCTAAAGTTTTCCGTCGTAGACTTTGAAACGCCATAAAACACAAAACAAATAGGAATTTCGAGAAACGGAGACCGGATTCGTGATCCTGGGGTTCGAATCTATAAGTATGCCAAATGTCATGGAAATCGGTGACGGTCATTTGTGGACTTGCCCGGCTGAAGGCCTGTTTTGGCACTTTTCTGAAAACTAAAACTGTAAATATCTCTGGTTCTATTCCATATTTTCGAGCTTACGAAGTGCCGAAAAATTCACCAAAAGATTACCTTTCTTTGACCACTTTGCCGGAGATTCTGGCTTTAGCCGTTCAGACTTGACTCACGTTTAAAGTTTGGACAAGGGGTCGAAAATTGAAGGGGCGCACCTTGCCATTTTTTGGGGGTGCCGAAAAAAAAAATTGAGTTAGGCAGGTCAAGTGGTAGTTGAATGAGAGTAGACTCCAGGACCAGTCTTAGATTTGCGATATCTCTTATTTTTAAATGACTTATGGGGCAAAACGTGTGCACACCAAAAAAAATAAATTTCAAAATTTTTGCATCGAATGCTTTCTTTACATTCCGTAGGTGACGAAATAGTTCAAAATTCTGTCCTAACCTCACTTATGTATTGCTCAGAGATGTCTAAAGTTTTCCGTCGTAGACTTTGACACGCCATAAAACACAAAACAAATAGGACTTTCGAGAAACGGAGACCGGATTCGTGATCCTGGGGTTCGAATCTATAAGTATGCCAAATGTCATGGAAATCGGTGACGGTCATTTGTGGACTTGCCCGGCTGAAGGCCTGTTTTGGCACTTTTCTGAAAACTAAAACTGTAAATATCTCAGGTTCTATTCCATATTTTCGAGCTTACGAAGTGCCGAAAAATTCACCAAAAGATTACCTTTCTTTGACCACTTTGCCGGAGATTCTGGCTTTAGCCGTTCAGACTTGACTCACGTTTAAAGTTTGGACAAGGGGTCGAAAATTGAAGGGGCGCACCTTGCCATTTTTTGGGGGTGCCGAAAAAAAAAATTGAGTTAGGCAGGTCAAGTGGTAGTTGAATGAGAGTAGACTCCAGGACCAGTCTTAGATTTGCGATATCTCTTATTTTTAAATGACTTATGGGGCAAAACGTGTGCACACCAAAAAAAATAAATTTCAAAATTTTTGCATCGAATGCTTTCTTTACATTCCGTAGGTGACGAAATAGTTCAAAATTCTGTCCTAACCTCACTTATGTGGTGCTCAGAGATGTCTAAAGTTTTCCGTCGTAGACTTTGACACGCCATAAAACACAAAACAAATAGGAATTTCGAGAAACGGAGAGCGGATTCGTGATCCTGGGGTTCGAATCTATAAGTGAGCCAAATGTCATGGAAATCGGTGACGGTCATTTGTGGACTTGCCCGGCTGAAGGCCTGTTTTGGCACTTTTCTGAATACTAAAACTGTAAATATCTCTGGTTCTATTCCATATTTTCGAGCTTACGAAGTGCCGAAAAATTCACCAAAAGATTACCTTTCTTTGACCACTTTGCCGGAGATTCTGGCTTTAGCCGTTCAGACTTGACTCACGTTTAAAGTTTGGACAAGGGGTCGAAAATTGAAGGGGCGCACCTTGCCATTTTTTGGGGGTGCCGAAAAAAAAATTGAGTTAGGCAGGTCAAGTGGTAGTTGAATGAGAGTAGACTCCAGGACCAGTCTTAGATTTGCGATATCTCTTATTTTTAAATGACTTATGGGGCAAAACGTGTGCACACCAAAAAAAAATAAATTTCAAAATTTTTGCATCGAATGCTTTCTTTACATTCCGTAGGTGACGAAATAGTTCAAAATTCTGTCCTAACCTCACTTATGTATTGCTCAGAGATGTCTAAAGTTTTCCGTCGTAGACTTTGACACGCCATAAAACACAAAACAAATAGGACTTTCGAGAAACGGAGACCGGATTCGTGATCCTGGGGTTCGAATCTATAAGTATGCCAAATGTCATGGAAATCGGTGACGGTCATTTGTGGACTTGCCCGGCTGAAGGCCTGTTTTGGCACTTTTCTGAAAACTAAAACTGCAAATATCTCAGGTTCTATTCCATATTTTCGAGCTTACGAAGTGCCGAAAAATTCACCAAAAGATTACCTTTCTTTGACCACTTTGCCGGAGATTCTGGCTTTAGCCGTTCAGACTTGACTCACGTTTAAAGTTTGGACAAGGGGTCGAAAATTGAAGGGGCGCACCTTGCCATTTTTTGGGGGTGCCGAAAAAAAAAATTGAGTTAGGCAGGTCAAGTGGTAGTTGAATGAGAGTAGACTCCAGGACCAGTCTTAGATTTGCGATATCTCTTATTTTTAAATGACTTATGGGGCAAAACGTGTGCACACCAAAAAAAATAAATTTCAAAATTTTTGCATCGAATGCATTCTTTACATTCCGTAGGTGACGAAATAGTTCAAAATTCTGTCCTAACCTCACTTATGTGGTGCTCAGAGATGTCTAAAGTTTTCCGTCGTAGACTTTGACACGCCATAAAACACAAAACAAATAGGAATTTCGAGAAACGGAGAGCGGATTCGTGATCCTGGGGTTCGAATCCATAAGTATGCCAAATGTCATGGAAATCGGTGACGGTCATTTGTGGACTTGCCCGGCTGAAGGCCTGTTTTGGCACTTTTCTGAATACTAAAACTGTAAATATCTCTGGTTCTATTCCATATTTTCGAGCTTACGAAGTGCCGAAAAATTCACCAAAAGATTACCTTTCTTTGACCACTTTGCCGGAGATTCTGGCTTTAGCCGTTCAGACTTGACTCACGTTTAAAGTTTGGACAAGGGGTCGAAAATTGAAGGGGCGCACCTTGCCATTTTTTGGGGGTGCCGAAAAAAAAATTGAGTTAGGCAGGTCAAGTGGTAGTTGAATGAGAGTAGACTCCAGGACCAGTCTTAGATTTGCGATATCTCTTATTTTTAAATGACTTATGGGGCAAAACGTGTGCACACCAAAAAAAATAAATTTCAAAATTTTTGCATCGAATGCTTTCTTTACATTCCGTAGGTGACGAAATAGTTCAAAATTCTGTCCTAACCTCACTTATGTGGTGCTCAGAGATGTCTAAAGTTTTCCGTCGTAGACTTTGACACGCCATAAAACACAAAACAAATAGGAATTTCGAGAAACGGAGACCGGATTCGTGATCCTGGGGTTCGAATCTATAAGTATGCCAAATGTCATGGAAATCGGTGACGGTCATTTGTGGACTTGCCCGGCTGAAGGCCTGTTTTGGCACTTTTCTGAAAACTAAAACTGTAAATATCTCTGGTTCTATTCCATATTTTCGAGCTTACGAAGTGCCGAAAAATTCACCAAAAGATTACCTTTCTTTGACCACTTTGCCGGAAATTCTGGCTTTAGCCGTTCAGACTTGACTCACGTTTAAAGTTTGGACAAGGGGTCGAAAATTGAAGGGGCGCACCTTGCCATTTTTTGGGGGTGCCGAAAAAAAAATTGAGTTAGGCAGGTCAAGTGGTAGTTGAATGAGAGTAGACTCCAGGACCAGTCTTAGATTTGCGATATCTCTTATTTTTAAATGACTTATGGGGCAAAACGTGTGCACACCAAAAAAAATAAATTTCAAAATTTTTGCATCGAATGCTTTCTTTACATTCCGTAGGTGACGAAATAGTTCAAAATTCTGTCCTAACCTCACTTATGTGGTGCTCAGAGATGTCTAAAGTTTTCCGTCGTAGACTTTGACACGCCATAAAACACAAAACAAATAGGAATTTCGAGAAACGGAGACCGGATTCGTGATCCTGGGGTTCGAATCTCTAAGTATGCCAAATGTCATGGAAATCGGTGACGGTCATTTGTGGACTTGCCCGGCTGAAGGCCTGTTTTGGCACTTTTCTGAAAACTAAAACTGTAAATATCTCTGGTTCTATTCCATATTTTCGAGCTTACGAAGTGCCGAAAAATTCACCAAAAGATTACCTTTCTTTGACCACTTTGCCGGAGATTCTGGCTTTAGCCGTTCAGACTTGACTCACGTTTAAAGTTTGGACAAGGGGTCGAAAATTGAAGGGGCGCACCTTGCCATTTTTTGGGGGTGCCGAAAAAAAAATTGAGTTAGGCAGGTCAAGTGGTAGTTGAATGAGAGTAGACTCCAGGACCAGTCTTAGATTTGCGATATCTCTTATTTTTAAATGACTTATGGGGCAAAACGTGTGCACACCAAAAAAAATAAATTTCAAAATTTTTGCATCGAATGCTTTCTTTACATTCCGTAGGTGACGAAATAGTTCAAAATTCTGTCCTAACCTCACTTATGTGGTGCTCAGAGATGTCTAAAGTTTTCCGTCGTAGACTTTGACACGCCATAAAACACAAAACAAATAGGAATTTCGAGAAACGGAGACCGGATTCGTGATCCTGGGGTTCGAATCTATAAGTATGCCAAATGTCATGGAAATCGGTGACGGTCATTTGTGGACTTGCCCGGCTGAAGGCCTGTTTTGGCACTTTTCTGAATACTAAAACTGTAAATATCTCTGGTTCTATTCCATATTTTCGAGCTTACGAAGTGCCGAAAAATTCACCAAAAGATTACCTTTCTTTGACCACTTTGCCGGAGATTCTGGCTTTAGCCGTTCAGACTTGACTCACGTTTAAAGTTTGGACAAGGGGTCGAAAATTGAAGGGGCGCACCTTGCCATTTTTTGGGGGTGCCGAAAAAAAAATTGAGTTAGGCAGGTCAAGTAGTAGTTGAATGAGAGTAGACTCCAGGACCAGTCTTAGATTTGCGATATCTCTTATTTTTAAATGACTTATGGGGCAAAACGTGTGCACACCAAAAAAAATAAATTTCAAAATTTTTGCATCGAATGCTTTCCTTACATTCCGTAGGTGACGAAATAGTTCAAAATTCTGTCCTAACCTCACTTATGTGGTGCTCAGAGATGTCTAAAGTTTTCCGTCGTAGACTTTGACACGCCATAAAACACAAAACAAATAGGAATTTCGAGAAACGGAGACCGGATTCGTGATCCTGGGGTTCGAATCTATAAGTATGCCAAATGTCATGGAAATCGGTGACGGTCATTTGTGGACTTGCCCGGCTGAAGGCCTGTTTTGGCACTTTTCTGAAAACTAAAACTGTAAATATCTCTGGTTCTATTCCATATTTTCGAGCTTACGAAGTGCCGAAAAATTCACCAAAAGATTACCTTTCTTTGACCACTTTGCCGGAAATTCTGGCTTTAGCCGTTCAGACTTGACTCACGTTTAAAGTTTGGACAAGGGGTCGAAAATTGAAGGGGCGCACCTCGCCATTTTTTGGGGGTGCCGAAAAAAAAATTGAGTTAGGCAGGTCAAGTGGTAGTTGAATGAGAGTAGACTCCAGGACCAGTCTTAGATTTGCGATATCTCTTATTTTTAAATGACTTATGGGGCAAAACGTGTGCACACCAAAAAAAATAAATTTCAAAATTTTTGCATCGAATGCTTTCTTTACATTCCGTAGGTGACGAAATAGTTCAAAATTCTGTCCTAACCTCACTTATGTGGTGCTCAGAGATGTCTAAAGTTTTCCGTCGTAGACTTTGACACGCCATAAAACACAAAACAAATAGGAATTTCGAGAAACGGAGACCGGATTCGTGATCCTGGGGTTCGAATCTATAAGTATGCCAAATGTCATGGAAATCGGTGACGGTCATTTGTGGACTTGCCCGGCTGAAGGCCTGTTTTGGCACTTTTCTGAAAACTAAAACTGTAAATATCTCTGGTTCTATTCCATATTTTCGAGCTTACGAAGTGCCGAAAAATTCACCAAAAGATTACCTTTCTTTGACCACTTTGCCGGAGATTCTGGCTTTAGCCGTTCAGACTTGACTCACGTTTAAAGTTTGGACAAGGGGTCGAAAATTGAAGGGGCGCACCTTGCCATTTTTTGGGGGTGCCGAAAAAAAAATTGAGTTAGGCAGGTCAAGTGGTAGTTGAATGAGAGTAGACTCCAGGACCAGTCTTAGATTTGCGATATCTCTTATTTTTAAATGACTTATGGGGCAAAACGTGTGCACACCAAAAAAAATAAATTTCAAAATTTTTGCATCGAATGCTTTCTTTACATTCCGTAGGTGACGAAATAGTTCAAAATTCTGTCCTAACCTCACTTATGTGGTGCTCAGAGATGTCTAAAGTTTTCCGTCGTAGACTTTGACACGCCATAAAACACAAAACAAATAGGAATTTCGAGAAACGGAGACCGGATTCGTGATCCTGGGGTTCGAATCTATAAGTATGCCAAATGTCATGGAAATCGGTGACGGTCATTTGTGGACTTGCCCGGCTGAAGGCCTGTTTTGGCACTTTTCTGAAAACTAAAACTGTAAATATCTCTGGTTCTATTCCATATTTTCGAGCTTACGAAGTGCCGAAAAATTCACCAAAAGATTACCTTTCTTTGACCACTTTGCCGGAGATTCTGGCTTTAGCCGTTCAGACTTGACTCACGTTTAAAGTTTGGACAAGGGGTCGAAAATTGAAGGGGCGCACCTTGCCATTTTTTGGGGGTGCCGAAAAAAAAATTGAGTTAGGCAGGTCAAGTGGTAGTTGAATGAGAGTAGACTCCAGGACCAGTCTTAGATTTGCGATATCTCTTATTTTTAAATGACTTATGGGGCAAAACGTGTGCACACCAAAAAAAATAAATTTCAAAATTTTTGCATCGAATGCTTTCTTTACATTCCGTAGGTGACGAAATAGTTCAAAATTCTGTCCTAACCTCACTTATGTGGTGCTCAGAGATGTCTAAAGTTTTCCGTCGTAGACTTTGACACGCCATAAAACACAAAACAAATAGGAATTTCGAGAAACGGAGACCGGATTCGTGATCCTGGGGTTCGAATCTATAAGTATGCCAAATGTCATGGAAATCGGTGACGGTCATTTGTGGACTTGCCCGGCTGAAGGCCTGTTTTGGCACTTTTCTGAAAACTAAAACTGTAAATATCTCTGGTTCTATTCCATATTTTCGAGCTTACGAAGTGCCGAAAAATTCACCAAAAGATTACCTTTCTTTGACCACTTTGCCGGAGATTCTGGCTTTAGCCGTTCAGACTTGACTCACGTTTAAAGTTTGGACAAGGGGTCGAAAATTGAAGGGGCGCACCTTGCCATTTTTTGGGGGTGCCGAAAAAAAAAATTGAGTTAGGCAGGTCAAGTGGTAGTTGAATGAGAGTAGACTCCAGGACCAGTCTTAGATTTGCGATATCTCTTATTTTTAAATGACTTATGGGGCAAAACGTGTGCACACCAAAAAAAATAAATTTCAAAATTTTTGCATCGAATGCTTTCTTTACATTCCGTAGGTGACGAAATAGTTCAAAATTCTGTCCTAACCTCACTTATGTGGTGCTCAGAGATGTCTAAAGTTTTCCGTCGTAGACTTTGACACGCCATAAAACACAAAACAAATAGGAATTTCGAGAAACGGAGACCGGATTCGTGATCCTGGGGTTCGAATCTATAAGTATGCCAAATGTCATGGAAATCGGTGACGGTCATTTGTGGACTTGCCCGGCTGAAGGCCTGTTTTGGCACTTTTCTGAAAACTAAAACTGTAAATATCTCTGGTTCTATTCCATATTTTCGAGCTTACGAAGTGCCGAAAAATTCACCAAAAGATTACCTTTCTTTGACCACTTTGCCGGAGATTCTGGCTTTAGCCGTTCAGACTTGACTCACGTTTAAAGTTTGGACAAGGGGTCGAAAATTGAAGGGGCGCACCTTGCCATTTTTTGGGGGTGCCGAAAAAAAAAATTGAGTTAGGCAGGTCAAGTGGTAGTTGAATGAGAGTAGACTCCAGGACCAGTCTTAGATTTGCGATATCTCTTATTTTTAAATGACTTATGGGGCAAAACGTGTGCACACCAAAAAAAATAAATTTCAAAATTTTTGCATCGAATGCTTTCTTTACATTCCGTAGGTGACGAAATAGTTCAAAATTCTGTCCTAACCTCACTTATGTATTGCTCAGAGATGTCTGAAGTTTTCCGTCGTAGACTTTGACACGCCATAAAACACAAAACAAATAGGACTTTCGAGAAACGGAGACCGGATTCGTGATCCTGGGGTTCGAATCTATAAGTATGCCAAATGTCATGGAAATCGGTGACGGTCATTTGTGGACTTGCCCGGCTGAAGGCCTGTTTTGGCACTTTTCTGAAAACTAAAACTGTAAATATCTCTGGTTCTATTCCATATTTTCGAGCTTACGAAGTGCCGAAAAATTCACCAAAAGATTACCTTTCTTTGACCACTTTGCCGGAGATTCTGGCTTTAGCCGTTCAGACTTGACTCACGTTTAAAGTTTGGACAAGGGGTCGAAAATTGAAGGGGCGCACCTTGCCATTTTTTGGGGGTGCCGAAAAAAAAAATTGAGTTAGGCAGGTCAAGTGGTAGTTGAATGAGAGTAGACTCCAGGACCAGTCTTAGATTTGCGATATCTCTTATTTTTAAATGACTTATGGGGCAAAACGTGTGCACACCAAAAAAAATAAATTTCAAAATTTTTGCATCGAATGCTTTCTTTACATTCCGTAGGTGACGAAATAGTTCAAAATTCTGTCCTAACCTCACTTATGTGGTGCTCAGAGATGTCTAAAGTTTTCCGTCGTAGACTTTGACACGCCATAAAACACAAAACAAATAGGAATTTCGAGAAACGGAGACCGGATTCGTGATCCTGGGGTTCGAATCTATAAGTATGCCAAATGTCATGGAAATCGGTGACGGTCATTTGTGGACTTGCCCGGCTGAAGGCCTGTTTTGGCACTTTTCTGAAAACTAAAACTGTAAATATCTCTGGTTCTATTCCATATTTTCGAGCTTACGAAGTGCCGAAAAATTCACCAAAAGATTACCTTTCTTTGACCACTTTGCCGGAGATTCTGGCTTTAGCCGTTCAGACTTGACTCACGTTTAAAGTTTGGACAAGGGGTCGAAAATTGAAGGGGCGCACCTTGCCATTTTTTGGGGGTGCCGAAAAAAAAATTGAGTTAGGCAGGTCAAGTGGTAGTTGAATGAGAGTAGACTCCAGGACCAGTCTTAGATTTGCGATATCTCTTATTTTTAAATGACTTATGGGGCAAAACGTGTGCACACCAAAAAAAATAAATTTCAAAATTTTTGCATCGAATGCTTTCTTTACATTCCGTAGGTGACGAAATAGTTCAAAATTCTGTCCTAACCTCACTTATGTGGTGCTCAGAGATGTCTAAAGTTTTCCGTCGTAGACTTTGACACGCCATAAAACACAAAACAAATAGGAATTTCGAGAAACGGAGACCGGATTCGTGATCCTGGGGTTCGAATCTATAAGTATGCCAAATGTCATGGAAATCGGTGACGGTCATTTGTGGACTTGCCCGGCTGAAGGCCTGTTTTGGCACTTTTCTGAAAACTAAAACTGTAAATATCTCTGGTTCTATTCCATATTTTCGAGCTTACGAAGTGCCGAAAAATTCACCAAAAGATTACCTTTCTTTGACCACTTTGCCGGAGATTCTGGCTTTAGCCGTTCAGACTTGACTCACGTTTAAAGTTTGGACAAGGGGTCGAAAATTGAAGGGGCGCACCTTGCCATTTTTTGGGGGTGCCGAAAAAAAAATTGAGTTAGGCAGGTCAAGTGGTAGTTGAATGAGAGTAGACTCCAGGACCAGTCTTAGATTTGCGATATCTCTTATTTTTAAATGACTTATGGGGCAAAACGTGTGCACACCAAAAAAAATAAATTTCAAAATTTTTGCATCGAATGCTTTCTTTACATTCCGTAGGTGACGAAATAGTTCAAAATTCTGTCCTAACCTCACTTATGTGGTGCTCAGAGATGTCTAAAGTTTTCCGTCGTAGACTTTGACACGCCATAAAACACAAAACAAATAGGAATTTCGAGAAACGGAGACCGGATTCGTGATCCTGGGGTTCGAATCTATAAGTATGCCAAATGTCATGGAAATCGGTGACGGTCATTTGTGGACTTGCCCGGCTGAAGGCCTGTTTTGGCACTTTTCTGAAAACTAAAACTGTAAATATCTCTGGTTCTATTCCATATTTTCGAGCTTACGAAGTGCCGAAAAATTCACCAAAAGATTACCTTTCTTTGACCACTTTGCCGGAGATTCTGGCTTTAGCCGTTCAGACTTGACTCACGTTTAAAGTTTGGACAAGGGGTCGAAAATTGAAGGGGCGCACCTTGCCATTTTTTGGGGGTGCCGAAAAAAAAAATTGAGTTAGGCAGGTCAAGTGGTAGTTGAATGAGAGTAGACTCCAGGACCAGTCTTAGATTTGCGATATCTCTTATTTTTAAATGACTTATGGGGCAAAACGTGTGCACACCAAAAAAAATAAATTTCAAAATTTTTGCATCGAATGCTTTCTTTACATTCCGTAGGTGACGAAATAGTTCAAAATTCTGTCCTAACCTCACTTATGTATTGCTCAGAGATGTCTGAAGTTTTCCGTCGTAGACTTTGACACGCCATAAAACACAAAACAAATAGGACTTTCGAGAAACGGAGACCGGATTCGTGATCCTGGGGTTCGAATCTATAAGTATGCCAAATGTCATGGAAATCGGTGACGGTCATTTGTGGACTTGCCCGGCTGAAGGCCTGTTTTGGCACTTTTCTGAAAACTAAAACTGTAAATATCTCTGGTTCTATTCCATATTTTCGAGCTTACGAAGTGCCGAAAAATTCACCAAAAGATTACCTTTCTTTGACCACTTTGCCGGAGATTCTGGCTTTAGCCGTTCAGACTTGACTCACGTTTAAAGTTTGGACAAGGGGTCGAAAATTGAAGGGGCGCACCTTGCCATTTTTTGGGGGTGCCGAAAAAAAAAATTGAGTTAGGCAGGTCAAGTGGTAGTTGAATGAGAGTAGACTCCAGGACCAGTCTTAGATTTGCGATATCTCTTATTTTTAAATGACTTATGGGGCAAAACGTGTGCACACCAAAAAAAATAAATTTCAAAATTTTTGCATCGAATGCTTTCTTTACATTCCGTAGGTGACGAAATAGTTCAAAATTCTGTCCTAACCTCACTTATGTGGTGCTCAGAGATGTCTAAAGTTTTCCGTCGTAGACTTTGACACGCCATAAAACACAAAACAAATAGGAATTTCGAGAAACGGAGACCGGATTCGTGATCCTGGGGTTCGAATCTATAAGTATGCCAAATGTCATGGAAATCGGTGACGGTCATTTGTGGACTTGCCCGGCTGAAGGCCTGTTTTGGCACTTTTCTGAAAACTAAAACTGTAAATATCTCTGGTTCTATTCCATATTTTCGAGCTTACGAAGTGCCGAAAAATTCACCAAAAGATTACCTTTCTTTGACCACTTTGCCGGAGATTCTGGCTTTAGCCGTTCAGACTTGACTCACGTTTAAAGTTTGGACAAGGGGTCGAAAATTGAAGGGGCGCACCTTGCCATTTTTTGGGGGTGCCGAAAAAAAAATTGAGTTAGGCAGGTCAAGTGGTAGTTGAATGAGAGTAGACTCCAGGACCAGTCTTAGATTTGCGATATCTCTTATTTTTAAATGACTTATGGGGCAAAACGTGTGCACACCAAAAAAAATAAATTTCAAAATTTTTGCATCGAATGCTTTCTTTACATTCCGTAGGTGACGAAATAGTTCAAAATTCTGTCCTAACCTCACTTATGTGGTGCTCAGAGATGTCTAAAGTTTTCCGTCGTAGACTTTGACACGCCATAAAACACAAAACAAATAGGAATTTCGAGAAACGGAGACCGGATTCGTGATCCTGGGGTTCGAATCTATAAGTATGCCAAATGTCATGGAAATCGGTGACGGTCATTTGTGGACTTGCCCGGCTGAAGGCCTGTTTTGGCACTTTTCTGAAAACTAAAACTGTAAATATCTCTGGTTCTATTCCATATTTTCGAGCTTACGAAGTGCCGAAAAATTCACCAAAAGATTACCTTTCTTTGACCACTTTGCCGGAAATTCTGGCTTTAGCCGTTCAGACTTGACTCACGTTTAAAGTTTGGACAAGGGGTCGAAAATTGAAGGGGCGCACCTTGCCATTTTTTGGGGGTGCCGAAAAAAAAATTGAGTTAGGCAGGTCAAGTGGTAGTTGAATGAGAGTAGACTCCAGGACCAGTCTTAGATTTGCGATATCTCTTATTTTTAAATGACTTATGGGGCAAAACGTGTGCACACCAAAAAAAATAAATTTCAAAATTTTTGCATCGAATGCTTTCTTTACATTCCGTAGGTGACGAAATAGTTCAAAATTCTGTCCTAACCTCACTTATGTGGTGCTCAGAGATGTCTAAAGTTTTCCGTCGTAGACTTTGACACGCCATAAAACACAAAACAAATAGGAATTTCGAGAAACGGAGACCGGATTCGTGATCCTGGGGTTCGAATCTATAAGTATGCCAAATGTCATGGAAATCGGTGACGGTCATTTGTGGACTTGCCCGGCTGAAGGCCTGTTTTGGCACTTTTCTGAAAACTAAAACTGTAAATATCTCTGGTTCTATTCCATATTTTCGAGCTTACGAAGTGCCGAAAAATTCACCAAAAGATTACCTTTCTTTGACCACTTTGCCGGAGATTCTGGCTTTAGCCGTTCAGACTTGACTCACGTTTAAAGTTTGGACAAGGGGTCGAAAATTGAAGGGGCGCACCTTGCCATTTTTTGGGGGTGCCGAAAAAAAAATTGAGTTAGGCAGGTCAAGTGGTAGTTGAATGAGAGTAGACTCCAGGACCAGTCTTAGATTTGCGATATCTCTTATTTTTAAATGACTTATGGGGCAAAACGTGTGCACACCAAAAAAAATAAATTTCAAAATTTTTGCATCGAATGCTTTCTTTACATTCCGTAGGTGACGAAATAGTTCAAAATTCTGTCCTAACCTCACTTATGTGGTGCTCAGAGATGTCTAAAGTTTTCCGTCGTAGACTTTGACACGCCATAAAACACAAAACAAATAGGAATTTCGAGAAACGGAGACCGGATTCGTGATCCTGGGGTTCGAATCTATAAGTATGCCAAATGTCATGGAAATCGGTGACGGTCATTTGTGGACTTGCCCGGCTGAAGGCCTGTTTTGGCACTTTTCTGAAAACTAAAACTGTAAATATCTCTGGTTCTATTCCATATTTTCGAGCTTACGAAGTGCCGAAAAATTCACCAAAAGATTACCTTTCTTTGACCACTTTGCCGGAGATTCTGGCTTTAGCCGTTCAGACTTGACTCACGTTTAAAGTTTGGACAAGGGGTCGAAAATTGAAGGGGCGCACCTTGCCATTTTTTGGGGGTGCCGAAAAAAAAATTGAGTTAGGCAGGTCAAGTGGTAGTTGAATGAGAGTAGACTCCAGGACCAGTCTTAGATTTGCGATATCTCTTATTTTTAAATGACTTATGGGGCAAAACGTGTGCACACCAAAAAAAATAAATTTCAAAATTTTTGCATCGAATGCTTTCTTTACATTCCGTAGGTGACGAAATAGTTCAAAATTCTGTCCTAACCTCACTTATGTGGTGCTCAGAGATGTCTAAAGTTTTCCGTCGTAGACTTTGACACGCCATAAAACACAAAACAAATAGGAATTTCGAGAAACGGAGACCGGATTCGTGATCCTGGGGTTCGAATCTATAAGTATGCCAAATGTCATGGAAATCGGTGACGGTCATTTGTGGACTTGCCCGGCTGAAGGCCTGTTTTGGCACTTTTCTGAAAACTAAAACTGTAAATATCTCTGGTTCTATTCCATATTTTCGAGCTTACGAAGTGCCGAAAAATTCACCAAAAGATTACCTTTCTTTGACCACTTTGCCGGAGATTCTGGCTTTAGCCGTTCAGACTTGACTCACGTTTAAAGTTTGGACAAGGGGTCGAAAATTGAAGGGCCGCACCTTGCCATTTTTTGGGGGTGCCGAAAAAAAAATTGAGTTAGGCAGGTCAAGTGGTAGTTGAATGAGAGTAGACTCCAGGACCAGTCTTAGATTTGCGATATCTCTTATTTTTAAATGACTTATGGGGCAAAACGTGTGCACACCAAAAAAAATAAATTTCAAAATTTTTGCATCGAATGCTTTCTTTACATTCCGTAGGTGACGAAATAGTTCAAAATTCTGTCCTAACCTCACTTATGTGGTGCTCAGAGATGTCTAAAGTTTTCCGTCGTAGACTTTGACACGCCATAAAACACAAAACAAATAGGAATTTCGAGAAACGGAGACCGGATTCGTGATCCTGGGGTTCGAATCTATAAGTATGCCAAATGTCATGGAAATCGGTGACGGTCATTTGTGGACTTGCCCGGCTGAAGGCCTGTTTTGGCACTTTTCTGAAAACTAAAACTGTAAATATCTCTGGTTCTATTCCATATTTTCGAGCTTACGAAGTGCCGAAAAATTCACCAAAAGATTACCTTTCTTTGACCACTTTGCCGGAGATTCTGGCTTTAGCCGTTCAGACTTGACTCACGTTTAAAGTTTGGACAAGGGGTCGAAAATTGAAGGGGCGCACCTTGCCATTTTTTGGGGGTGCCGAAAAAAAAATTGAGTTAGGCAGGTCAAGTGGTAGTTGAATGAGAGTAGACTCCAGGACCAGTCTTAGATTTGCGATATCTCTTATTTCTAAATGACTTATGGGGCAAAACGTGTGCACACCAAAAAAAATAAATTTCAAAATTTTTGCATCGAATGCTTTCTTTACATTCCGTAGGTGACGAAATAGTTCAAAATTCTGTCCTAACCTCACTTATGTGGTGCTCAGAGATGTCTAAAGTTTTCCGTCGTAGACTTTGACACGCCATAAAACACAAAACAAATAGGAATTTCGAGAAACGGAGACCGGATTCGTGATCCTGGGGTTCGAATCTATAAGTATGCCAAATGTCATGGAAATCGGTGACGGTCATTTGTGGACTTGCCCGGCTGAATGCCTGTTTTGGCACTTTTCTGAAAACTAAAACTGTAAATATCTCTGGTTCTATTCCATATTTTCGAGCTTACGAAGTGCCGAAAAATTCACCAAAAGATTACCTTTCTTTGACCACTTTGCCGGAGATTCTGGCTTTAGCCGTTCAGACTTGACTCACGTTTAAAGTTTGGACAAGGGGTCGAAAATTGAAGGGGCGCACCTTGCCATTTTTTGGGGGTGCCGAAAAAAAAATTGAGTTAGGCAGGTCAAGTGGTAGTTGAATGAGAGTAGACCTCAGGACCAGTCTTAGATTTGCGATATCTCTTATTTTTAAATGACTTATGGGGCAAAACGTGTGCACACCAAAAAAAATAAATTTCAAAATTTTTGCATCGAATGCTTTCTTTACATTCCGTAGGTGACGAAATAGTTCAAAATTCTGTCCTAACCTCACTTATGTGGTGCTCAGAGATGTCTAAAGTTTTCCGTCGTAGACTTTGACACGCCATAAAACACAAAACAAATAGGAATTTCGAGAAACGGAGACCGGATTCGTGATCCTGGGGTTCGAATCTATAAGTATGCCAAATGTCATGGAAATCGGTGACGGTCATTTGTGGACTTGCCCGGCTGAAGGCCTGTTTTGGCACTTTTCTGAAAACTAAAACTGTAAATATCTCTGGTTCTATTCCATATTTTCGAGCTTACGAAGTGCCGAAAAATTCACCAAAAGATTACCTTTCTTAGACCACTTTGCCGGAGATTCTGGCTTTAGCCGTTCAGACTTGACTCACGTTTAAAGTTTGGACAAGGGGTCGAAAATTGGAGGGGCGCACCTTGCCATTTTTTGGGGGTGCCGAAAAAAAAATTGAGTTAGGCAGGTCAAGTGGTAGTTGAATGAGAGTAGACTCCAGGACCAGTCTTAGATTTGCGATATCTCTTATTTTTAAATGACTTATGGGGCAAAACGTGTGCACACCAAAAAAAAATAAATTTCAAAATTTTTGCATCGAATGCTTTCTTTACATTCCGTAGGTGACGAAATAGTTCAAAATTCTGTCCTAACCTCACTTATGTGGTGCTCAGAGATGTCTAAAGTTTTCCGTCGTAGACTTTGACACGCCATAAAACACAAAACAAATAGGAATTTCGAGAAACGGAGACCGGATTCGTGATCCTGGGGTTCGAATCTATAAGTATGCCAAATGTCATGGAAATCGGTGACGGTCATTTGTGGACTTGCCCGGCTGAAGGCCTGTTTTGGCACTTTTCTGAAAACTAAAACTGTAAATATCTCTGGTTCTATTCCATATTTTCGAGCTTACGAAGTGCCGAAAAATTCACCAAAAGATTACCTTTCTTTGACCACTTTGCCGGAGATTCTGGCTTTAGCCGTTCAGACTTGACTCACGTTTAAAGTTTGGACAAGGGGTCGAAAATTGAAGGGCCGCACCTTGCCATTTTTTGGGGGTGCCGAAAAAAAAATTGAGTTAGGCAGGTCAAGTGGTAGTTGAATGAGAGTAGACTCCAGGACCAGTCTTAGATTTGCGATATCTCTTATTTTTAAATGACTTATGGGGCAAAACGTGTGCACACCAAAAAAAATAAATTTCAAAATTTTTGCATCGAATGCTTTCTTTACATTCCGTAGGTGACGAAATAGTTCAAAATTCTGTCCTAACCTCACTTATGTGGTGCTCAGAGATGTCTAAAGTTTTCCGTCGTAGACTTTGACACGCCATAAAACACAAAACAAATAGGAATTTCGAGAAACGGAGACCGGATTCGTGATCCTGGGGTTCGAATCTATAAGTATGCCAAATGTCATGGAAATCGGTGACGGTCATTTGTGGACTTGCCCGGCTGAAGGCCTGTTTTGGCACTTTTCTGAAAACTAAAACTGTAAATATCTCTGGTTCTATTCCATATTTTCGAGCTTACGAAGTGCCGAAAAATTCACCAAAAGATTACCTTTCTTTGACCACTTTGCCGGAGATTCTGGCTTTAGCCGTTCAGACTTGACTCACGTTTAAAGTTTGGACAAGGGGTCGAAAATTGAAGGGGCGCACCTTGCCATTTTTTGGGGGTGCCGAAAAAAAAATTGAGTTAGGCAGGTCAAGTGGTAGTTGAATGAGAGTAGACTCCAGGACCAGTCTTAGATTTGCGATATCTCTTATTTTTAAATGACTTATGGGGCAAAACGTGTGCACACCAAAAAAAATAAATTTCAAAATTTTTGCATCGAATGCTTTCTTTACATTCCGTAGGTGACGAAATAGTTCAAAATTCTGTCCTAACCTCACTTATGTGGTGCTCAGAGATGTCTAAAGTTTTCCGTCGTAGACTTTGACACGCCATAAAACACAAAACAAATAGGAATTTCGAGAAACGGAGACCGGATTCGTGATCCTGGGGTTCGAATCTATAAGTATGCCAAATGTCATGGAAATCGGTGACGGTCATTTGTGAACTTGCCCGGCTGAAGGCCTGTTTTGGCACTTTTCTGAAAACTAAAACTGTAAATATCTCTGGTTCTATTCCATATTTTCGAGCTTACGAAGTGCCGAAAAATTCACCAAAAGATTACCTTTCTTTGACCACTTTGCCGGAGATTCTGGCTTTAGCCGTTCAGACTTGACTCACGTTTAAAGTTTGGACAAGGGGTCGAAAATTGAAGGGGCGCACCTTGCCATTTTTTGGGGGTGCCGAAAAAAAAATTGAGTTAGGCAGGTCAAGTGGTAGTTGAATGAGAGTAGACCTCAGGACCAGTCTTAGATTTGCGATATCTCTTATTTTTAAATGACTTATGGGGCAAAACGTGTGCACACCAAAAAAAATAAATTTCAAAATTTTTGCATCGAATGCTTTCTTTACATTCCGTAGGTGACGAAATAGTTCAAAATTCTGTCCTAACCTCACTTATGTGGTGCTCAGAGATGTCTAAAGTTTTCCGTCGTAGACTTTGACACGCCATAAAACACAAAACAAATAGGAATTTCGAGAAACGGAGACCGGATTCGTGATCCTGGGGTTCGAATCTATAAGTATGCCAAATGTCATGGAAATCGGTGACGGTCATTTGTGGACTTGCCCGGCTGAAGGCCTGTTTTGGCACTTTTCTGAAAACTAAAACTGTAAATATCTCTGGTTCTATTCCATATTTTCGAGCTTACGAAGTGCCGAAAAATTCACCAAAAGATTACCTTTCTTTGACCACTTTGCCGGAGATTCTGGCTTTAGCCGTTCAGACTTGACTCACGTTTAAAGTTTGGACAAGGGGTCGAAAATTGAAGGGGCGCACCTTGCCATTTTTTGGGGGTGCCGAAAAAAAAAAATTGAGTTAGGCAGGTCAAGTGGTAGTTGAATGAGAGTAGACTCCAGGACCAGTCTTAGATTTGCGATATCTCTTATTTTTAAATGACTTATGGGGCAAAACGTGTGCACACCAAAAAAAATAAATTTCAAAATTTTTGCATCGAATGCTTTCTTTACATTCCGTAGGTGACGAAATAGTTCAAAATTCTGTCCTAACCTCACTTATGTGGTGCTCAGAGATGTCTAAAGTTTTCCGTCGTAGACTTTGACACGCCATAAAACACAAAACAAATAGGAATTTCGAGAAACGGAGACCGGATTCGTGATCCTGGGGTTCGAATCTATAAGTATGCCAAATGTCATGGAAATCGGTGACGGTCATTTGTGGACTTGCCCGGCTGAAGGCCTGTTTTGGCACTTTTCTGAAAAATAAAACTGTAAATATCTCTGGTTCTATTCCATATTTTCGAGCTTACGAAGTGCCGAAAAATTCACCAAAAGATTACCTTTCTTTGACCACTTTGCCGGAGATTCTGGCTTTAGCCGTTCAGACTTGACTCACGTTTAAAGTTTGGACAAGGGGTCGAAAATTGAAGGGGCGCACCTTGCCATTTTTTGGGGGTGCCGAAAAAAAAATTGAGTTAGGCAGGTCAAGTGGTAGTTGAATGAGAGTAGACTCCAGGACCAGTCTTAGATTTGCGATATCTCTTATTTTTAAATGACTTATGGGGCAAAACGTGTGCACACCAAAAAAAATAAATTTCAAAATTTTTGCATCGAATGCTTTCTTTACATTCCGTAGGTGACGAAATAGTTCAAAATTCTGTCCTAACCTCACTTATGTGGTGCTCAGAGATGTCTAAAGTTTTCCGTCGTAGACTTTGACACGCCATAAAACACAAAACAAATAGGAATTTCGAGAAACGGAGACCGGATTCGTGATCCTGGGGTTCGAATCTATAAGTATGCCAAATGTCATGGAAATCGGTGACGGTCATTTGTGGACTTGCCCGGCTGAAGGCCTGTTTTGGCACTTTTCTGAAAACTAAAACTGTAAATATCTCTGGTTCTATTCCATATTTTCGAGCTTACGAAGTGCCGAAAAATTCACCAAAAGATTACCTTTCTTTGACCACTTTGCCGGAGATTCTGGCTTTAGCCGTTCAGACTTGACTCACGTTTAAAGTTTGGACAAGGGGTCGAAAATTGAAGGGACGCACCTTGCCATTTTTTGGGGGTGCCGAAAAAAAAATTGAGTTAGGCAGGTCAAGTGGTAGTTGAATGAGAGTAGACTCCAGGACCAGTCTTAGATTTGCGATATCTCTTATTTTTAAATGACTTATGGGGCAAAACGTGTGCACACCAAAAAAAATGAATTTCAAAATTTTTGCATCGAATGCTTTCTTTACATTCCGTAGGTGACGAAATAGTTCAAAATTCTGTCCTAACCTCACTTATGTGGTGCTCAGAGATGTCTAAAGTTTTCCGTCGTAGACTTTGACACGCCATAAAACACAAAACAAATAGGAATTTCGAGAAACGGAGACCGGATTCGTGATCCTGGGGTTCGAATCTATAAGTATGCCAAATGTCATGGAAATCGGTGACGGTCATTTGTGGACTTGCCCGGCTGAAGGCCTGTTTTGGCACTTTTCTGAAAACTAAAACTGTAAATATCTCTGGTTCTATTCCATATTTTCGAGCTTACGAAGTGCCGAAAAATTCACCAAAAGATTACCTTTCTTTGACCACTTTGCCGGAGATTCTGGCTTTAGCCGTTCAGACTTGACTCACGTTTAAAGTTTGGACAAGGGGTCGAAAATTGAAGGGGCGCACCTTGCCATTTTTTGGGGGTGCCGAAAAAAAAATTGAGTTAGGCAGGTCAAGTGGTAGTTGAATGAGAGTAGACTCCAGGACCAGTCTTAGATTTGCGATATCTCTTATTTTTAAATGACTTATGGGGCAAAACGTGTGCACACCAAAAAAAATAAATTTCAAAATTTTTGCATCGAATGCTTTCTTTACATTCCGTAGGTGACGAAATAGTTCAAAATTCTGTCCTAACCTCACTTATGTGGTGCTCAGAGATGTCTAAAGTTTTCCGTCGTAGACTTTGACACGCCATAAAACACAAAACAAATAGGAATTTCGAGAAACGGAGACCGGATTCGTGATCCTGGGGTTCGAATCTATAAGTATGCCAAATGTCATGGAAATCGGTGACGGTCATTTGTGGACTTGCCCGGCTGAAGGCCTGTTTTGGCACTTTTCTGAAAACTAAAACTGTAAATATCTCTGGTTCTATTCCATATTTTCGAGCTTACGAAGTGCCGAAAAATTCACCAAAAGATTACCTTTCTTTGACCACTTTGCCGGAGATTCTGGCTTTAGCCGTTCAGACTTGACTCACGTTTAAAGTTTGGACAAGGGGTCGAAAATTGAAGGGGCGCACCTTGCCATTTTTTGGGGGTGCCGAAAAAAAAATTGAGTTAGGCAGGTCAAGTGGTAGTTGAATGAGAGTAGACCTCAGGACCAGTCTTAGATTTGCGATATCTCTTATTTTTAAATGACTTATGGGGCAAAACGTGTGCACACCAAAAAAAATAAATTTCAAAATTTTTGCATCGAATGCTTTCTTTACATTCCGTAGGTGACGAAATAGTTCAAAATTCTGTCCTAACCTCACTTATGTGGTGCTCAGAGATGTCTAAAGTTTTCCGTCGTAGACTTTGACACGCCATAAAACACAAAACAAATAGGAATTTCGAGAAACGGAGACCGGATTCGTGATCCTGGGGTTCGAATCTATAAGTATGCCAAATGTCATGGAAATCGGTGACGGTCATTTGTGGACTTGCCCGGCTGAAGGCCTGTTTTGGCACTTTTCTGAAAACTAAAACTGTAAATATCTCTGGTTCTATTCCATATTTTCGAGCTTACGAAGTGCCGAAAAATTCACCAAAAGATTACCTTTCTTTGACCACTTTGCCGGAGATTCTGGCTTTAGCCGTTCAGACTTGACTCACGTTTAAAGTTTGGACAAGGGGTCGAAAATTGAAGGGGCGCACCTTGCCATTTTTTGGGGGTGCCGAAAAAAAAAATTGAGTTAGGCAGGTCAAGTGGTAGTTGAATGAGAGTAGACTCCAGGACCAGTCTTAGATTTGCGATATCTCTTATTTTTAAATGACTTATGGGGCAAAACGTGTGCACACCAAAAAAAATAAATTTCAAAATTTTTGCATCGAATGCTTTCTTTACATTCCGTAGGTGACGAAATAGTTCAAAATTCTGTCCTAACCTCACTTATGTGGTGCTCAGAGATGTCTAAAGTTTTCCGTCGTAGACTTTGACACGCCATAAAACACAAAACAAATAGGAATTTCGAGAAACGGAGACCGGATTCGTGATCCTGGGGTTCGAATCTATAAGTATGCCAAATGTCATGGAAATCGGTGACGGTCATTTGTGGACTTGCCCGGCTGAAGGCCTGTTTTGGCACTTTTCTGAAAACTAAAACTGTAAATATCTCTGGTTCTATTCCATATTTTCGAGCTTACGAAGTGCCGAAAAATTCACCAAAAGATTACCTTTCTTTGACCACTTTGCCGGAGATTCTGGCTTTAGCCGTTCAGACTTGACTCACGTTTAAAGTTTGGACAAGGGGTCGAAAATTGAAGGGGCGCACCTTGCCATTTTTTGGGGGTGCCGAAAAAAAAATTGAGTTAGGCAGGTCAAGTGGTAGTTGAATGAGAGTAGACTCCAGGACCAGTCTTAGATTTGCGATATCTCTTATTTTTAAATGACTTATGGGGCAAAACGTGTGCACACCAAAAAAAATAAATTTCAAAATTTTTGCATCGAATGCTTTCTTTACATTCCGTAGGTGACGAAATAGTTCAAAATTCTGTCCTAACCTCACTTATGTGGTGCTCAGAGATGTCTAAAGTTTTCCGTCGTAGACTTTGACACGCCATAAAACACAAAACAAATAGGAATTTCGAGAAACGGAGACCGGATTCGTGATCCTGGGGTTCGAATCTATAAGTATGCCAAATGTCATGGAAATCGGTGACGGTCATTTGTGGACTTGCCCGGCTGAAGGCCTGTTTTGGCACTTTTCTGAAAAATAAAACTGTAAATATCTCTGGTTCTATTCCATATTTTCGAGCTTACGAAGTGCCGAAAAATTCACCAAAAGATTACCTTTCTTTGACCACTTTGCCGGAGATTCTGGCTTTAGCCGTTCAGACTTGACTCACGTTTAAAGTTTGGACAAGGGGTCGAAAATTGAAGGGGCGCACCTTGCCATTTTTTGGGGGTGCCGAAAAAAAAATTGAGTTAGGCAGGTCAAGTGGTAGTTGAATGAGAGTAGACTCCAGGACCAATCTTAGATTTGCGATATCTCTTATTTTTAAATGACTTATGGGGCAAAACGTGTGCACACCAAAAAAAATAAATTTCAAAATTTTTGCATCGAATGCTTTCTTTACATTCCGTAGGTGACGAAATAGTTCAAAATTCTGTCCTAACCTCACTTATGTGGTGCTCAGAGATGTCTAAAGTTTTCCGTCGTAGACTTTGACACGCCATAAAACACAAAACAAATAGGAATTTCGAGAAACGGAGACCGGATTCGTGATCCTGGGGTTCGAATCTATAAATATGCCAAATGTCATGGAAATCGGTGACGGTCATTTGTGGACTTGCCCGGCTGAAGGCCTGTTTTGGCACTTTTCTGAAAACTAAAACTGTAAATATCTCTGGTTCTATTCCATATTTTCGAGCTTACGAAGTGCCGAAAAATTCACCAAAAGATTACCTTTCTTTGACCACTTTGCCGGAGATTCTGGCTTTAGCCGTTCAGACTTGACTCACGTTTAAAGTTTGGACAAGGGGTCGAAAATTGAAGGGGCGCACCTTGCCATTTTTTGGGGGTGCCGAAAAAAAAATTGAGTTAGGCAGGTCAAGTGGTAGTTGAATGAGAGTAGACCTCAGGACCAGTCTTAGATTTGCGATATCTCTTATTTTTAAATGACTTATGGGGCAAAACGTGTGCACACCAAAAAAAATAAATTTCAAAATTTTTGCATCGAATGCTTTCTTTACATTCCGTAGGTGACGAAATAGTTCAAAATTCTGTCCTAACCTCACTTATGTGGTGCTCAGAGATGTCTAAAGTTTTCCGTCGTAGACTTTGACACGCCATAAAACACAAAACAAATAGGAATTTCGAGAAACGGAGACCGGATTCGTGATCCTGGGGTTCGAATCTATAAGTATGCCAAATGTCATGGAAATCGGTGACGGTCATTTGTGGACTTGCCCGGCTGAAGGCCTGTTTTGGCACTTTTCTGAAAACTAAAACTGTAAATATCTCTGGTTCTATTCCATATTTTCGAGCTTACGAAGTGCCGAAAAATTCACCAAAAGATTACCTTTCTTTGACCACTTTGCCGGAGATTCTGGCTTTAGCCGTTCAGACTTGACTCACGTTTAAAGTTTGGACAAGGGGTCGAAAATTGAAGGGGCGCACCTTGCCATTTTTTGGGGGTGCCGAAAAAAAAAATTGAGTTAGGCAGGTCAAGTGGTAGTTGAATGAGAGTAGACTCCAGGACCAGTCTTAGATTTGCGATATCTCTTATTTTTAAATGACTTATGGGGCAAAACGTGTGCACACCAAAAAAAATGAATTTCAAAATTTTTGCATCGAATGCTTTCTTTACATTCCGTAGGTGACGAAATAGTTCAAAATTCTGTCCTAACCTCACTTATGTGGTGCTCAGAGATGTCTAAAGTTTTCCGTCGTAGACTTTGACACGCCATAAAACACAAAACAAATAGGAATTTCGAGAAACGGAGACCGGATTCGTGATCCTGGGGTTCGAATCTATAAGTATGCCAAATGTCATGGAAATCGGTGACGGTCATTTGTGGACTTGCCCGGCTGAAGGCCTGTTTTGGCACTTTTCTGAAAACTAAAACTGTAAATATCTCTGGTTCTATTCCATATTTTCGAGCTTACGAAGTGCCGAAAAATTCACCAAAAGATTACCTTTCTTTGACCACTTTGCCGGAGATACTGGCTTTAGCCGTTCAGACTTGACTCACGTTTAAAGTTTGGACAAGGGGTCGAAAATTGAAGGGGCGCACCTTGCCATTTTTTGGGGGTGCCGAAAAAAAAATTGAGTTAGGCAGGTCAAGTGGTAGTTGAATGAGAGTAGACTCCAGGACCAGTCTTAGATTTGCGATATCTCTTATTTTTAAATGACTTATGGGGCAAAACGTGTGCACACCAAAAAAAAATAAATTTCAAAATTTTTGCATCGAATGCTTTCTTTACATTCCGTAGGTGACGAAATAGTTCAAAATTCTGTCCTAACCTCACTTATGTGGTGCTCAGAGATGTCTAAAGTTTTCCGTCGTAGACTTTGACACGCCATAAAACACAAAACAAATAGGAATTTCGAGAAACGGAGACCGGATTCGTGATCCTGGGGTTCGAATCTATAAGTATGCCAAATGTCATGGAAATCGGTGACGGTCATTTGTGGACTTGCCCGGCTGAAGGCCTGATTTGGCACTTTTCTGAAAACTAAAACTGTAAATATCTCTGGTTCTATTCCATATTTTCGAGCTTACGAAGTGCCGAAAAATTCACCAAAAGATTACCTTTCTTTGACCACTTTGCCGGAGATTCTGGCTTTAGCCGTTCAGACTTGACTCACGTTTAAAGTTTGGACAAGGGGTCGAAAATTGAAGGGGCGCACCTTGCCATTTTTTGGGGGTGCCGAAAAAAAAAATTGAGTTAGGCAGGTCAAGTGGTAGTTGAATGAGAGTAGACTCCAGGACCAGTCTTAGATTTGCGATATCTCTTATTTTTAAATGACTTATGGGGCAAAACGTGTGCACACCAAAAAAAATAAATTTCAAAATTTTTGCATCGAATGCTTTCTTTACATTCCGTAGGTGACGAAATAGTTCAAAATTCTGTCCTAACCTCACTTATGTGGTGCTCAGAGATGTCTAAAGTTTTCCGTCGTAGACTTTGACACGCCATAAAACACAAAACAAATAGGAATTTCGAGAAACGGAGACCGGATTCGTGATCCTGGGGTTCGAATCTATAAGTATGCCAAATGTCATGGAAATCGGTGACGGTCATTTGTGGACTTGCCCGGCTGAAGGCCTGTTTTGGCACTTTTCTGAAAACTAAAACTGTAAATATCTCTGGTTCTATTCCATATTTTCGAGCTTACGAAGTGCCGAAAAATTCACCAAAAGATTACCTTTCTTTGACCACTTTGCCGGAGATTCTGGCTTTAGCCGTTCAGACTTGACTCACGTTTAAAGTTTGGACAAGGGGTCGAAAATTGAAGGGGCGCACCTTGCCATTTTTTGGGGGTGCCGAAAAAAAAATTGAGTTAGGCAGGTCAAGTGGTAGTTGAATGAGAGTAGACTCCAGGACCAGTCTTAGATTTGCGATATCTCTTATTTTTAAATGACTTATGGGGCAAAACGTGTGCACACCAAAAAAAATAAATTTCAAAATTTTTGCATCGAATGCTTTCTTTACATTCCGTAGGTGACGAAATAGTTCAAAATTCTGTCCTAACCTCACTTATGTGGTGCTCAGAGATGTCTAAAGTTTTCCGTCGTAGACTTTGACACGCCATAAAACACAAAACAAATAGGAATTTCGAGAAACGGAGACCGGATTCGTGATCCTGGGGTTCGAATCTATAAGTATGCCAAATGTCATGGAAATCGGTGACGGTCATTTGTGCACTTGCCCGGCTGAAGGCCTGTTTTGGCACTTTTCTGAAAACTAAAACTGTAAATATCTCTGGTTCTATTCCATATTTTCGAGCTTACGAAGTGCCGAAAAATTCACCAAAAGATTACCTTTCTTTGACCACTTTGCCGGAGATTCTGGCTTTAGCCGTTCAGACTTGACTCACGTTTAAAGTTTGGACAAGGGGTCGAAAATTGAAGGGGCGCACCTTGCCATTTTTTGGGGGTGCCGAAAAAAAAATTGAGTTAGGCAGGTCAAGTGGGAGTTGAATGAGAGTAGACTCCAGGACCAGTCTTAGATTTGCGATATCTCTTATTTTTAAATGACTTATGGGGCAAAACGTGTGCACACCAAAAAAAATAAATTTCAAAATTTTTGCATCGAATGCTTTCTTTACATTCCGTAGGTGACGAAATAGTTCAAAATTCTGTCCTAACCTCACTTATGTGGTGCTCAGAGATGACTAAAGTTTTCCGTCGTAGACTTTGACACGCCATAAAACACAAAACAAATAGGAATTTCGAGAAACGGAGACCGGATTCGTGATCCTGGGGTTCGAATCTATAAGTATGCCAAATGTCATGGAAATCGGTGACGGTCATTTGTGGACTAGCCCGGCTGAAGGCCTGTTTTGGCACTTTTCTGAAAACTAAAACTGTAAATATCTCTGGTTCTATTCCATATTTTCGAGCTTACGAAGTGCCGAAAAATTCACCAAAAGATTACCTTTCTTTGACCACTTTGCCGGAGATTCTGGCTTTAGCCGTTCAGACTTGACTCACGTTTAAAGTTTGGACAAGGGGTCGAAAATTGAAGGGGCGCACCTTGCCATTTTTTGGGGGTGCCGAAAAAAAAATTGAGTTAGGCAGGTCAAGTGGTAGTTGAATGAGAGTAGACTCCAGGACCAGTCTTAGATTTGCGATATCTCTTATTTTTAAATGACTTATGGGGCAAAACGTGTGCACACCAAAAAAAATAAATTTCAAAATTTTTGCATCGAATGCTTTCTTTACATTCCGTAGGTGACGAAATAGTTCAAAATTCTGTCCTAACCTCACTTATGTGGTGCTCAGAGATGTCTAAAGTTTTCCGTCGTAGACTTTGACACGCCATAAAACACAAAACAAATAGGAATTTCGAGAAACGGAGACCGGATTCGTGATCCTGGGGTTCGAATCTATAAGTATGCCAAATGTCATGGAAATCGGTGACGGTCATTTGTGGACTTGCCCGGCTGAAGGCCTGTTTTGGCACTTTTCTGAAAACTAAAACTGTAGATATCTCTGGTTCTATTCCATATTTTCGAGCTTACGAAGTGCCGAAAAATTCACCAAAAGATTACCTTTCTTTGACCACTTTGCCGGAGATTCTGGCTTTAGCCGTTCAGACTTGACTCACGTTTAAAGTTTGGACAAGGGGTCGAAAATTGAAGGGGCGCACCTTGCCATTTTTTGGGGGTGCCGAAAAAAAAATTGAGTTAGGCAGGTCAAGTGGTAGTTGAATGAGAGTAGACTCCAGGACCAGTCTTAGATTTGCGATATCTCTTATTTTTAAATGACTTATGGGGCAAAACGTGTGCACACCAAAAAAAATGAATTTCAAAATTTTTGCATCGAATGCTTTCTTTACATTCCGTAGGTGACGAAATAGTTCAAAATTCTGTCCTAACCTCACTTATGTGGTGCTCAGAGATGTCTAAAGTTTTCCGTCGTAGACTTTGACACGCCATAAAACACAAAACAAATAGGAATTTCGAGAAACGGAGACCGGATTCGTGATCCTGGGGTTCGAATCTATAAGTATGCCAAATGTCATGGAAATCGGTGACGGTCATTTGTGGACTTGCCCGGCTGAAGGCCTGTTTTGGCACTTTTCTGAAAACTAAAACTGTAAATATCTCTGGTTCTATTCCATATTTTCGAGCTTACGAAGTGCCGAAAAATTCACCAAAAGATTACCTTTCTTTGACCACTTTGCCGGAGATTCTGGCTTTAGCCGTTCAGACTTGACTCACGTTTAAAGTTTGGACAAGGGGTCGAAAATTGAAGGGGCGCACCTTGCCATTTTTTGGGGGTGCCGAAAAAAAAATTGAGTTAGGCAGGTCAAGTGGTAGTTGAATGAGAGTAGACTCCAGGACCAGTCTTAGATTTGCGATATCTCTTATTTTTAAATGACTTATGGGGCAAAACGTGTGCACACCAAAAAAAAATAAATTTCAAAATTTTTGCATCGAATGCTTTCTTTACATTCCGTAGGTGACGAAATAGTTCAAAATTCTGTCCTAACCTCACTTATGTGGTGCTCAGAGATGTCTAAAGTTTTCCGTCGTAGACTTTGACACGCCATAAAACACAAAACAAATAGGAATTTCGAGAAACGGAGACCGGATTCGTGATCCTGGGGTTCGAATCTATAAGTATGCCAAATGTCATGGAAATCGGTGACGGTCATTTGTGGACTTGCCCGGCTGAAGGCCTGATTTGGCACTTTTCTGAAAACTAAAACTGTAAATATCTCTGGTTCTATTCCATATTTTCGAGCTTACGAAGTGCCGAAAAATTCACCAAAAGATTACCTTTCTTTGACCACTTTGCCGGAGATTCTGGCTTTAGCCGTTCAGACTTGACTCACGTTTAAAGTTTGGACAAGGGGTCGAAAATTGAAGGGGCGCACCTTGCCATTTTTTGGGGGTGCCGAAAAAAAAAATTGAGTTAGGCAGGTCAAGTGGTAGTTGAATGAGAGTAGACTCCAGGACCAGTCTTAGATTTGCGATATCTCTTATTTTTAAATGACTTATGGGGCAAAACGTGTGCACACCAAAAAAAATAAATTTCAAAATTTTTGCATCGAATGCTTTCTTTACATTCCGTAGGTGACGAAATAGTTCAAAATTCTGTCCTAACCTCACTTATGTGGTGCTCAGAGATGTCTAAAGTTTTCCGTCGTAGACTTTGACACGCCATAAAACACAAAACAAATAGGAATTTCGAGAAACGGAGACCGGATTCGTGATCCTGGGGTTCGAATCTATAAGTATGCCAAATGTCATGGAAATCGGTGACGGTCATTTGTGGACTTGCCCGGCTGAAGGCCTGTTTTGGCACTTTTCTGAAAACTAAAACTGTAAATATCTCTGGTTCTATTCCATATTTTCGAGCTTACGAAGTGCCGAAAAATTCACCAAAAGATTACCTTTCTTTGACCACTTTGCCGGAGATTCTGGCTTTAGCCGTTCAGACTTGACTCACGTTTAAAGTTTGGACAAGGGGTCGAAAATTGAAGGGGCGCACCTTGCCATTTTTTGGGGGTGCCGAAAAAAAAATTGAGTTAGGCAGGTCAAGTGGTAGTTGAATGAGAGTAGACTCCAGGACCAGTCTTAGATTTGCGATATCTCTTATTTTTAAATGACTTATGGGGCAAAACGTGTGCACACCAAAAAAAATAAATTTCAAAATTTTTGCATCGAATGCTTTCTTTACATTCCGTAGGTGACGAAATAGTTCAAAATTCTGTCCTAACCTCACTTATGTGGTGCTCAGAGATGTCTAAAGTTTTCCGTCGTAGACTTTGACACGCCATAAAACACAAAACAAATAGGAATTTCGAGAAACGGAGACCGGATTCGTGATCCTGGGGTTCGAATCTATAAGTATGCCAAATGTCATGGAAATCGGTGACGGTCATTTGTGCACTTGCCCGGCTGAAGGCCTGTTTTGGCACTTTTCTGAAAACTAAAACTGTAAATATCTCTGGTTCTATTCCATATTTTCGAGCTTACGAAGTGCCGAAAAATTCACCAAAAGATTACCTTTCTTTGACCACTTTGCCGGAGATTCTGGCTTTAGCCGTTCAGACTTGACTCACGTTTAAAGTTTGGACAAGGGGTCGAAAATTGAAGGGGCGCACCTTGCCATTTTTTGGGGGTGCCGAAAAAAAAATTGAGTTAGGCAGGTCAAGTGGGAGTTGAATGAGAGTAGACTCCAGGACCAGTCTTAGATTTGCGATATCTCTTATTTTTAAATGACTTATGGGGCAAAACGTGTGCACACCAAAAAAAATAAATTTCAAAATTTTTGCATCGAATGCTTTCTTTACATTCCGTAGGTGACGAAATAGTTCAAAATTCTGTCCTAACCTCACTTATGTGGTGCTCAGAGATGACTAAAGTTTTCCGTCGTAGACCTTGACACGCCATAAAACACAAAACAAATAGGAATTTCGAGAAACGGAGACCGGATTCGTGATCCTGGGGTTCGAATCTATAAGTATGCCAAATGTCATGGAAATCGGTGACGGTCATTTGTGGACTTGCCCGGCTGAAGGCCTGTTTTGGCACTTTTCTGAAAACTAAAACTGTAAATATCTCTGGTTCTATTCCATATTTTCGAGCTTACGAAGTGCCGAAAAATTCACCAAAAGATTACCTTTCTTTGACCACTTTGCCGGAGATTCTGGCTTTAGCCGTTCAGACTTGACTCACGTTTAAAGTTTGGACAAGGGGTCGAAAATTGAAGGGGCGCACCTTGCCATTTTTTGGGGGTGCCGAAAAAAAAATTGAGTTAGGCAGGTCAAGTGGTAGTTGAATGAGAGTAGACTCCAGGACCAGTCTTAGATTTGCGATATCTCTTATTTTTAAATGACTTATGGGGCAAAACGTGTGCACACCAAAAAAAATAAATTTCAAAATTTTTGCATCGAATGCTTTCTTTACATTCCGTAGGTGACGAAATAGTTCAAAATTCTGTCCTAACCTCACTTATGTGGTGCTCAGAGATGTCTAAAGTTTTCCGTCGTAGACTTTGACACGCCATAAAACACAAAACAAATAGGAATTTCGAGAAACGGAGACCGGATTCGTGATCCTGGGGTTCGAATCTATAAGTATGCCAAATGTCATGGAAATCGGTGACGGTCATTTGTGGACTTGCCCGGCTGAAGGCCTGTTTTGGCACTTTTCTGAAAACTAAAACTGTAAATATCTCTGGTTCTATTCCATATTTTCGAGCTTACGAAGTGCCGAAAAATTCACCAAAAGATTACCTTTCTTTGACCACTTTGCCGGAGATTCTGGCTTTAGCCGTTCAGACTTGACTCACGTTTAAAGTTTGGACAAGGGGTCGAAAATTGAAGGGGCGCACCTTGCCATTTTTTGGGGGTGCCGAAAAAAAAATTGAGTTAGGCAGGTCAAGTGGTAGTTGAATGAGAGTAGACTCCAGGACCAGTCTTAGATTTGCGATATCTCTTATTTTTAAATGACTTATGGGGCAAAACGTGTGCACACCAAAAAAAATGAATTTCAAAATTTTTGCATCGAATGCTTTCTTTACATTCCGTAGGTGACGAAATAGTTCAAAATTCTGTCCTAACCTCACTTATGTGGTGCTCAGAGATGTCTAAAGTTTTCCGTCGTAGACTTTGACACGCCATAAAACACAAAACAAATAGGAATTTCGAGAAACGGAGACCGGATTCGTGATCCTGGGGTTCGAATCTATAAGTATGCCAAATGTCATGGAAATCGGTGACGGTCATTTGTGGACTTGCCCGGCTGAAGGCCTGTTTTGGCACTTTTCTGAAAACTAAAACTGTAAATATCTCTGGTTCTATTCCATATTTTCGAGCTTACGAAGTGCCGAAAAATTCACCAAAAGATTACCTTTCTTTGACCACTTTGCCGGAGATTCTGGCTTTAGCCGTTCAGACTTGACTCACGTTTAAAGTTTGGACAAGGGGTCGAAAATTGCCATTTTTTGCGGGTGCCGAAAAAAAAATTGAGTTAGGCAGGTCAAGTGGTAGTTGAATGAGAGTAGACTCCAGGACCAGTCTTAGATTTGCGATATCTCTTATTTTTAAATGACTTATGGGGCAAAACGTGTGCACACCAAAAAAAATAAATTTCAAAATTTTTGCATCGAATGCTTTCTTTACATTCCGTAGGTGACGAAATAGTTCAAAATTCTGTCCTAACCTCACTTATGTGGTGCTCAGAGATGTCTAAAGTTTTCCGTCGTAGACTTTGACACGCCATAAAACACAAAACAAATAGGAATTTCGAGAAACGGAGACCGGATTCGTGATCCTGGGGTTCGAATCTATAAGTATGCCAAATGTCATGGAAATCGGTGACGGTCATTTGTGGACTTGCCCGGCTGAAGGCCTGTTTTGGCACTTTTCTGAAAACTAAAACTGTAAATATCTCTGGTTCTATTCCATATTTTCGAGCTTACGAAGTGCCGAAAAATTCACCAAAAGATTACCTTTCTTTGACCACTTTGCCGGAGATTCTGGCTTTAGCCGTTCAGACTTGACTCACGTTTAAAGTTTGGACAAGGGGTCGAAAATTGAAGGGGCGCACCTTGCCATTTTTTGGGGGTGCCGAAAAAAAAATTGAGTTAGGCAGGTCAAGTGGTAGTTGAATGAGAGTGGACTCCAGGACCAGTCTTAGATTTGCGATATCTCTTATTTTTAAATGACTTATGGGGCAAAACGTGTGCACACCAAAAAAAATAAATTTCAAAATTTTTGCATCGAATGCTTTCTTTACATTCCGTAGGTGACGAAATAGTTCAAAATTCTGTCCTAACCTCACTTATGTGGTGCTCAGAGATGTCTAAAGTTTTCCGTCGTAGACTTTGACACGCCATAAAACACAAAACAAATAGGAATTTCGAGAAACGGAGACCGGATTCGTGATCCTGGGGTTCGAATCTATAAGTATGCCAAATGTCATGGAAATCGGTGACGGTCATTTGTGGACTTGCCCGGCTGAAGGCCTGTTTTGGCACTTTTCTGAAAACTAAAACTGTAAATATCTCTGGTTCTATTCCATATTTTCGAGCTTACGAAGTGCCGAAAAATTCACCAAAAGATTACCTTTCTTTGACCACTTTGCCGGAGATTCTGGCTTTAGCCGTTCAGACTTGACTCACGTTTAAAGTTTGGACAAGGGGTCGAAAATTGAAGGGGCGCACCTTGCCATTTTTTGGGGGTGCCGAAAAAAAAATTGAGTTAGGCAGGTCAAGTGGTAGTTGAATGAGAGTAGACTCCAGGACCAGTCTTAGATTTGCGATATCTCTTATTTTTAAATGACTTATGGGGCAAAACGTGTGCACACCAAAAAAAATAAATTTCAAAATTTTTGCATCGAATGCTTTCTTTACATTCCGTAGGTGACGAAATAGTTCAAAATTCTGTCCTAACCTCACTTATGTGGTGCTCAGAGATGTCTAAAGTTTTCCGTCGTAGACTTTGACACGCCATAAAACACAAAACAAATAGGAATTTCGAGAAACGGAGACCGGATTCGTGATCCTGGGGTTCGAATCTATAAGTATGCCAAATGTCATGGAAATCGGTGACGGTCATTTGTGGACTTGCCCGGCTGAAGGCCTGTTTTGGCACTTTTCTGAAAACTAAAACTGTAAATATCTCTGGTTCTATTCCATATTTTCGAGCTTACGAAGTGCCGAAAAATTCACCAAAAGATTACCTTTCTTTGACCACTTTGCCGGAGATTCTGGCTTTAGCCGTTCAGACTTGACTCACGTTTAAAGTTTGGACAAGGGGTCGAAAATTGAAGGGGCGCACCTTGCCATTTTTTGGGGGTGCCGAAAAAAACAATTGAGTTAGGCAGGTCAAGTGGTAGTTGAATGAGAGTAGACTCCAGGACCAGTCTTAGATTTGCGATATCTCTTATTTTTAAATGACTTATGGGGCAAAACGTGTACACACCAAAAAAAATAAATTTCAAAATTTTTGCATCGAATGCTTTCTTTACATTCCGTAGGTGACGAAATAGTTCAAAATTCTGTCCTAACCTCACTTATGTGGTGCTCAGAGATGTCTAAAGTTTTCCGTCGTAGACTTTGACACGCCATAAAACACAAAACAAATAGGAATTTCGAGAAACGGAGACCGGATTCGTGATCCTGGGGTTCGAATCTATAAGTATGCCAAATGTCATGGAAATCGGTGACGGTCATTTGTGGACTTGCCCGGCTGAAGGCCTGTTTTGGCACTTTTCTGAAAACTAAAACTGTAAATATCTCTGGTTCTATTCCATATTTTCGAGCTTACGAAGTGCCGAAAAATTCACCAAAAGATTACCTTTCTTTGACCACTTTGCCGGAGATTCTGGCTTTAGCCGTTCAGACTTGACTCACGTTTAAAGTTTGGACAAGGGGTCGAAAATTGAAGGGGCGCACCTTGCCATTTTTTGGGGGTGCCGAAAAAAAAATTGAGTTAGGCAGGTCAAGTGGTAGTTGAATGAGAGTAGACTCCAGGACCAGTCTTAGATTTGCGATATCTCTTATTTTTAAATGACTTATGGGGCAAAACGTGTGCACACCAAAAAAAAATAAATTTCAAAATTTTTGCATCGAATGCTTTCTTTACATTCCGTAGGTGACGAAATAGTTCAAAATTCTGTCCTAACCTCACTTATGTGGTGCTCAGAGATGTCTAAAGTTTTCCGTCGTAGACTTTGACACGCCATAAAACACAAAACAAATAGGAATTTCGAGAAACGGAGACCGGATTCGTGATCCTGGGGTTCGAATCTATAAGTATGCCAAATGTCATGGAAATCGGTGACGGTCATTTGTGGACTTGCCCGGCTGAAGGCCTGTTTTGGCACTTTTCTGAAAACTAAAACTGTAAATATCTCTGGTTCTATTCCATATTTTCGAGCTTACGAAGTGCCGAAAAATTCACCAAAAGATTACCTTTCTTTGACCACTTTGCCGGAGATTCTGGCTTTAGCCGTTCAGACTTGACTCACGTTTAAAGTTTGGACAAGGGGTCGAAAATTGAAGGGGCGCACCTTGCCATTTTTTGGGGGTGCCGAAAAAAAAATTGAGTTAGGCAGGTCAAGTGGTAGTTGAATGAGAGTAGACTCCAGGACCAGTCTTAGATTTGTGATATCTCTTATTTTTAAATGACTTATGGGGCAAAACGTGTGCACACCAAAAAAAATAAATTTCAAAATTTTTGCATCGAATGCTTTCTTTACATTCCGTAGGTGACGAAATAGTTCAAAATTCTGTCCTAACCTCACTTATGTGGTGCTCAGAGATGTCTAAAGTTTTCCGTCGTAGACTTTGACACGCCATAAAACACAAAACAAATAGGAATTTCGAGAAACGGAGACCGGATTCGTGATCCTGGGGTTCGAATCTATAAGTATGCCAAATGTCATGGAAATCGGTGACGGTCATTTGTGGACTTGCCCGGCTGAAGGCCTGTTTTGGCACTTTTCTGAAAACTAAAACTGTAAATATCTCTGGTTCTATTCCATATTTTCGAGCTTACGAAGTGCCGAAAAATTCACCAAAAGATTACCTTTCTTTGACCACTTTGCCGGAGATTCTGGCTTTAGCCGTTCAGACTTGACTCACGTTTAAAGTTTGGACAAGGGGTCGAAAATTGAAGGGGCGCACCTTGCCATTTTTTGGGGGTGCCGAAAAAAAAATTGAGTTAGGCAGGTCAAGTGGTAGTTGAATGAGAGTAGACTCCAGGACCAGTCTTAGATTTGCGATATCTCTTATTTTTAAATGACTTATGGGGCAAAACGTGTGCACACCAAAAAAAATAAATTTCAAAATTTTTGCATCGAATGCTTTCTTTACATTCCGTAGGTGACGAAATAGTTCAAAATTCTGTCCTAACCTCACTTATGTGGTGCTCAGAGATGTCTAAAGTTTTCCGTCGTAGACTTTGACACGCCATAAAACACAAAACAAATAGGAATTTCGAGAAACGGAGACCGGATTCGTGATCCTGGGGTTCGAATCTATAAGTATGCCAAATGTCATGGAAATCGGTGACGGTCATTTGTGGACTTGCCCGGCTGAAGGCCTGTTTTGGCACTTTTCTGAAAACTAAAACTGTAAATATCTCTGGTTCTATTCCATATTTTCGAGCTTACGAAGTGCCGAAAAATTCACCAAAAGATTACCTTTCTTTGACCACTTTGCCGGAGATTCTGGCTTTAGCCGTTCAGACTTGACTCACGTTTAAAGTTTGGACAAGGGGTCGAAAATTGAAGGGGCGCACCTTGCCATTTTTTGGGGGTGCCGAAAAAAAAATTGAGTTAGGCAGGTCAAGTGGTAGTTGAATGAGAGTAGACTCCAGGACCAGTCTTAGATTTGCGATATCTCTTATTTTTAAATGACTTATGGGGCAAAACGTGTGCACACCAAAAAAAATAAATTTCAAAATTTTTGCATCGAATGCTTTCTTTACATTCCGTAGGTGACGAAATAGTTCAAAATTCTGTCCTAACCTCACTTATGTGGTGCTCAGAGATGTCTAAAGTTTTCCGTCGTAGACTTTGACACGCCATAAAACACAAAACAAATAGGAATTTCGAGAAACGGAGACCGGATTCGTGATCCTGGGGTTCGAATCTATAAGTATGCCAAATGTCATGGAAATCGGTGACGGTCATTTGTGGACTTGCCCGGCTGAAGGCCTGTTTTGGCACTTTTCTGAAAACTAAAACTGTAAATATCTCTGGTTCTATTCCATATTTTCGAGCTTACGAAGTGCCGAAAAATTCACCAAAAGATTACCTTTCTTTGACCACTTTGCCGGAGATTCTGGCTTTAGCCGTTCAGACTTGACTCACGTTTAAAGTTTGGACGAGGGGTCGAAAATTGAAGGGGCGCACCTTGCCATTTTTTGGGGGTGCCGAAAAAAAAATTGAGTTAGGCAGGTCAAGTGGTAGTTGAATGAGAGTAGACTCCAGGACCAGTCTTAGATTTGCGATATCTCTTATTTTTAAATGACTTATGGGGCAAAACGTGTGCACACCAAAAAAAATAAATTTCAAAATTTTTGCATCGAATGCTTTCTTTACATTCCGTAGGTGACGAAATAGTTCAAAATTCTGTCCTAACCTCACTTATGTGGTGCTCAGAGATGTCTAAAGTTTTCCGTCGTAGACTTTGACACGCCATAAAACACAAAACAAATAGGAATTTCGAGAAACGGAGACCGGATTCGTGATCCTGGGGTTCGAATCTATAAGTATGCCAAATGTCATGGAAATCGGTGACGGTCATTTGTGGACTTGTCCGGCTGAAGGCCTGTTTTGGCACTTTTCTGAAAACTAAAACTGTAAATATCTCTGGTTCTATTCCATATTTTCGAGCTTACGAAGTGCCGAAAAATTCACCAAAAGATTACCTTTCTTTGACCACTTTGCCGGAGATTCTGGCTTTAGCCGTTCAGACTTGACTCACGTTTAAAGTTTGGACAAGGGGTCGAAAATTGAAGGGGCGCACCTTGCCATTTTTTGGGGGTGCCGAAAAAAAAATTGAGTTAGGCAGGTCAAGTGGTAGTTGAATGAGAGTAGACTCCAGGACCAGTCTTAGATTTGCGATATCTCTTATTTTTAAATGACTTATGGGGCAAAACGTGTGCACACCAAAAAAAATAAATTTCAAAATTTTTGCATCGAATGCTTTCTTTACATTCCGTAGGTGACGAAATAGTTCAAAATTCTGTCCTAACCTCACTTATGTGGTGCTCAGAGATGTCTAAAGTTTTCCGTCGTAGACTTTGACACGCCATAAAACACAAAACAAATAGGAATTTCGAGAAACGGAGACCGGATTCGTGATCCTGGGGTTCGAATCTATAAGTATGCCAAATGTCATGGAAATCGGTGACGGTCATTTGTGGACTTGCCCGGCTGAAGGCCTGTTTTGGCACTTTTCTGAAAACTAAAACTGTAAATATCTCTGGTTCTATTCCATATTTTCGAGCTTACGAAGTGCCGAAAAATTCACCAAAAGATTACCTTTCTTTGACCACTTTGCCGGAGATTCTGGCTTTAGCCGTTCAGACTTGACTCACGTTTAAAGTTTGGACAAGGGGTCGAAAATTGAAGGGGCGCACCATGCCATTTTTTGGGGGTGCCGAAAAAAAAATTGAGTTAGGCAGGTCAAGTGGTAGTTGAATGAGAGTAGACTCCAGGACCAGTCTTAGATTTGCGATATCTCTTATTTTTAAATGACTTATGGGGCAAAACGTGTGCACACCAAAAAAAATAAATTTCAAAATTTTTGCATCGAATGCTTTCTTTACATTCCGTAGGTGACGAAATAGTTCAAAATTCTGTCCTAACCTCACTTATGTGGTGCTCAGAGATGTCTAAAGTTTTCCGTCGTAGACTTTGACACGCCATAAAACACAAAACAAATAGGAATTTCGAGAAACGGAGACCGGATTCGTGATCCTGGGGTTCGAATCTATAAGTGTGCCAAATGTCATGGAAATCGGTGACGGTCATTTGTGGACTTGCCCGGCTGAAGGCCTGTTTTGGCACTTTTCTGAAAACTAAAACTGTAAATATCTCTGGTTCTATTCCATATTTTCGAGCTTACGAAGTGCCGAAAAATTCACCAAAAGATTACCTTTCTTTGACCACTTTGCCGGAGATTCTGGCTTTAGCCGTTCAGACTTGACTCACGTTTAAAGTTTGGACGAGGGGTCGAAAATTGATGGGGCGCACCTTGCCATTTTTTGGGGGTGCCGAAAAAAAAATTGAGTTAGGCAGGTCAAGTGGTAGTTGAATGAGAGTAGACTCCAGGACCAGTCTTAGATTTGCGATATCTCTTATTTTTAAATGACTTATGGGGCAAAACGTGTGCACACCAAAAAAAATAAATTTCAAAATTTTTGCATCGAATGCTTTCTTTACATTCCGTAGGTGACGAAATAGTTCAAAATTCTGTCCTAACCTCACTTATGTGGTGCTCAGAGATGTCTAAAGTTTTCCGTCGTAGACTTTGACACGCCATAAAACACAAAACAAATAGGAATTTCGAGAAACGGAGACCGGATTCGTGATCCTGGGGTTCGAATCTATAAGTATGCCAAATGTCATGGAAATCGGTGACGGTCATTTGTGGACTTGTCCGGCTGAAGGCCTGTTTTGGCACTTTTCTGAAAACTAAAACTGTAAATATCTCTGGTTCTATTCCATATTTTCGAGCTTACGAAGTGCCGAAAAATTCACCAAAAGATTACCTTTCTTTGACCACTTTGCCGGAGATTCTGGCTTTAGCCGTTCAGACTTGACTCACGTTTAAAGTTTGGACAAGGGGTCGAAAATTGAAGGGGCGCACCTTGCCATTTTTTGGGGGTGCCGAAAAAAAAATTGAGTTAGGCAGGTCAAGTGGTAGTTGAATGAGAGTAGACTCCAGGACCAGTCTTAGATTTGCGATATCTCTTATTTTTAAATGACTTATGGGGCAAAACGTGTGCACACCAAAAAAAATAAATTTCAAAATTTTTGCATCGAATGCTTTCTTTACATTCCGTAGGTGACGAAATAGTTCAAAATTCTGTCCTAACCTCACTTATGTGGTGCTCAGAGATGTCTAAAGTTTTCCGTCGTAGACTTTGACACGCCATAAAACACAAAACAAATAGGAATTTCGAGAAACGGAGACCGGATTCGTGATCCTGGGGTTCGAATCTATAAGTATGCCAAATGTCATGGAAATCGGTGACGGTCATTTGTGGACTTGCCCGGCTGAAGGCCTGTTTTGGCACTTTTCTGAAAACTAAAACTGTAAATATCTCTGGTTCTATTCCATATTTTCGAGCTTACGAAGTGCCGAAAAATTCACCAAAAGATTACCTTTCTTTGACCACTTTGCCGGAGATTCTGGCTTTAGCCGTTCAGACTTGACTCACGTTTAAAGTTTGGACAAGGGGTCGAAAATTGAAGGGTGCACCATGCCATTTTTTGGGGGTGCCGAAAAAAAAAATTGAGTTAGGCAGGTCAAGTGGTAGTTGAATGAGAGTAGACTCCAGGACCAGTCTTAGATTTGCGATATCTCTTATTTTTAAATGACTTATGGGGCAAAACGTGTGCACACCAAAAAAAATAAATTTCAAAATTTTTGCATCGAATGCTTTCTTTACATTCCGTAGGTGACGAAATAGTTCAAAATTCTGTCCTAACCTCACTTATGTGGTGCTCAGAGATGTCTAAAGTTTTCCGTCGTAGACTTTGACACGCCATAAAACACAAAACAAATAGGAATTTCGAGAAACGGAGACCGGATTCGTGATCCTGGGGTTCGAATCTATAAGTATGCCAAATGTCATGGAAATCGGTGACGGTCATTTGTGGACTTGCCCGGCTGAAGGCCTGTTTTGGCACTTTTCTGAAAACTAAAACTGTAAATATCTCTGGTTCTATTCCATATTTTCGAGCTTACGAAGTGCCGAAAAATTCACCAAAAGATTACCTTTCTTTGACCACTTTGCCGGAGATTCTGGCTTTAGCCGTTCAGACTTGACTCACGTTTAAAGTTTGGACAAGGGGTCGAAAATTGAAGGGGCGCACCATGCCATTTTTTGGGGGTGCCGAAAAAAAAATTGAGTTAGGCAGGTCAAGTGGTAGTTGAATGAGAGTAGACTCCAGGACCAGTCTTAGATTTGCGATATCTCTTATTTTTAAATGACTTATGGGGCAAAACGTGTGCACACCAAAAAAAATAAATTTCAAAATTTTTGCATCGAATGCTTTCTTTACATTCCGTAGGTGACGAAATAGTTCAAAATTCTGTCCTAACCTCACTTATGTGGTGCTCAGAGATGTCTAAAGTTTTCCGTCGTAGACTTTGACACGCCATAAAACACAAAACAAATAGGAATTTCGAGAAACGGAGACCGGATTCGTGATCCTGGGGTTCGAATCTATAAGTATGCCAAATGTCATGGAAATCGGTGACGGTCATTTGTGGACTTGCCCGGCTGAAGGCCTGTTTTGGCACTTTTCTGAAAACTAAAACTGTAAATATCTCTGGTTCTATTCCATATTTTCGAGCTTACGAAGTGCCGAAAAATTCACCAAAAGATTACCTTTCTTTGACCACTTTGCCGGAGATTCTGGCTTTAGCCGTTCAGACTTGACTCACGTTTAAAGTTTGGACAAGGGGTCGAAAATTGAAGGGGCGCACCTTGCCATTTTTTGGGGGTGCCGAAAAAAAAATTGAGTTAGGCAGGTCAAGTGGTAGTTGAATGAGAGTAGACTCCAGGACCAGTCTTAGATTTGCGATATCTCTTATTTTTAAATGACTTATGGGGCAAAACGTGTGCACACCAAAAAAAATAAATTTCAAAATTTTTGCATCGAATGCTTTCTTTACATTCCGTAGGTGACGAAATAGTTCAAAATTCTGTCCTAACCTCACTTATGTGGTGCTCAGAGATGTCTAAAGTTTTCCGTCGTAGACTTTGACACGCCATAAAACACAAAACAAATAGGAATTTCGAGAAACGGAGACCGGATTCGTGATCCTGGGGTTCGAATCTATAAGTATGCCAAATGTCATGGAAATCGGTGACGGTCATTTGTGGACTTGCCCGGCTGAAGGCCTGTTTTGGCACTTTTCTGAAAACTAAAACTGTAAATATCTCTGGTTCTATTCCATATTTTCGAGCTTACGAAGTGCCGAAAAATTCACCAAAAGATTACCTTTCTTTGACCACTTTGCCGGAGATTCTGGCTTTAGCCGTTCAGACTTGACTCACGTTTAAAGTTTGGACAAGGGGTCGAAAATTGAAGGGGCGCACCTTGCCATTTTTTGGGGGTGCCGAAAAAAAAATTGAGTTAGGCAGGTCAAGTGGTAGTTGAATGAGAGTAGACTCCAGGACCAGTCTTAGATTTGCGATATCTCTTATTTTTAAATGACTTATGGGGCAAAACGTGTGCACACCAAAAAAAATAAATTTCAAAATTTTTGCATCGAATGCTTTCTTTACATTCCGTAGGTGACGAAATAGTTCAAAATTCTGTCCTAACCTCACTTATGTGGTGCTCAGAGATGTCTAAAGTTTTCCGTCGTAGACTTTGACACGCCATAAAACACAAAACAAATAGGAATTTCGAGAAACGGAGACCGGATTCGTGATCCTGGGGTTCGAATCTATAAGTATGCCAAATGTCATGGAAATCGGTGACGGTCATTTGTGGACTTGCCCGGCTGAAGGCCTGTTTTGGCACTTTTCTGAAAACTAAAACTGTAAATATCTCTGGTTCTATTCCATATTTTCGAGCTTACGAAGTGCCGAAAAATTCACCAAAAGATTACCTTTCTTTGACCACTTTGCCGGAGATTCTGGCTTTAGCCGTTCAGACTTGACTCACGTTTAAAGTTTGGACAAGGGGTCGAAAATTGAAGGGGCGCACCATGCCATTTTTTGGGGGTGCCGAAAAAAAAATTGAGTTAGGCAGGTCAAGTGGTAGTTGAATGAGAGTAGACTCCAGGACCAGTCTTAGATTTGCGATATCTCTTATTTTTAAATGACTTATTGGGCAAAACGTGTGCACACCAAAAAAAATAAATTTCAAAATTTTTGCATCGAATGCTTTCTTTACATTCCGTAGGTGACGAAATAGTTCAAAATTCTGTCCTAACCTCACTTATGTGGTGCTCAGAGATGTCTAAAGTTTTCCGTCGTAGACTTTGACACGCCATAAAACACAAAACAAATAGGAATTTCGAGAAACGGAGACCGGATTCGTGATCCTGGGGTTCGAATCTATAAGTATGCCAAATGTCATGGAAATCGGTGACGGTCATTTGTGGACTTGCCCGGCTGAAGGCCTGTTTTGGCACTTTTCTGAAAACTAAAACTGTAAATATCTCTGGTTCTATTCCATATTTTCGAGCTTACGAAGTGCCGAAAAATTCACCAAAAGATTACCTTTCTTTGACCACTTTGCCGGACATTCTGGCTTTAGCCGTTCAGACTTGACCCACGTTTAAAGTTTGGACAAGGGGTCGAAAATTGAAGGGGCGCACCTTGCCATTTTTTGGGGGTGCCGAAAAAAAAAATTGAGTTAGGCAGGTCAAGTGGTAGTTGAATGAGAGTAGACTCCAGGACCAGTCTTAGATTTGCGATATCTCTTATTTTTAAATGACTTATGGGGCAAAACGTGTGCACACCAAAAAAAATAAATTTCAAAATTTTTGCATCGAATGCTTTCTTTACATTCCGTAGGTGACGAAATAGTTCAAAATTCTGTCCTAACCTCACTTATGTGGTGCTCAGAGATGTCTAAAGTTTTCCGTCGTAGACTTTGACACGCCATAAAACACAAAACAAATAGGAATTTCGAGAAACGGAGACCGGATTCGTGATCCTGGGGTTCGAATATATAAGTATGCCAAATGTCATGGAAATCGGTGACGGTCATTTGTGGACTTGCCCGGCTGAAGGCCTGTTTTGGCACTTTTCTGAAAACTAAAACTGTAAATATCTCTGGTTCTATTCCATATTTTGGATCTTACGAAGTGCCGAAAAATTCACCAAAAGATTACCTTTCTTTGACCACTTTGCCGGAGATTCTGGCTTTAGCCGTTCAGACTTGACTCACGTTTAAAGTTTGGACAAGGGGTCGAAAATTGAAGGGGCGCACCTCGCCATTTTTTGGGGGTGCCGAAAAAAAAATTGAGTTAGGCAGGTCAAGTGGTAGTTGAATGAGAGTAGACTCCAGGACCAGTCTTAGATTTGCGATATCTCTTATTTTTAAATGACTTATGGGGCAAAACGTGTGCACACCAAAAAAAATAAATTTCAAAATTTTTGCATCGAATGCTTTCTTTACATTCCGTAGGTGACGAAATAGTTCAAAATTCTGTCCTAACCTCACTTATGTGGTGCTCAGAGATGTCTAAAGTTTTCCGTCGTAGACTTTGACACGCCATAAAACACAAAACAAATAGGAATTTCGAGAAACGGAGACCGGATTCGTGATCCTGGGGTTCGAATATATAAGTATGCCAAATGTCATGGAAATCGGTGACGGTCATTTGTGGACTTGCCCGGCTGAAGGCCTGTTTTGGCACTTTTCTGAAAACTAAAACTGTAAATATCTCTGGTTCTATTCCATATTTTGGATCTTACGAAGTGCCGAAAAATTCACCAAAAGATTACCTTTCTTTGACCACTTTGCCGGAGATTCTGGCTTTAGCCGTTCAGACTTGACTCACGTTTAAAGTTTGGACAAGGGGTCGAAAATTGAAGGGGCGCACCTTGCCATTTTTTGGGGGTGCCGAAAAAAAAATTGAGTTAGGCAGGTCAAGTGGTAGTTGAATGAGAGTAGACTCCAGGACCAGTCTTAGATTTGCGATATCTCTTATTTTTAAATGACTTATGGGGCAAAACGTGTGCACACCAAAAAAAATAAATTTCAAAATTTTTGCATCGAATGCTTTCTTTACATTCCGTAGGTGACGAAATAGTTCAAAATTCTGTCCTAACCTCACTTATGTGGTGCTCAGAGATGTCTAAAGTTTTCCGTCGTAGACTTTGACACGCCATAAAACACAAAACAAATAGGAATTTCGAGAAACGGAGACCGGATTCGTGATCCTGGGGTTCGAATCTATAAGTATGCCAAATGTCATGGAAATCGGTGACGGTCATTTGTGGACTTGCCCGGCTGAAGGCCTGTTTTGGCACTTTTCTGAAAACTAAAACTGTAAATATCTCTGGTTCTATTCCATATTTTCGAGCTTACGAAGTGCCGAAAAATTCACCAAAAGATTACCTTTCTTTGACCACTTTGCCGGAGATTCTGGCTTTAGCCGTTCAGACTTGACTCACGTTTAAAGTTTGGACAAGGGGTCGAAAATTGAAGGGCCGCACCTTGCCATTTTTTGGGGGTGCCGAAAAAAAAATTGAGTTAGGCAGGTCAAGTGGTAGTTGAATGAGAGTAGACTCCAGGACCAGTCTTAGATTTGCGATATCTCTTATTTTTAAATGACTTATGGGGCAAAACGTGTGCACACCAAAAAAAATAAATTTCAAAATTTTTGCATCGAATGCTTTCTTTACATTCCGTAGGTGACGAAATAGTTCAAAATTCTGTCCTAACCTCACTTATGTGGTGCTCAGAGATGTCTAAAGTTTTCCGTCGTAGACTTTGACACGCCATAAAACACAAAACAAATAGGAATTTCGAGAAACGGAGACCGGATTCGTGATCCTGGGGTTCGAATCTATAAGTATGCCAAATGTCATGGAAATCGGTGACGGTCATTTGTGGACTTGCCCGGCTGAAGGCCTGTTTTGGCACTTTTCTGAAAACTAAAACTGTAAATATCTCTGGTTCTATTCCATATTTTCGAGCTTACGAAGTGCCGAAAAATTCACCAAAAGATTACCTTTCTTTGACCACTTTGCCGGAGATTCTGGCTTTAGCCGTTCAGACTTGACTCACGTTTAAAGTTTGGACAAGGGGTCGAAAATTGAAGGGGCGCACCTTGCCATTTTTTGGGGGTGCCGAAAAAAAATTGAGTTAGGCAGGTCAAGTGGTAGTTGAATGAGAGTAGACTCCAGGACCAGTCTTAGATTTGCGATATCTCTTATTTTTAAATGACTTATGGGGCAAAACGTGTGCACACCAAAAAAAATAAATTTCAAAATTTTTGCATCGAATGCTTTCTTTACATTCCGTAGGTGACGAAATAGTTCAAAATTCTGTCCTAACCTCACTTATGTGGTGCTCAGAGATGTCTAAAGTTTTCCGTCGTAGACTTTGACACGCCATAAAACACAAAACAAATAGGAATTTCGAGAAACGGAGACCGGATTCGTGATCCTGGGGTTCGAATATATAAGTATGCCAAATGTCATGGAAATCGGTGACGGTCATTTGTGGACTTGCCCGGCTGAAGGCCTGTTTTGGCACTTTTCTGAAAACTAAAACTGTAAATATCTCTGGTTCTATTCCATATTTTGGATCTTACGAAGTGCCGAAAAATTCACCAAAAGATTACCTTTCTTTGACCACTTTGCCGGAGATTCTGGCTTTAGCCGTTCAGACTTGACTCACGTTTAAAGTTTGGACAAGGGGTCGAAAATTGAAGGGGCGCACCTTGCCATTTTTTGGGGGCGCCGAAAAAAAAATTGAGTTACGCAGGTCAAGTGGTAGTTGAATGAGAGTAGACTCCAGGACCAGTCTTAGATTTGCGATATCTCTTATTTTTAAATGACTTATGGGGCAAAACGTGTGCACACCAAAAAAAATAAATTTCAAAATTTTTGCATCGAATGCTTTCTTTACATTCCGTAGGTGACGAAATAGTTCAAAATTCTGTCCTAACCTCACTTATGTGGTGCTCAGAGATGTCTAAAGTTTTCCGTCGTAGACTTTGACACGCCATAAAACACAAAACAAATAGGAATTTCGAGAAACGGAGACCGGATTCGTGATCCTGGGGTTCGAATCTATAAGTATGCCAAATGTCATGGAAATCGGTGACGGTCATTTGTGGACTTGCCCGGCTGAAGGCCTGTTTTGGCACTTTTCTGAAAACTAAAACTGTAAATATCTCTGGTTCTATTCCATATTTTCGAGCTTACGAAGTGCCGAAAAATTCACCAAAAGATTACCTTTCTTTGACCACTTTGCCGGAGATTCTGGCTTTAGCCGTTCAGACTTGACTCACGTTTAAAGTTTGGACAAGGGGTCGAAAATTGAAGGGCCGCACCTTGCCATTTTTTGGGGGTGCCGAAAAAAAAATTGAGTTAGGCAGGTCAAGTGGTAGTTGAATGAGAGTAGACTCCAGGACCAGTCTTAGATTTGCGATATCTCTTATTTTTAAATGACTTATGGGGCAAAACGTGTGCACACCAAAAAAAATAAATTTCAAAATTTTTGCATCGAATGCTTTCTTTACATTCCGTAGGTGACGAAATAGTTCAAAATTCTGTCCTAACCTCACTTATGTGGTGCTCAGAGATGTCTAAAGTTTTCCGTCGTAGACTTTGACACGCCATAAAACACAAAACAAATAGGAATTTCGAGAAACGGAGACCGGATTCGTGATCCTGGGGTTCGAATCTATAAGTATGCCAAATGTCATGGAAATCGGTGACGGTCATTTGTGGACTTGCCCGGCTGAAGGCCTGTTTTGGCACTTTTCTGAAAACTAAAACTGTAAATATCTCTGGTTCTATTCCATATTTTCGAGCTTACGAAGTGCCGAAAAATTCACCAAAAGATTACCTTTCTTTGACCACTTTGCCGGAGATTCTGGCTTTAGCCGTTCAGACTTGACTCACGTTTAAAGTTTGGACAAGGGGTCGAAAATTGAAGGGGCGCACCTTGCCATTTTTTGGGGGTGCCGAAAAAAAAATTGAGTTAGGCAGGTCAAGTGGTAGTTGAATGAGAGTAGACTCCAGGACCAGTCTTAGATTTGCGATATCTCTTATTTTTAAATGACTTATGGGGCAAAACGTGTGCACACCAAAAAAAATAAATTTCAAAATTTTTGCATCGAATGCTTTCTTTACATTCCGTAGGTGACGAAATAGTTCAAAATTCTGTCCTAACCTCACTTATGTGGTGCTCAGAGATGTCTAAAGTTTTCCGTCGTAGACTTTGACACGCCATAAAACACAAAACAAATAGGAATTTCGAGAAACGGAGACCGGATTCGTGATCCTGGGGTTCGAATCTATAAGTATGCCAAATGTCATGGAAATCGGTGACGGTCATTTGTGGACTTGCCCGGCTGAAGGCCTGTTTTGGCACTTTTCTGAAAACTAAAACTGTAAATATCTCTGGTTCTATTCCATATTTTCGAGCTTACGAAGTGCCGAAAAATTCACCAAAAGATTACCTTTCTTTGACCACTTTGCCGGAGATTCTGGCTTTAGCCGTTCAGACTTGACTCACGTTTAAAGTTTGGACAAGGGGTCGAAAATTGAAGGGGCGCACCTTGCCATTTTTTGGGGGTGCCGAAAAAAAAATTGAGTTAGGCAGGTCAAGTGGTAGTTGAATGAGAGTAGACTCCAGGACCAGTCTTAGATTTGCGATATCTCTTATTTTTAAATGACTTATGGGGCAAAACGTGTGCACACCAAAAAAAATAAATTTCAAAATTTTTGCATCGAATGCTTTCTTTACATTCCGTAGGTGACGAAATAGTTCAAAATTCTGTCCTAACCTCACTTATGTGGTGCTCAGAGATGTCTAAAGTTTTCCGTCGTAGACTTTGATACGCCATAAAACACAAAACAAATAGGAATTTCGAGAAACGGAGACCGGATTCGTGATCCTGGGGTTCGAATCTATAAGTATGCCAAATGTCATGGAAATCGGTGACGGTCATTTGTGGACTTGCCCGGCTGAAGGCCTGTTTTGGCACTTTTCTGAAAACTAAAACTGTAAATATCTCTGGTTCTATTCCATATTTTCGAGCTTACGAAGTGCCGAAAAATTCACCAAAAGATTACCTTTCTTTGACCACTTTGCCGGAGATTCTGGCTTTAGCCGTTCAGACTTGACTCACGTTTAAAGTTTGGACAAGGGGTCGAAAATTGAAGGGCCGCACCTTGCCATTTTTTGGGGGTGCCGAAAAAAAAATTGAGTTAGGCAGGTCAAGTGGTAGTTGAATGAGAGTAGACTCCAGGACCAGTCTTAGATTTGCGATATCTCTTATTTTTAAATGACTTATGGGGCAAAACGTGTGCACACCAAAAAAAATAAATTTCAAAATTTTTGCATCGAATGCTTTCTTTACATTCCGTAGGTGACGAAATAGTTCAAAATTCTGTCCTAACCTCACTTATGTGGTGCTCAGAGATGTCTAAAGTTTTCCGTCGTAGACTTTGACACGCCATAAAACACAAAACAAATAGGAATTTCGAGAAACGGAGACCGGATTCGTGATCCTGGGGTTCGAATCTATAAGTATGCCAAATGTCATGGAAATCGGTGACGGTCATTTGTGGACTTGCCCGGCTGAAGGCCTGTTTTGGCACTTTTCTGAAAACTAAAACTGTAAATATCTCTGGTTCTATTCCATATTTTCGAGCTTACGAAGTGCCGAAAAATTCACCAAAAGATTACCTTTCTTTGACCACTTTGCCGGAGATTCTGGCTTTAGCCGTTCAGACTTGACTCACGTTTAAAGTTTGGACAAGGGGTCGAAAATTGAAGGGGCGCACCTTGCCATTTTTTGGGGGTGCCGAAAAAAAAATTGAGTTAGGCAGGTCAAGTGGTAGTTGAATGAGAGTAGACTCCAGGACCAGTCTTAGATTTGCGATATCTCTTATTTTTAAATGACTTATGGGGCAAAACGTGTGCACACCAAAAAAAATAAATTTCAAAATTTTTGCATCGAATGCTTTCTTTACATTCCGTAGGTGACGAAATAGTTCAAAATTCTGTCCTAACCTCACTTATGTGGTGCTCAGAGATGTCTAAAGTTTTCCGTCGTAGACTTTGATACGCCATAAAACACAAAACAAATAGGAATTTCGAGAAACGGAGACCGGATTCGTGATCCTGGGGTTCGAATCTATAAGTATGCCAAATGTCATGGAAATCGGTGACGGTCATTTGTGGACTTGCCCGGCTGAAGGCCTGTTTTGGCACTTTTCTGAAAACTAAAACTGTAAATATCTCTGGTTCTATTCCATATTTTCGAGCTTACGAAGTGCCGAAAAATTCACCAAAAGATTACCTTTCTTTGACCACTTTGCCGGAGATTCTGGCTTTAGCCGTTCAGACTTGACTCACGTTTAAAGTTTGGACAAGGGGTCGAAAATTGAAGGGCCGCACCTTGCCATTTTTTGGGGGTGCCGAAAAAAAAATTGAGTTAGGCAGGTCAAGTGGTAGTTGAATGAGAGTAGACTCCAGGACCAGTCTTAGATTTGCGATATCTCTTATTTTTAAATGACTTATGGGGCAAAACGTGTGCACACCAAAAAAAATAAATTTCAAAATTTTTGCATCGAATGCTTTCTTTACATTCCGTAGGTGACGAAATAGTTCAAAATTCTGTCCTAACCTCACTTATGTGGTGCTCAGAGATGTCTAAAGTTTTCCGTCGTAGACTTTGACACGCCATAAAACACAAAACAAATAGGAATTTCGAGAAACGGAGACCGGATTCGTGATCCTGGGGTTCGAATCTATAAGTATGCCAAATGTCATGGAAATCGGTGACGGTCATTTGTGGACTTGCCCGGCTGAAGGCCTGTTTTGGCACTTTTCTGAAAACTAAAACTGTAAATATCTCTGGTTCTATTCCATATTTTCGAGCTTACGAAGTGCCGAAAAATTCACCAAAAGATTACCTTTCTTTGACCACTTTGCCGGAGATTCTGGCTTTAGCCGTTCAGACTTGACTCACGTTTAAAGTTTGGACAAGGGGTCGAAAATTGAAGGGCCGCACCTTGCCATTTTTTGGGGGTGCCGAAAAAAAAATTGAGTTAGGCAGGTCAAGTGGTAGTTGAATGAGAGTAGACTCCAGGACCAGTCTTAGATTTGCGATATCTCTTATTTTTAAATGACTTATGGGGCAAAACGTGTGCACACCAAAAAAAATAAATTTCAAAATTTTTGCATCGAATGCTTTCTTTACATTCCGTAGGTGACGAAATAGTTCAAAATTCTGTCCTAACCTCACTTATGTGGTGCTCAGAGATGTCTAAAGTTTTCCGTCGTAGACTTTGACACGCCATAAAACACAAAACAAATAGGAATTTCGAGAAACGGAGACCGGATTCGTGATCCTGGGGTTCGAATCTATAAGTATGCCAAATGTCATGGAAATCGGTGACGGTCATTTGTGGACTTGCCCGGCTGAAGGCCTGTTTTGGCACTTTTCTGAAAACTAAAACTGTAAATATCTCTGGTTCTATTCCATATTTTCGAGCTTACGAAGTGCCGAAAAATTCACCAAAAGATTACCTTTCTTTGACCACTTTGCCGGAGATTCTGGCTTTAGCCGTTCAGACTTGACTCACGTTTAAAGTTTGGACAAGGGGTCGAAAATTGAAGGGGCGCACCTTGCCATTTTTTGGGGGTGCCGAAAAAAAATTGAGTTAGGCAGGTCAAGTGGTAGTTGAATGAGAGTAGACTCCAGGACCAGTCTTAGATTTGCGATATCTCTTATTTTTAAATGACTTATGGGGCAAAACGTGTGCACACCAAAAAAAATAAATTTCAAAATTTTTGCATCGAATGCTTTCTTTACATTCCGTAGGTGACGAAATAGTTCAAAATTCTGTCCTAACCTCACTTATGTGGTGCTCAGAGATGTCTAAAGTTTTCCGTCGTAGACTTTGACACGCCATAAAACACAAAACAAATAGGAATTTCGAGAAACGGAGACCGGATTCGTGATCCTGGGGTTCGAATCTATAAGTATGCCAAATGTCATGGAAATCGGTGACGGTCATTTGTGGACTTGCCCGGCTGAAGGCCTGTTTTGGCACTTTTCTGAAAACTAAAACTGTAAATATCTCTGGTTCTATTCCATATTTTCGAGCTTACGAAGTGCCGAAAAATTCACCAAAAGATTACCTTTCTTTGACCACTTTGCCGGAGATTCTGGCTTTAGCCGTTCAGACTTGACTCACGTTTAAAGTTTGGACAAGGGGTCGAAAATTGAAGGGGCGCACCTTGCCATTTTTTGGGGGTGCCGAAAAAAAAAATTGAGTTAGGCAGGTCAAGTGGTAGTTGAATGAGAGTAGACTCCAGGACCAGTCTTAGATTTGCGATATCTCTTATTTTTAAATGACTTATGGGGCAAAACGTGTGCACACCAAAAAAAATAAATTTCAAAATTTTTGCATCGAATGCTTTCTTTACATTCCGTAGGTGACGAAATAGTTCAAAATTCTGTCCTAACCTCACTTATGTGGTGCTCAGAGATGTCTAAAGTTTTCCGTCGTAGACTTTGACACGCCATAAAACACAAAACAAATAGGAATTTCGAGAAACGGAGACCGGATTCGTGATCCTGGGGTTCGAATCTATAAGTATGCCAAATGTCATGGAAATCGGTGACGGTCATTTGTGGACTTGCCCGGCTGAAGGCCTGTTTTGGCACTTTTCTGAAAACTAAAACTGTAAATATCTCTGGTTCTATTCCATATTTTCGAGCTTACGAAGTGCCGAAAAATTCACCAAAAGATTACCTTTCTTTGACCACTTTGCCGGAGATTCTGGCTTTAGCCGTTCAGACTTGACTCACGTTTAAAGTTTGGACAAGGGGTCGAAAATTGAAGGGCCGCACCTTGCCATTTTTTGGGGGTGCCGAAAAAAAAATTGAGTTAGGCAGGTCAAGTGGTAGTTGAATGAGAGTAGACTCCAGGACCAGTCTTAGATTTGCGATATCTCTTATTTTTAAATGACTTATGGGGCAAAACGTGTGCACACCAAAAAAAATAAATTTCAAAATTTTTGCATCGAATGCTTTCTTTACATTCCGTAGGTGACGAAATAGTTCAAAATTCTGTCCTAACCTCACTTATGTGGTGCTCAGAGATGTCTAAAGTTTTCCGTCGTAGACTTTGACACGCCATAAAACACAAAACAAATAGGAATTTCGAGAAACGGAGACCGGATTCGTGATCCTGGGGTTCGAATCTATAAGTATGCCAAATGTCATGGAAATCGGTGACGGTCATTTGTGGACTTGCCCGGCTGAAGGCCTGTTTTGGCACTTTTCTGAAAACTAAAACTGTAAATATCTCTGGTTCTATTCCATATTTTCGAGCTTACGAAGTGCCGAAAAATTCACCAAAAGATTACCTTTCTTTGACCACTTTGCCGGAGATTCTGGCTTTAGCCGTTCAGACTTGACTCACGTTTAAAGTTTGGACAAGGGGTCGAAAATTGAAGGGCCGCACCTTGCCATTTTTTGGGGGTGCCGAAAAAAAAATTGAGTTAGGCAGGTCAAGTGGTAGTTGAATGAGAGTAGACTCCAGGACCAGTCTTAGATTTGCGATATCTCTTATTTTTAAATGACTTATGGGGCAAAACGTGTGCACACCAAAAAAAATAAATTTCAAAATTTTTGCATCGAATGCTTTCTTTACATTCCGTAGGTGACGAAATAGTTCAAAATTCTGTCCTAACCTCACTTATGTGGTGCTCAGAGATGTCTAAAGTTTTCCGTCGTAGACTTTGACACGCCATAAAACACAAAACAAATAGGAATTTCGAGAAACGGAGACCGGATTCGTGATCCTGGGGTTCGAATCTATAAGTATGCCAAATGTCATGGAAATCGGTGACGGTCATTTGTGGACTTGCCCGGCTGAAGGCCTGTTTTGGCACTTTTCTGAAAACTAAAACTGTAAATATCTCTGGTTCTATTCCATATTTTCGAGCTTACGAAGTGCCGAAAAATTCACCAAAAGATTACCTTTCTTTGACCACTTTGCCGGAGATTCTGGCTTTAGCCGTTCAGACTTGACTCACGTTTAAAGTTTGGACAAGGGGTCGAAATTTGAAGGGGGCGCACCTTGCCATTTTTTGGGGGTGCCGAAAAAAAATTGAGTTAGGCAGGTCAAGTGGTAGTTGAATGAGAGTAGACTCCAGGACCAGTCTTAGATTTGCGATATCTCTTATTTTTAAATGACTTATGGGGCAAAACGTGTGCACACCAAAAAAAATAAATTTCAAAATTTTTGCATCGAATGCTTTCTTTACATTCCGTAGGTGACGAAATAGTTCAAAATTCTGTCCTAACCTCACTTATGTGGTGCTCAGAGATGTCTAAAGTTTTCCGTCGTAGACTTTGACACGCCATAAAACACAAAACAAATAGGAATTTCGAGAAACGGAGACCGGATTCGTGATCCTGGGGTTCGAATCTCTAAGTATGCCAAATGTCATGGAAATCGGTGACGGTCATTTGTGGACTTGCCCGGCTGAAGGCCTGTTTTGGCACTTTTCTGAAAACTAAAACTGTAAATATCTCTGGTTCTATTCCATATTTTCGAGCTTACGAAGTGCCGAAAAATTCACCAAAAGATTACCTTTCTTTGACCACTTTGCCGGAGATTCTGGCTTTAGCCGTTCAGACTTGACTCACGTTTAAAGTTTGGACAAGGGGTCGAAAATTGAAGGGGCGCACCTTGCCATTTTTTGGGGGTGCCGAAAAAAAAAAATTGAGTTAGGCAGGTCAAGTGGTAGTTGAATGAGAGTAGACTCCAGGACCAGTCTTAGATTTGCGATATCTCTTATTTTTAAATGACTTATGGGGCAAAACGTGTGCACACCAAAAAAAATAAATTTCAAAATTTTTGCATCGAATGCTTTCTTTACATTCCGTAGGTGACGAAATAGTTCAAAATTCTGTCCTAACCTCACTTATGTGGTGCTCAGAGATGTCTAAAGTTTTCCGTCGTAGACTTTGACACGCCATAAAACACAAAACAAATAGGAATTTCGAGAAACGGAGACCGGATTCGTGATCCTGGGGTTCGAATCTATAAGTATGCCAAATGTCATGGAAATCGGTGACGGTCATTTGTGGACTTGCCCGGCTGAAGGCCTGTTTTGGCACTTTTCTGAAAACTAAAACTGTAAATATCTCTGGTTCTATTCCATATTTTCGAGCTTACGAAGTGCCGAAAAATTCACCAAAAGATTACCTTTCTTTGACCACTTTGCCGGAGATTCTGGCTTTAGCCGTTCAGACTTGACTCACGTTTAAAGTTTGGACAAGGGGTCGAAAATTGAAGGGGCGCACCTTGCCATTTTTTGGGGGTGCCGAAAAAAAAATTGAGTTAGGCAGGTCAAGTGGTAGTTGAATGAGAGTAGACTCCAGGACCAGTCTTAGATTTGCGATATCTCTTATTTTTAAATGACTTATGGGGCAAAACGTGTGCACACCAAAAAAAATAAATTTCAAAATTTTTGCATCGAATGCTTTCTTTACATTCCGTAGGTGACGAAATAGTTCAAAATTCTGTCCTAACCTCACTTATGTGGTGCTCAGAGATGTCTAAAGTTTTCCGTCGTAGACTTTGACACGCCATAAAACACAAAACAAATAGGAATTTCGAGAAACGGAGACCGGATTCGTGATCCTGGGGTTCGAATCTATAAGTATGCCAAATGTCATGGAAATCGGTGACGGTCATTTGTGGACTTGCCCGGCTGAAGGCCTGTTTTGGCACTTTTCTGAAAACTAAAACTGTAAATATCTCTGGTTCTATTCCATATTTTCGAGCTTACGAAGTGCCGAAAAATTCACCAAAAGATTACCTTTCTTTGACCTCTTTGCCGGACATTCTGGCTTTAGCCGTTCAGACTTGACTCACGTTTAAAGTTTGGACAAGGGGTCGAAAATTGAAGGGGCGCACCTTGCCATTTTTTGGGGGTGCCGAAAAAAAAAATTGAGTTAGGCAGGTCAAGTGGTAGTTGAATGAGAGTAGACTCCAGGACCAGTCTTAGATTTGCGATATCTCTTATTTTTAAATGACTTATGGGGCAAAACGTGTGCACACCAAAAAAAATAAATTTCAAAATTTTTGCATCGAATGCTTTCTTTACATTCCGTAGGTGACGAAATAGTTCAAAATTCTGTCCTAACCTCACTTATGTGGTGCTCAGAGATGTCTAAAGTTTTCCGTCGTAGACTTTGACACGCCATAAAACACAAAACAAATAGGAATTTCGAGAAACGGAGACCGGATTCGTGATCCTGGGGTTCGAATCTATAAGTATGCCAAATGTCATGGAAATCGGTGACGGTCATTTGTGGACTTGCCCGGCTGAAGGCCTGTTTTGGCACTTTTCTGAAAACTAAAACTGTAAATATCTCTGGTTCTATTCCATATTTTCGAGCTTACGAAGTGCCGAAAAATTCACCAAAAGATTACCTTTCTTTGACCACTTTGCCGGAGATTCTGGCTTTAGCCGTTCAGACTTGACTCACGTTTAAAGTTTGGACAAGGGGTCGAAAATTGAAGGGGCGCACCTTGCCATTTTTTGGGGGTGCCGAAAAAAAAATTGAGTTAGGCAGGTCAAGTGGTAGTTGAATGAGAGTAGACTCCAGGACCAGTCTTAGATTTGCGATATCTCTTATTTTTAAATGACTTATGGGGCAAAACGTGTGCACACCAAAAAAAATAAATTTCAAAATTTTTGCATCGAATGCTTTCTTTACATTCCGTAGGTGACGAAATAGTTCAAAATTCTGTCCTAACCTCACTTATGTGGTGCTCAGAGATGTCTAAAGTTTTCCGTCGTAGACTTTGACACGCCATAAAACACAAAACAAATAGGAATTTCGAGAAACGGAGACCGGATTCGTGATCCTGGGGTTCGAATCTATAAGTATGCCAAATGTCATGGAAATCGGTGACGGTCATTTGTGGACTTGCCCGGCTGAAGGCCTGTTTTGGCACTTTTCTGAAAACTAAAACTGTAAATATCTCTGGTTCTATTCCATATTTTCGAGCTTACGAAGTGCCGAAAAATTCACCAAAAGATTACCTTTCTTTGACCACTTTGCCGGAGATTCTGGCTTTAGCCGTTCAGACTTGACTCACGTTTAAAGTTTGGACAAGGGGTCGAAAATTGAAGGGGCGCACCTTGCCATTTTTTGGGGGTGCCGAAAAAAAAAATTGAGTTAGGCAGGTCAAGTGGTAGTTGAATGAGAGTAGACTCCAGGACCAGTCTTAGATTTGCGATATCTCTTATTTTTAAATGACTTATGGGGCAAAACGTGTGCACACCAAAAAAAATAAATTTCAAAATTTTTGCATCGAATGCTTTCTTTACATTCCGTAGGTGACGAAATAGTTCAAAATTCTGTCCTAACCTCACTTATGTGGTGCTCAGAGATGTCTAAAGTTTTCCGTCGTAGACTTTGACACGCCATAAAACACAAAACAAATAGGAATTTCGAGAAACGGAGACCGGATTCGTGATCCTGGGGTTCGAATCTATAAGTATGCCAAATGTCATGGAAATCGGTGACGGTCATTTGTGGACTTGCCCGGCTGAAGGCCTGTTTTGGCACTTTTCTGAAAACTAAAACTGTAAATATCTCTGGTTCTATTCCATATTTTCGAGCTTACGAAGTGCCGAAAAATTCACCAAAAGATTACCTTTCTTTGACCACTTTGCCGGAGATTCTGGCTTTAGCCGTTCAGACTTGACTCACGTTTAAAGTTTGGACAAGGGGTCGAAAATTGAAGGGGCGCACCTTGCCATTTTTTGGGGGTGCCGAAAAAAAAAATTGAGTTAGGCAGGTCAAGTGGTAGTTGAATGAGAGTAGACTCCAGGACCAGTCTTAGATTTGCGATATCTCTTATTTTTAAATGACTTATGGGGCAAAACGTGTGCACACCAAAAAAAATAAATTTCAAAATTTTTGCATCGAATGCTTTCTTTACATTCCGTAGGTGACGAAATAGTTCAAAATTCTGTCCTAACCTCACTTATGTGGTGCTCAGAGATGTCTAAAGTTTTCCGTCGTAGACTTTGACACGCCATAAAACACAAAACAAATAGGAATTTCGAGAAACGGAGACCGGATTCGTGATCCTGGGGTTCGAATCTATAAGTATGCCAAATGTCATGGAAATCGGTGACGGTCATTTGTGGACTTGCCCGGCTGAAGGCCTGTTTTGGCACTTTTCTGAAAACTAAAACTGTAAATATCTCTGGTTCTATTCCATATTTTCGAGCTTACGAAGTGCCGAAAAATTCACCAAAAGATTACCTTTCTTTGACCACTTTGCCGGAGATTCTGGCTTTAGCCGTTCAGACTTGACTCACGTTTAAAGTTTGGACAAGGGGTCGAAAATTGAAGGGGCGCACCTTGCCATTTTTTGGGGGTGCCGAAAAAAAAATTGAGTTAGGCAGGTCAAGTGGTAGTTGAATGAGAGTAGACTCCAGGACCAGTCTTAGATTTGCGATATCTCTTATTTTTAAATGACTTATGGGGCAAAACGTGTGCACACCAAAAAAAATAAATTTCAAAATTTTTGCATCGAATGCTTTCTTTACATTCCGTAGGTGACGAAATAGTTCAAAATTCTGTCCTAACCTCACTTATGTGGTGCTCAGAGATGTCTAAAGTTTTCCGTCGTAGACTTTGACACGCCATAAAACACAAAACAAATAGGAATTTCGAGAAACGGAGACCGGATTCGTGATCCTGGGGTTCGAATCTATAAGTATGCCAAATGTCATGGAAATCGGTGACGGTCATTTGTGGACTTGCCCGGCTGAAGGCCTGTTTTGGCACTTTTCTGAAAACTAAAACTGTAAATATCTCTGGTTCTATTCCATATTTTCGAGCTTACGAAGTGCCGAAAAATTCACCAAAAGATTACCTTTCTTTGACCACTTTGCCGGAGATTCTGGCTTTAGCCGTTCAGACTTGACTCACGTTTAAAGTTTGGACAAGGGGTCGAAAATTGAAGGGGCGCACCTTGCCATTTTTTGGGGGTGCCGAAAAAAAAAATTGAGTTAGGCAGGTCAAGTGGTAGTTGAATGAGAGTAGACTCCAGGACCAGTCTTAGATTTGCGATATCTCTTATTTTTAAATGACTTATGGGGCAAAACGTGTGCACACCAAAAAAAATAAATTTCAAAATTTTTGCATCGAATGCTTTCTTTACATTCCGTAGGTGACGAAATAGTTCAAAATTCTGTCCTAACCTCACTTATGTGGTGCTCAGAGATGTCTAAAGTTTTCCGTCGTAGACTTTGACACGCCATAAAACACAAAACAAATAGGAATTTCGAGAAACGGAGACCGGATTCGTGATCCTGGGGTTCGAATCTATAAGTATGCCAAATGTCATGGAAATCGGTGACGGTCATTTGTGGACTTGCCCGGCTGAAGGCCTGTTTTGGCACTTTTCTGAAAACTAAAACTGTAAATATCTCTGGTTCTATTCCATATTTTCGAGCTTACGAAGTGCCGAAAAATTCACCAAAAGATTACCTTTCTTTGACCACTTTGCCGGAGATTCTGGCTTTAGCCGTTCAGACTTGACTCACGTTTAAAGTTTGGACAAGGGGTCGAAAATTGAAGGGGCGCACCTTGCCATTTTTTGGGGGTGCCGAAAAAAAAATTGAGTTAGGCAGGTCAAGTGGTAGTTGAATGAGAGTAGACTCCAGGACCAGTGTTAGATTTGCGATATCTCTTATTTTTAAATGACTTATGGGGCAAAACGTGTGCACACCAAAAAAAAATAAATTTCAAAATTTTTGCATCGAATGCTTTCTTTACATTCCGTAGGTGACGAAATAGTTCAAAATTCTGTCCTAACCTCACTTATGTGGTGCTCAGAGATGTCTAAAGTTTTCCGTCGTAGACTTTGACACGCCATAAAACACAAAACAAATAGGAATTTCGAGAAACGGAGACCGGATTCGTGATCCTGGGGTTCGAATCTATAAGTATGCCAAATGTCATGGAAATCGGTGACGGTCATTTGTGGACTTGCCCGGCTGAAGGCCTGTTTTGGCACTTTTCTGAAAACTAAAACTGTAAATATCTCTGGTTCTATTCCATATTTTCGAGCTTACGAAGTGCCGAAAAATTCACCAAAAGATTACCTTTCTTTGACCACTTTGCCGGAGATTCTGGCTTTAGCCGTTCAGACTTGACTCACGTTTAAAGTTTGGACAAGGGGTCGAAAATTGAAGGGGCGCACCTTGCCATTTTTTGGGGGTGCCGAAAAAAAAATTGAGTTAGGCAGGTCAAGTGGTAGTTGAATGAGAGTAGACTCCAGGACCAGTCTTAGATTTGCGATATCTCTTATTTTTAAATGACTTATGGGGCAAAACGTGTGCACACCAAAAAAAATAAATTTCAAAATTTTTGCATCGAATGCTTTCTTTACATTCCGTAGGTGACGAAATAGTTCAAAATTCTGTCCTAACCTCACTTATGTGGTGCTCAGAGATGTCTAAAGTTTTCCGTCGTAGACTTTGACACGCCATAAAACACAAAACAAATAGGAATTTCGAGAAACGGAGACCGGATTCGTGATCCTGGGGTTCGAATCTATAAGTATGCCAAATGTCATGGAAATCGGTGACGGTCATTTGTGGACTTGCCCGGCTGAAGGCCTGTTTTGGCACTTTTCTGAAAACTAAAACTGTAAATATCTCTGGTTCTATTCCATATTTTCGAGCTTACGAAGTGCCGAAAAATTCACCAAAAGATTACCTTTCTTTGACCACTTTGCCGGAGATTCTGGCTTTAGCCGTTCAGACTTGACTCACGTTTAAAGTTTGGACAAGGGGTCGAAAATTGAAGGGGCGCACCTTGCCATTTTTTGGGGGTGCCGAAAAAAAAAATTGAGTTAGGCAGGTCAAGTGGTAGTTGAATGAGAGTAGACTCCAGGACCAGTCTTAGATTTGCGATATCTCTTATTTTTAAATGACTTATGGGGCAAAACGTGTGCACACCAAAAAAAATAAATTTCAAAATTTTTGCATCGAATGCTTTCTTTACATTCCGTAGGTGACGAAATAGTTCAAAATTCTGTCCTAACCTCACTTATGTGGTGCTCAGAGATGTCTAAAGTTTTCCGTCGTAGACTTTGACACGCCATAAAACACAAAACAAATAGGAATTTCGAGAAACGGAGACCGGATTCGTGATCCTGGGGTTCGAATCTATAAGTATGCCAAATGTCATGGAAATCGGTGACGGTCATTTGTGGACTTGCCCGGCTGAAGGCCTGTTTTGGCACTTTTCTGAAAACTAAAACTGTAAATATCTCTGGTTCTATTCCATATTTTCGAGCTTACGAAGTGCCGAAAAATTCACCAAAAGATTACCTTTCTTTGACCACTTTGCCGGAGATTCTGGCTTTAGCCGTTCAGACTTGACTCACGTTTAAAGTTTGGACAAGGGGTCGAAAATTGAAGGGGCGCACCTTGCCATTTTTTGGGGGTGCCGAAAAAAAAATTGAGTTAGGCAGGTCAAGTGGTAGTTGAATGAGAGTAGACTCCAGGACCAGTGTTAGATTTGCGATATCTCTTATTTTTAAATGACTTATGGGGCAAAACGTGTGCACACCAAAAAAAAATAAATTTCAAAATTTTTGCATCGAATGCTTTCTTTACATTCCGTAGGTGACGAAATAGTTCAAAATTCTGTCCTAACCTCACTTATGTGGTGCTCAGAGATGTCTAAAGTTTTCCGTCGTAGACTTTGACACGCCATAAAACACAAAACAAATAGGAATTTCGAGAAACGGAGACCGGATTCGTGATCCTGGGGTTCGAATCTATAAGTATGCCAAATGTCATGGAAATCGGTGACGGTCATTTGTGGACTTGCCCGGCTGAAGGCCTGTTTTGGCACTTTTCTGAAAACTAAAACTGTAAATATCTCTGGTTCTATTCCATATTTTCGAGCTTACGAAGTGCCGAAAAATTCACCAAAAGATTACCTTTCTTTGACCACTTTGCCGGAGATTCTGGCTTTAGCCGTTCAGACTTGACTCACGTTTAAAGTTTGGACAAGGGGTCGAAAATTGAAGGGGCTCACCTTGCCATTCTTTGGGGGTGCCGAAAAAAAAATTGAGTTAGGCAGGTCAAGTGGTAGTTGAATGAGAGTAGACTCCAGGACCAGTCTTAGATTTGCGATATCTCTTATTTTTAAATGACTTATGGGGCAAAACGTGTGCACACCAAAAAAAATAAATTTCAAAATTTTTGCATCGAATGCTTTCTTTACATTCCGTAGGTGACGAAATAGTTCAAAATTCTGTCCTAACCTCACTTATGTGGTGCTCAGAGATGTCTAAAGTTTTCCGTCGTAGACTTTGACACGCCATAAAACACAAAACAAATAGGAATTTCGAGAAACGGAGACCGGATTCGTGATCCTGGGGTTCGAATCTATAAGTATGCCAAATGTCATGGAAATCGGTGACGGTCATTTGTGGACTTGCCCGGCTGAAGGCCTGTTTTGGCACTTTTCTGAAAACTAAAACTGTAAATATCTCTGGTTCTATTCCATATTTTCGAGCTTACGAAGTGCCGAAAAATTCACCAAAAGATTACCTTTCTTTGACCACTTTGCCGGAGATTCTGGCTTTAGCCGTTCAGACTTGACTCACGTTTAAAGTTTGGACAAGGGGTCGAAAATTGAGGGGGCGCACCTTGCCATTTTTTGGGGGTGCCGAAAAAAAAAATTGAGTTAGGCAGGTCAAGTGGTAGTTGAATGAGAGTAGACTCCAGGACCAGTCTTAGATTTGCGATATCTCTTATTTTTAAATGACTTATGGGGCAAAACGTGTGCACACCAAAAAAAATAAATTTCAAAATTTTTGCATCGAATGCTTTCTTTACATTCCGTAGGTGACGAAATAGTTCAAAATTCTGTCCTAACCTCACTTATGTGGTGCTCAGAGATGTCTAAAGTTTTCCGTCGTAGACTTTGACACGCCATAAAACACAAAACAAATAGGAATTTCGAGAAACGGAGACCGGATTCGTGATCCTGGGGTTCGAATCTATAAGTATGCCAAATGTCATGGAAATCGGTGACGGTCATTTGTGGACTTGCCCGGCTGAAGGCCTGTTTTGGCACTTTTCTGAAAACTAAAACTGTAAATATCTCTGGTTCTATTCCATATTTTCGAGCTTACGAAGTGCCGAAAAATTCACCAAAAGATTACCTTTCTTTGACCACTTTGCCGGAGATTCTGGCTTTAGCCGTTCAGACTTGACTCACGTTTAAAGTTTGGACAAGGGGTCGAAAATTGAAGGGGCGCACCTTGCCATTTTTTGGGGGTGCCGAAAAAAAAATTGAGTTAGGCAGGTCAAGTGGTAGTTGAATGAGAGTAGACTCCAGGACCAGTCTTAGATTTGCGATATCTCTTATTTTTAAATGACTTATGGGGCAAAACGTGTGCACACCAAAAAAAAATAAATTTCAAAATTTTTGCATCGAATGCTTTCTTTACATTCCGTAGGTGACGAAATAGTTCAAAATTCTGTCCTAACCTCACTTATGTGGTGCTCAGAGATGTCTAAAGTTTTCCGTCGTAGACTTTGACACGCCATAAAACACAAAACAAATAGGAATTTCGAGAAACGGAGACCGGATTCGTGATCCTGGGGTTCGAATCTATAAGTATGCCAAATGTCATGGAAATCGGTGACGGTCATTTGTGGACTTGCCCGGCTGAAGGCCTGTTTTGGCACTTTTCTGAAAACTAAAACTGTAAATATCTCTGGTTCTATTCCATATTTTCGAGCTTACGAAGTGCCGAAAAATTCACCAAAAGATTACCTTTCTTTGACCACTTTGCCGGAGATTCTGGCTTTAGCCGTTCAGACTTGACTCACGTTTAAAGTTTGGACAAGGGGTCGAAAATTGAAGGGGCGCACCTTGCCATTCTTTGGGGGTGCCGAAAAAAAAATTGAGTTAGGCAGGTCAAGTGGTAGTTGAATGAGAGTAGACCTCAGGACCAGTCTTAGATTTGCGATATCTCTTATTTTTAAATGACTTATGGGGCAAAACGTGTGCACACCAAAAAAAATAAATTTCAAAATTTTTGCATCGAATGCTTTCTTTACATTCCGTAGGTGACGAAATAGTTCAAAATTCTGTCCTAACCTCACTTATGTGGTGCTCAGAGATGTCTAAAGTTTTCCGTCGTAGACTTTGACACGCCATAAAACACAAAACAAATAGGAATTTCGAGAAACGGAGACCGGATTCGTGATCCTGGGGTTCGAATCTATAAGTATGCCAAATGTCATGGAAATCGGTGACGGTCATTTGTGGACTTGCCCGGCTGAAGGCCTGTTTTGGCACTTTTCTGAAAACTAAAACTGTAAATATCTCTGGTTCTATTCCATATTTTCGAGCTTACGAAGTGCCGAAAAATTCACCAAAAGATTACCTTTCTTTGACCACTTTGCCGGAGATTCTGGCTTTAGCCGTTCAGACTTGACTCACGTTTAAAGTTTGGACAAGGGGTCGAAAATTGAAGGGGCGCACCTTGCCATTTTTTGGGGGTGCCGAAAAAAAAATTGAGTTAGGCAGGTCAAGTGGTAGTTGAATGAGAGTAGACTCCAGGACCAGTCTTAGATTTGCGATATCTCTTATTTTTAAATGACTTATGGGGCAAAACGTGTGCACACCAAAAAAAATAAATTTCAAAATTTTTGCATCGAATGCTTTCTTTACATTCCGTAGGTGACGAAATAGTTCAAAATTCTGTCCTAACCTCACTTATGTGGTGCTCAGAGATGTCTAAAGTTTTCCGTCGTAGACTTTGACACGCCATAAAACACAAAACAAATAGGAATTTCGAGAAACGGAGACCGGATTCGTGATCCTGGGGTTCGAATCTATAAGTATGCCAAATGTCATGGAAATCGGTGACGGTCATTTGTGGACTTGCCCGGCTGAAGGCCTGTTTTGGCACTTTTCTGAAAACTAAAACTGTAAATATCTCTGGTTCTATTCCATATTTTCGAGCTTACGAAGTGCCGAAAAATTCACCAAAAGATTACCTTTCTTTGACCACTTTGCCGGAGATTCTGGCTTTAGCCGTTCAGACTTGACTCACGTTTAAAGTTTGGACAAGGGGTCGAAAATTGAAGGGGCGCACCTTGCCATTTTTTGGGGGTGCCGAAAAAAAAATTGAGTTAGGCAGGTCAGGTGGTAGTTGAATGAGAGTAGACTCCAGGACCAGTCTTAGATTTGCGATATCTCTTATTTTTAAATGACTTATGGGGCAAAACGTGTGCACACCAAAAAAAATAAATTTCAAAATTTTTGCATCGAATGCTTTCTTTACATTCCGTAGGTGACGAAATAGTTCAAAATTCTGTCCTAACCTCACTTATGTGGTGCTCAGAGATGTCTAAAGTTTTCCGTCGTAGACTTTGACACGCCATAAAACACAAAACAAATAGGAATTTCGAGAAACGGAGACCGGATTCGTGATCCTGGGGTTCGAATCTATAAGTATGCCAAATGTCATGGAAATCGGTGACGGTCATTTGTGGACTTGCCCGGCTGAAGGCCTGTTTTGGCACTTTTCTGAAAACTAAAACTGTAAATATCTCTGGTTCTATTCCATATTTTCGAGCTTACGAAGTGCCGAAAAATTCACCAAAAGATTACCTTTCTTTGACCACTTTGCCGGAGATTCTGGCTTTAGCCGTTCAGACTTGACTCACGTTTAAAGTTTGGACAAGGGGTCGAAAATTGAAGGGGCGCACCCTGCCATTTTTTGGGGGTGCCGAAAAAAAAATTGAGTTAGGCAGGTCAAGTGGTAGTTGAATGAGAGTAGACTCCAGGACCAGTCTTAGATTTGCGATATCTCTTATTTTTAAATGACTTATGGGGCAAAACGTGTGCACACCAAAAAAAATAAATTTCAAAATTTTTGCATCGAATGCTTTCTTTACATTCCGTAGGTGACGAAATAGTTCAAAATTCTGTCCTAACCTCACTTATGTGGTGCTCAGAGATGTCTAAAGTTTTCCGTCGTAGACTTTGACACGCCATAAAACACAAAACAAATAGGAATTTCGAGAAACGGAGACCGGATTCGTGATCCTGGGGTTCGAATCTATAAGTATGCCAAATGTCATGGAAATCGGTGACGGTCATTTGTGGACTTGCCCGGCTGAAGGCCTGTTTTGGCACTTTTCTGAAAACTAAAACTGTAAATATCTCTGGTTCTATTCCATATTTTCGAGCTTACGAAGTGCCGAAAAATTCACCAAAAGATTACCTTTCTTTGACCACTTTGCCGGAGATTCTGGCTTTAGCCGTTCAGACTTGACTCACGTTTAAAGTTTGGACAAGGGGTCGAAAATTGAAGGGGCGCACCTTGCCATTTTTTGGGGGTGCCGAAAAAAAAAATTGAGTTAGGCAGGTCAAGTGGTAGTTGAATGAGAGTAGACTCCAGGACCAGTCTTAGATTTGCGATATCTCTTATTTTTAAATGACTTATGGGGCAAAACGTGTGCACACCAAAAAAAATAAATTTCAAAATTTTTGCATCGAATGCTTTCTTTACATTCCGTAGGTGACGAAATAGTTCAAAATTCTGTCCTAACCTCACTTATGTGGTGCTCAGAGATGTCTAAAGTTTTCCGTCGTAGACTTTGACACGCCATAAAACACAAAACAAATAGGAATTTCGAGAAACGGAGACCGGATTCGTGATCCTGGGGTTCGAATCTATAAGTATGCCAAATGTCATGGAAATCGGTGACGGTCATTTGTGGACTTGCCCGGCTGAAGGCCTGTTTTGGCACTTTTCTGAAAACTAAAACTGTAAATATCTCTGGTTCTATTCCATATTTTCGAGCTTACGAAGTGCCGAAAAATTCACCAAAAGATTACCTTTCTTTGACCACTTTGCCGGAGATTCTGGCTTTAGCCGTTCAGACTTGACTCACGTTTAAAGTTTGGACAAGGGGTCGAAAATTGAAGGGGCGCACCTAGCCATTTTTTGGGGGTGCCGAAAAAAAAATTGAGTTAGGCAGGTCAAGTGGTAGTTGAATGAGAGTAGACTCCAGGACCAGTCTTAGATTTGCGATATCTCTTATTTTTAAATGACTTATGGGGCAAAACGTGTGCACACCAAAAAAAATAAATTTCAAAATTTTTGCATCGAATGCTTTCTTTACATTCCGTAGGTGACGAAATAGTTCAAAATTCTGTCCTAACCTCACTTATGTGGTGCTCAGAGATGTCTAAAGTTTTCCGTCGTAGACTTTGACACGCCATAAAACACAAAACAAATAGGAATTTCGAGAAACGGAGACCGGATTCGTGATCCTGGGGTTCGAATCTATAAGTATGCCAAATGTCATGGAAATCGGTGACGGTCATTTGTGGACTTGCCCGGCTGAAGGCCTGTTTTGGCACTTTTCTGAAAACTAAAACTGTAAATATCTCTGGTTCTATTCCATATTTTCGAGCTTACGAAGTGCCGAAAAATTCACCAAAAGATTACCTTTCTTTGACCACTTTGCCGGAGATTCTGGCTTTAGCCGTTCAGACTTGACTCACGTTTAAAGTTTGGACAAGGGGTCGAAAATTGAAGGGGCGCACCTTGCCATTTTTTGGGGGTGCCGAAAAAAAAATTGAGTTAGGCAGGTCAAGTGGGAGTTGAATGAGAGTAGACTCCAGGACCAGTCTTAGATTTGCGATATCTCTTATTTTTAAATGACTTATGGGGCAAAACGTGTGCACACCAAAAAAAATAAATTTCAAAATTTTTGCATCGAATGCTTTCTTTACATTCCGTAGGTGACGAAATAGTTCAAAATTCTGTCCTAACCTCACTTATGTGGTGCTCAGAGATGTGTAAAGTTTTCCGTCGTAGACTTTGACACGCCATAAAACACAAAACAAATAGGAATTTCGAGAAACGGAGACCGGATTCGTGATCCTGGGGTTCGAATCTATAAGTATGCCAAATGTCATGGAAATCGGTGACGGTCATTTGTGGACTTGCCCGGCTGAAGGCCTGTTTTGGCACTTTTCTGAAAACTAAAACTGTAAATATCTCTGGTTCTATTCCATATTTTCGAGCTTACGAAGTGCCGAAAAATTCACCAAAAGATTACCTTTCTTTGACCACTTTGCCGGAGATTCTGGCTTTAGCCGTTCAGACTTGACTCACGTTTAAAGTTTGGACAAGGGGTCGAAAATTGAAGGGGCGCACCTTGCCATTTTTTGGGGGTGCCGAAAAAAAAATTGAGTTAGGCAGGTCAAGTGGTAGTTGAATGAGAGTAGACTCCAGGACCAGTCTTAGATTTGCGATATCTCTTATTTTTAAATGACTTATGGGGCAAAACGTGTGCACACCAAAAAAAATAAATTTCAAAATTTTTGCATCGAATGCTTTCTTTACATTCCGTAGGTGACGAAATAGTTCAAAATTCTGTCCTAACCTCACTTATGTGGTGCTCAGAGATGTCTAAAGTTTTCCGTCGTAGACTTTGACACGCCATAAAACACAAAACAAATAGGAATTTCGAGAAACGGAGACCGGATTCGTGATCCTGGGGTTCGAATCTATAAGTATGCCAAATGTCATGGAAATCGGTGACGGTCATTTGTGGACTTGCCCGGCTGAAGGCCTGTTTTGGCACTTTTCTGAAAACTAAAACTGTAAATATCTCTGGTTCTATTCCATATTTTCGAGCTTACGAAGTGCCGAAAAATTCACCAAAAGATTACCTTTCTTTGACCACTTTGCCGGAGATTCTGGCTTTAGCCGTTCAGACTTGACTCACGTTTAAAGTTTGGACAAGGGGTCGAAAATTGAAGGGGCGCACCTTGCCATTTTTTGGGGGTGCCGAAAAAAAAATTGAGTTAGGCAGGTCAAGTGGTAGTTGAATGAGAGTAGACTCCAGGACCAGTCTTAGATTTGCGATATCTCTTATTTTTAAATGACTTATGGGGCAAAACGTGTGCACACCAAAAAAAATAAATTTCAAAATTTTTGCATCGAATGCTTTCTTTACATTCCGTAGGTGACGAAATAGTTCAAAATTCTGTCCTAACCTCACTTATGTGGTGCTCAGAGATGTCTAAAGTTTTCCGTCGTAGACTTTGACACGCCATAAAACACAAAACAAATAGGAATTTCGAGAAACGGAGACCGGATTCGTGATCCTGGGGTTCGAATCTATAAGTATGCCAAATGTCATGGAAATCGGTGACGGTCATTTGTGGACTTGCCCGGCTGAAGGCCTGTTTTGGCACTTTTCTGAAAACTAAAACTGTAAATATCTCTGGTTCTATTCCATATTTTCGAGCTTACGAAGTGCCGAAAAATTCACCAAAAGATTACCTTTCTTTGACCACTTTGCCGGAGATTCTGGCTTTAGCCGTTCAGACTTGACTCACGTTTAAAGTTTGGACAAGGGGTCGAAAATTGAAGGGGCGCACCTTGCCATTTTTTGGGGGTGCCGAAAAAAAAATTGAGTTAGGCAGGTCAAGTGGTAGTTGAATGAGAGTAGACTCCAGGACCAGTCTTAGATTTGCGATATCTCTTATTTTTAAATGACTTATGGGGCAAAACGTGTGCACACCAAAAAAAATAAATTTCAAAATTTTTGCATCGAATGCTTTCTTTACATTCCGTAGGTGACGAAATAGTTCAAAATTCTGTCCTAACCTCACTTATGTGGTGCTCAGAGATGTCTAAAGTTTTCCGTCGTAGACTTTGACACGCCATAAAACACAAAACAAATAGGAATTTCGAGAAACGGAGACCGGATTCGTGATCCTGGGGTTCGAATCTCTAAGTATGCCAAATGTCATGGAAATCGGTGACGGTCATTTGTGGACTTGCCCGGCTGAAGGCCTGTTTTGGCACTTTTCTGAAAACTAAAACTGTAAATATCTCTGGTTCTATTCCATATTTTCGAGCTTACGAAGTGCCGAAAAATTCACCAAAAGATTACCTTTCTTTGACCACTTTGCCGGAGATTCTGGCTTTAGCCGTTCAGACTTGACTCACGTTTAAAGTTTGGACAAGGGGTCGAAAATTGAAGGGGCGCACCTTGCCATTTTTTTGGGGTGCCGAAAAAAAAATTGAGTTAGGCAGGTCAAGTGGTAGTTGAATGAGAGTAGACTCCAGGACCAGTCTTAGATTTGCGATATCTCTTATTTTTAAATGACTTATGGGGCAAAACGTGTGCACACCAAAAAAAATAAATTTCAAAATTTTTGCATCGAATGCTTTCTTTACATTCCGTAGGTGACGAAATAGTTCAAAATTCTGTCCTAACCTCACTTATGTGGTGCTCAGAGATGTCTAAAGTTTTCCGTCGTAGACTTTGACACGCCATAAAACACAAAACAAATAGGAATTTCGAGAAACGGAGACCGGATTCGTGATCCTGGGGTTCGAATCTATAAGTATGCCAAATGTCATGGAAATCGGTGACGGTCATTTGTGGACTTGCCCGGCTGAAGGCCTGTTTTGGCACTTTTCTGAAAACTAAAACTGTAAATATCTCTGGTTCTATTCCATATTTTCGAGCTTACGAAGTGCCGAAAAATTCACCAAAAGATTACCTTTCTTTGACCACTTTGCCGGAGATTCTGGCTTTAGCCGTTCAGACTTGACTCACGTTTAAAGTTTGGACAAGGGGTCGAAAATTGAAGGGGCGCACCTTGCCATTTTTTGGGGGTGCCGAAAAAAAAATTGAGTTAGGCAGGTCAAGTGGTAGTTGAATGAGAGTAGACTCCAGGACCAGTCTTAGATTTGCGATATCTCTTATTTTTAAATGACTTATGGGGCAAAACGTGTGCACACCAAAAAAAATAAATTTCAAAATTTTTGCATCGAATGCTTTCTTTACATTCCGTAGGTGACGAAATAGTTCAAAATTCTGTCCTAACCTCACTTATGTGGTGCTCAGAGATGTCTAAAGTTTTCCGTCGTAGACTTTGACACGCCATAAAACACAAAACAAATAGGAATTTCGAGAAACGGAGACCGGATTCGTGATCCTGGGGTTCGAATCTATAAGTATGCCAAATGTCATGGAAATCGGTGACGGTCATTTGTGGACTTGCCCGGCTGAAGGCCTGTTTTGGCACTTTTCTGAAAACTAAAACTGTAAATATCTCTGGTTCTATTCCATATTTTCGAGCTTACGAAGTGCCGAAAAATTCACCAAAAGATTACCTTTCTTTGACCACTTTGCCGGAGATTCTGGCTTTAGCCGTTCAGACTTGACTCACGTTTAAAGTTTGGACAAGGGGTCGAAAATTGAAGGGGCGCACCTTGCCATTTTTTGGGGGTGCCGAAAAAAAAATTGAGTTAGGCAGGTCAAGTGGTAGTTGAATGAGAGTAGACTCCAGGACCAGTCTTAGATTTGCGATATCTCTTATTTTTAAATGACTTATGGGGCAAAACGTGTGCACACCAAAAAAAATAAATTTCAAAATTTTTGCATCGAATGCTTTCTTTACATTCCGTAGGTGACGAAATAGTTCAAAATTCTGTCCTAACCTCACTTATGTGGTGCTCAGAGATGTCTAAAGTTTTCCGTCGTAGACTTTGACACGCCATAAAACACAAAACAAATAGGAATTTCGAGAAACGGAGACCGGATTCGTGATCCTGGGGTTCGAATCTCTAAGTATGCCAAATGTCATGGAAATCGGTGACGGTCATTTGTGGACTTGCCCGGCTGAAGGCCTGTTTTGGCACTTTTCTGAAAACTAAAACTGTAAATATCTCTGGTTCTATTCCATATTTTCGAGCTTACGAAGTGCCGAAAAATTCACCAAAAGATTACCTTTCTTTGACCACTTTGCCGGAGATTCTGGCTTTAGCCGTTCAGACTTGACTCACGTTTAAAGTTTGGACAAGGGGTCGAAAATTGAAGGGGCGCACCTTGCCATTTTTTGGGGGTGCCGAAAAAAAAATTGAGTTAGGCAGGTCAAGTGGTAGTTGAATGAGAGTGGACTCCAGGACCAGTCTTAGATTTGCGATATCTCTTATTTTTAAATGACTTATGGGGCAAAACGTGTGCACACCAAAAAAAATAAATTTCAAAATTTTTGCATCGAATGCTTTCTTTACATTCCGTAGGTGACGAAATAGTTCAAAATTCTGTCCTAACCTCACTTATGTGGTGCTCAGAGATGTCTAAAGTTTTCCGTCGTAGACTTTGACACGCCATAAAACACAAAACAAATAGGAATTTCGAGAAACGGAGACCGGATTCGTGATCCTGGGGTTCGAATCTATAAGTATGCCAAATGTCATGGAAATCGGTGACGGTCATTTGTGGACTTGCCCGGCTGAAGGCCTGTTTTGGCACTTTTCTGAAAACTAAAACTGTAAATATCTCTGGTTCTATTCCATATTTTCGAGCTTACGAAGTGCCGAAAAATTCACCAAAAGATTACCTTTCTTTGACCACTTTGCCGGAGATTCTGGCTTTAGCCGTTCAGACTTGACTCACGTTTAAAGTTTGGACAAGGGGTCGAAAATTGCCATTTTTTGGGGGTGCCGAAAAAAAAATTGAGTTAGGCAGGTCAAGTGGTAGTTGAATGAGAGTAGACTCCAGGACCAGTCTTAGATTTGCGATATCTCTTATTTTTAAATGACTTATGGGGCAAAACGTGTGCACACCAAAAAAAATAAATTTCAAAATTTTTGCATCGAATGCTTTCTTTACATTCCGTAGGTGACGAAATAGTTCAAAATTCTGTCCTAACCTCACTTATGTGGTGCTCAGAGATGTCTAAAGTTTTCCGTCGTAGACTTTGACACGCCATAAAACACAAAACAAATAGGAATTTCGAGAAACGGAGACCGGATTCGTGATCCTGGGGTTCGAATCTATAAGTATGCCAAATGTCATGGAAATCGGTGACGGTCATTTGTGGACTTGCCCGGCTGAAGGCCTGTTTTGGCACTTTTCTGAAAACTAAAACTGTAAATATCTCTGGTTCTATTCCATATTTTCGAGCTTACGAAGTGCCGAAAAATTCACCAAAAGATTACCTTTCTTTGACCTTTTTGCCGGAGATTCTGGCTTTAGCCGTTCAGACTTGACTCACGTTTAAAGTTTGGACAAGGGGTCGAAAATTGAAGGGGCGCACCTTGCCATTTTTTGGGGGTGCCGAAAAAAAAATTGAGTTAGGCAGGTCAAGTGGGAGTTGAATGAGAGTAGACTCCAGGACCAGTCTTAGATTTGCGATATCTCTTATTTTTAAATGACTTATGGGGCAAAACGTGTGCACACCAAAAAAAATAAATTTTAAAAATTTTTGCATCGAATGCTTTCTTTACATTCCGTAGGTGACGAAATAGTTCAAAATTCTGTCCTAACCTCACTTATGTGGTGCTCAGAGATGTCTAAAGTTTTCCGTCGTAGACTTTGACACGCCATAAAACACAAAACAAATAGGAATTTCGAGAAACGGAGACCGGATTCGTGATCCTGGGGTTCGAATCTATAAGTATGCCAAATGTCATGGAAATCGGTGACGGTCATTTGTGGACTTGCCCGGCTGAAGGCCTGTTTTGGCACTTTTCTGAAAACTAAAACTGTAAATATCTCTGGTTCTATTCCATATTTTCGAGCTTACGAAGTGCCGAAAAATTCACCAAAAGATTACCTTTCTTTGACCACTTTGCCGGAGATTCTGGCTTTAGCCGTTCAGACTTGACTCACGTTTAAAGTTTGGACAAGGGGTCGAAAATTGAAGGGGCGCACCTTGCCATTTTTTGGGGGTGCCGAAAAAAAAATTGAGTTAGGCAGGTCAAGTGGTAGTTGAATGAGAGTGGACTCCAGGACCAGTCTTAAATTTGCGATATCTCTTATTTTTAAATGACTTATGGGGCAAAACGTGTGCACACCAAAAAAAATAAATTTCAAAATTTTTGCATCGAATGCTTTCTTTACGTTCCGTAGGTGACGAAATAGTTCAAAATTCTGTCCTAACCTCACTTATGTGGTGCTCAGAGATGTCTAAAGTTTTCCGTCGTAGACTTTGACACGCCATAAAACACAAAACAAATAGGAATTTCGAGAAACGGAGACCGGATTCGTGATCCTGGGGTTCGAATCTATAAGTATGCCAAATGTCATGGAAATCGGTGACGGTCATTTGTGGACTTGCCCGGCTGAAGGCCTGTTTTGGCACTTTTCTGAAAACTAAAACTGTAAATATCTCTGGTTCTATTCCATATTTTCGAGCTTACGAAGTGCCGAAAAATTCACCAAAAGATTACCTTTCTTTGACCACTTTGCCGGAGATTCTGGCTTTAGCCGTTCAGACTTGACTCACGTTTAAAGTTTGGACAAGGGGTCGAAAATTGAAGGGGCGCACCTTGCCATTTTTTGGGGGTGCCGAAAAAAAAATTGAGTTAGGCAGGTCAAGTGGTAGTTGAATGAGAGTAGACTCCAGGACCAGTCTTAGATTTGCGATATCTCTTATTTTTAAATGACTTATGGGGCAAAACGTGTGCACACCAAAAAAAATAAATTTCAAAATTTTTGCATCGAATGCTTTCTTTACATTCCGTAGGTGACGAAATAGTTCAAAATTCTGTCCTAACCTCACTTATGTGGTGCTCAGAGATGTCTAAAGTTTTCCGTCGTAGACTTTGACACGCCATAAAACACAAAACAAATAGGAATTTCGAGAAACGGAGACCGGATTCGTGATCCTGGGGTTCGAATCTATAAGTATGCCAAATGTCATGGAAATCGGTGACGGTCATTTGTGGACTTGCCCGGCTGAAGGCCTGTTTTGGCACTTTTCTGAAAACTAAAACTGTAAATATCTCTGGTTCTATTCCATATTTTCGAGCTTACGAAGTGCCGAAAAATTCACCAAAAGATTACCTTTCTTTGACCACTTTGCCGGAGATTCTGGCTTTAGCCGTTCAGACTTGACTCACGTTTAAAGTTTGGACAAGGGGTCGAAAATTGAAGGGGCGCACCTTGCCATTTTTTGGGGGTGCCGAAAAAAAATTGAGTTAGGCAGGTCAAGTGGTAGTTGAATGAGAGTAGACTCCAGGACCAGTCTTAGATTTGCGATATCTCTTATTTTTAAATGACTTATGGGTCAAAACGTGTGCACACCAAAAAAAATAAATTTCAAAATTTTTGCATCGAATGCTTTCTTTACATTCCGTAGGTGACGAAATAGTTCAAAATTCTGTCCTAACCTCACTTATGTGGTGCTCAGAGATGTCTAAAGTTTTCCGTCGTAGACTTTGACACGCCATAAAACACAAAACAAATAGGAATTTCGAGAAACGGAGACCGGATTCGTGATCCTGGGGTTCGAATCTATAAGTATGCCAAATGTCATGGAAATCGGTGACGGTCATTTGTGGACTTGCCCGGCTGAAGGCCTGTTTTGGCACTTTTCTGAAAACTAAAACTGTAAATATCTCTGGTTCTATTCCATATTTTCGAGCTTACGAAGTGCCGAAAAATTCACCAAAAGATTACCTTTCTTTGACCACTTTGCCGGAGATTCTGGCTTTAGCCGTTCAGACTTGACTCACGTTTAAAGTTTGGACAAGGGGTCGAAAATTGAAGGGGCGCACCTTGCCATTTTTTGGGGGTGCCGAAAAAAAAATTGAGTTAGGCAGGTCAAGTGGTAGTTGAATGAGAGTAGACTCCAGGACCAGTCTTAGATTTGCGATATCTCTTATTTTTAAATGACTTATGGGGCAAAACGTGTGCACACCAAAAAAAATAAATTTCAAAATTTTTGCATCGAATGCTTTCTTTACATTCCGTAGGTGACGAAATAGTTCAAAATTCTGTCCTAACCTCACTTATGTGGTGCTCAGAGATGTCTAAAGTTTTCCGTCGTAGACTTTGACACGCCATAAAACACAAAACAAATAGGAATTTCGAGAAACGGAGACCGGATTCGTGATCCTGGGGTTCGAATCTATAAGTATGCCAAATGTCATGGAAATCGGTGACGGTCATTTGTGGACTTGCCCGGCTGAAGGCCTGTTTTGGCACTTTTCTGAAAACTAAAACTGTAAATATCTCTGGTTCTATTCCATATTTTCGAGCTTACGAAGTGCCGAAAAATTCACCAAAAGATTACCTTTCTTTGACCACTTTGCCGGAGATTCTGGCTTTAGCCGTTCAGACTTGACTCACGTTTAAAGTTTGGACAAGGGGTCGAAAATTGAAGGGGCGCACCTTGCCATTTTTTGGGGGTGCCGAAAAAAAATTGAGTTAGGCAGGTCAAGTGGTAGTTGAATGAGAGTAGACTCCAGGACCAGTCTTAGATTTGCGATATCTCTTATTTTTAAATGACTTATGGGGCAAAACGTGTGCACACCAAAAAAAATAAATTTCAAAATTTTTGCATCGAATGCTTTCTTTACATTCCGTAGGTGACGAAATAGTTCAAAATTCTGTCCTAACCTCACTTATGTGGTGCTCAGAGATGTCTAAAGTTTTCCGTCGTAGACTTTGACACGCCATAAAACACAAAACAAATAGGAATTTCGAGAAACGGAGACCGGATTCGTGATCCTGGGGTTCGAATCTATAAGTATGCCAAATGTCATGGAAATCGGTGACGGTCATTTGTGGACTTGCCCGGCTGAAGGCCTGTTTTGGCACTTTTCTGAAAACTAAAACTGTAAATATCTCTGGTTCTATTCCATATTTTCGAGCTTACGAAGTGCCGAAAAATTCACCAAAAGATTACCTTTCTTTGACCTTTTTGCCGGAGATTCTGGCTTTAGCCGTTCAGACTTGACTCACGTTTAAAGTTTGGACAAGGGGTCGAAAATTGAAGGGGCGCACCTTGCCATTTTTTGGGGGTGCCGAAAAAAAAATTGAGTTAGGCAGGTCAAGTGGGAGTTGAATGAGAGTAGACTCCAGGACCAGTCTTAGATTTGCGATATCTCTTATTTTTAAATGACTTATGGGGCAAAACGTGTGCACACCAAAAAAAATAAATTTTAAAAATTTTTGCATCGAATGCTTTCTTTACATTCCGTAGGTGACGAAATAGTTCAAAATTCTGTCCTAACCTCACTTATGTGGTGCTCAGAGATGTCTAAAGTTTTCCGTCGTAGACTTTGACACGCCATAAAACACAAAACAAATAGGAATTTCGAGAAACGGAGACCGGATTCGTGATCCTGGGGTTCGAATCTATAAGTATGCCAAATGTCATGGAAATCGGTGACGGTCATTTGTGGACTTGCCCGGCTGAAGGCCTGTTTTGGCACTTTTCTGAAAACTAAAACTGTAAATATCTCTGGTTCTATTCCATATTTTCGAGCTTACGAAGTGCCGAAAAATTCACCAAAAGATTACCTTTCTTTGACCACTTTGCCGGAGATTCTGGCTTTAGCCGTTCAGACTTGACTCACGTTTAAAGTTTGGACAAGGGGTCGAAAATTGAAGGGGCGCACCTTGCCATTTTTTGGGGGTGCCGAAAAAAAAATTGAGTTAGGCAGGTCAAGTGGTAGTTGAATGAGAGTGGACTCCAGGACCAGTCTTAAATTTGCAATATCTCTTATTTTTAAATGACTTATGGGGCAAAACGTGTGCACACCAAAAAAAATAAATTTCAAAATTTTTGCATCGAATGCTTTCTTTACGTTCCGTAGGTGACGAAATAGTTCAAAATTCTGTCCTAACCTCACTTATGTGGTGCTCAGAGATGTCTAAAGTTTTCCGTCGTAGACTTTGACACGCCATAAAACACAAAACAAATAGGAATTTCGAGAAACGGAGACCGGATTCGTGATCCTGGGGTTCGAATCTATAAGTATGCCAAATGTCATGGAAATCGGTGACGGTCATTTGTGGACTTGCCCGGCTGAAGGCCTGTTTTGGCACTTTTCTGAAAACTAAAACTGTAAATATCTCTGGTTCTATTCCATATTTTCGAGCTTACGAAGTGCCGAAAAATTCACCAAAAGATTACCTTTCTTTGACCACTTTGCCGGAGATTCTGGCTTTAGCCGTTCAGACTTGACTCACGTTTAAAGTTTGGACAAGGGGTCGAAAATTGAAGGGGCGCACCTTGCCATTTTTTGGGGGTGCCGAAAAAAAAATTGAGTTAGGCAGGTCAAGTGGTAGTTGAATGAGAGTAGACTCCAGGACCAGTCTTAGATTTGCGATATCTCTTATTTTTAAATGACTTATGGGGCAAAACGTGTGCACACCAAAAAAAATAAATTTCAAAATTTTTGCATCGAATGCTTTCTTTACATTCCGTAGGTGACGAAATAGTTCAAAATTCTGTCCTAACCTCACTTATGTGGTGCTCAGAGATGTCTAAAGTTTTCCGTCGTAGACTTTGACACGCCATAAAACACAAAACAAATAGGAATTTCGAGAAACGGAGACCGGATTCGTGATCCTGGGGTTCGAATCTATAAGTATGCCAAATGTCATGGAAATCGGTGACGGTCATTTGTGGACTTGCCCGGCTGAAGGCCTGTTTTGGCACTTTTCTGAAAACTAAAACTGTAAATATCTCTGGTTCTATTCCATATTTTCGAGCTTACGAAGTGCCGAAAAATTCACCAAAAGATTACCTTTCTTTGACCACTTTGCCGGAGATTCTGGCTTTAGCCGTTCAGACTTGACTCACGTTTAAAGTTTGGACAAGGGGTCGAAAATTGAAGGGGCGCACCTTGCCATTTTTTGGGGGTGCCGAAAAAAAATTGAGTTAGGCAGGTCAAGTGGTAGTTGAATGAGAGTAGACTCCAGGACCAGTCTTAGATTTGCGATATCTCTTATTTTTAAATGACTTATGGGGCAAAACGTGTGCACACCAAAAAAAATAAATTTCAAAATTTTTGCATCGAATGCTTTCTTTACATTCCGTAGGTGACGAAATAGTTCAAAATTCTGTCCTAACCTCACTTATGTGGTGCTCAGAGATGTCTAAAGTTTTCCGTCGTAGACTTTGACACGCCATAAAACACAAAACAAATAGGAATTTCGAGAAACGGAGACCGGATTCGTGATCCTGGGGTTCGAATCTATAAGTATGCCAAATGTCATGGAAATCGGTGACGGTCATTTGTGGACTTGCCCGGCTGAAGGCCTGTTTTGGCACTTTTCTGAAAACTAAAACTGTAAATATCTCTGGTTCTATTCCATATTTTCGAGCTTACGAAGTGCCGAAAAATTCACCAAAAGATTACCTTTCTTTGACCACTTTGCCGGAGATTCTGGCTTTAGCCGTTCAGACTTGACTCACGTTTAAAGTTTGGACAAGGGGTCGAAAATTGAAGGGGCGCACCTTGCCATTTTTTGGGGGTGCCGAAAAAAAAATTGAGTTAGGCAGGTCAAGTGGGAGTTGAATGAGAGTAGACTCCAGGACCAGTCTTAGATTTGCGATATCTCTTATTTTTAAATGACTTATGGGGCAAAACGTGTGCACACCAAAAAAAATAAATTTTAAAAATTTTTGCATCGAATGCTTTCTTTACATTCCGTAGGTGACGAAATAGTTCAAAATTCTGTCCTAACCTCACTTATGTGGTGCTCAGAGATGTCTAAAGTTTTCCGTCGTAGACTTTGACACGCCATAAAACACAAAACAAATAGGAATTTCGAGAAACGGAGACCGGATTCGTGATCCTGGGGTTCGAATCTATAAGTATGCCAAATGTCATGGAAATCGGTGACGGTCATTTGTGGACTTGCCCGGCTGAAGGCCTGTTTTGGCACTTTTCTGAAAACTAAAACTGTAAATATCTCTGGTTCTATTCCATATTTTCGAGCTTACGAAGTGCCGAAAAATTCACCAAAAGATTACCTTTCTTTGACCACTTTGCCGGAGATTCTGGCTTTAGCCGTTCAGACTTGACTCACGTTTAAAGTTTGGACAAGGGGTCGAAAATTGAAGGGGCGCACCTTGCCATTTTTTGGGGGTGCCGAAAAAAAAATTGAGTTAGGCAGGTCAAGTGGTAGTTGAATGAGAGTGGACTCCAGGACCAGTCTTAAATTTGCAATATCTCTTATTTTTAAATGACTTATGGGGCAAAACGTGTGCACACCAAAAAAAATAAATTTCAAAATTTTTGCATCGAATGCTTTCTTTACGTTCCGTAGGTGACGAAATAGTTCAAAATTCTGTCCTAACCTCACTTATGTGGTGCTCAGAGATGTCTAAAGTTTTCCGTCGTAGACTTTGACACGCCATAAAACACAAAACAAATAGGAATTTCGAGAAACGGAGACCGGATTCGTGATCCTGGGGTTCGAATCTATAAGTATGCCAAATGTCATGGAAATCGGTGACGGTCATTTGTGGACTTGCCCGGCTGAAGGCCTGTTTTGGCACTTTTCTGAAAACTAAAACTGTAAATATCTCTGGTTCTATTCCATATTTTCGAGCTTACGAAGTGCCGAAAAATTCACCAAAAGATTACCTTTCTTTGACCACTTTGCCGGAGATTCTGGCTTTAGCCGTTCAGACTTGACTCACGTTTAAAGTTTGGACAAGGGGTCGAAAATTGAAGGGGCGCACCTTGCCATTTTTTGGGGGTGCCGAAAAAAAAATTGAGTTAGGCAGGTCAAGTGGTAGTTGAATGAGAGTAGACTCCAGGACCAGTCTTAGATTTGCGATATCTCTTATTTTTAAATGACTTATGGGGCAAAACGTGTGCACACCAAAAAAAATAAATTTCAAAATTTTTGCATCGAATGCTTTCTTTACATTCCGTAGGTGACGAAATAGTTCAAAATTCTGTCCTAACCTCACTTATGTGGTGCTCAGAGATGTCTAAAGTTTTCCGTCGTAGACTTTGACACGCCATAAAACACAAAACAAATAGGAATTTCGAGAAACGGAGACCGGATTCGTGATCCTGGGGTTCGAATCTATAAGTATGCCAAATGTCATGGAAATCGGTGACGGTCATTTGTGGACTTGCCCGGCTGAAGGCCTGTTTTGGCACTTTTCTGAAAACTAAAACTGTAAATATCTCTGGTTCTATTCCATATTTTCGAGCTTACGAAGTGCCGAAAAATTCACCAAAAGATTACCTTTCTTTGACCACTTTGCCGGAGATTCTGGCTTTAGCCGTTCAGACTTGACTCACGTTTAAAGTTTGGACAAGGGGTCGAAAATTGAAGGGGCGCACCTTGCCATTTTTTGGGGGTGCCGAAAAAAAATTGAGTTAGGCAGGTCAAGTGGTAGTTGAATGAGAGTAGACTCCAGGACCAGTCTTAGATTTGCGATATCTCTTATTTTTAAATGACTTATGGGGCAAAACGTGTGCACACCAAAAAAAATAAATTTCAAAATTTTTGCATCGAATGCTTTCTTTACATTCCGTAGGTGACGAAATAGTTCAAAATTCTGTCCTAACCTCACTTATGTGGTGCTCAGAGATGTCTAAAGTTTTCCGTCGTAGACTTTGACACGCCATAAAACACAAAACAAATAGGAATTTCGAGAAACGGAGACCGGATTCGTGATCCTGGGGTTCGAATCTATAAGTATGCCAAATGTCATGGAAATCGGTGACGGTCATTTGTGGACTTGCCCGGCTGAAGGCCTGTTTTGGCACTTTTCTGAAAACTAAAACTGTAAATATCTCTGGTTCTATTCCATATTTTCGAGCTTACGAAGTGCCGAAAAATTCACCAAAAGATTACCTTTCTTTGACCACTTTGCCGGAGATTCTGGCTTTAGCCGTTCAGACTTGACTCACGTTTAAAGTTTGGACAAGGGGTCGAAAATTGAAGGGGCGCACCTTGCCATTTTTTGGGGGTGCCGAAAAAAAAATTGAGTTAGGCAGGTCAAGTGGTAGTTGAATGAGAGTAGACTCCAGGACCAGTCTTAGATTTGCGATATCTCTTATTTTTAAATGACTTATGGGGCAAAACGTGTGCACACCAAAAAAAATAAATTTCAAAATTTTTGCATCGAATGCTTTCTTTACATTCCGTAGGTGACGAAATAGTTCAAAATTCTGTCCTAACCTCACTTATGTGGTGCTCAGAGATGTCTAAAGTTTTCCGTCGTAGACTTTGACACGCCATAAAACACAAAACAAATAGGAATTTCGAGAAACGGAGACCGGATTCGTGATCCTGGGGTTCGAATCTATAAGTATGCCAAATGTCATGGAAATCGGTGACGGTCATTTGTGGACTTGCCCGGCTGAAGGCCTGTTTTGGCACTTTTCTGAAAACTAAAACTGTAAATATCTCTGGTTCTATTCCATATTTTCGAGCTTACGAAGTGCCGAAAAATTCACCAAAAGATTACCTTTCTTTGACCACTTTGCCGGAGATTCTGGCTTTAGCCGTTCAGACTTGACTCACGTTTAAAGTTTGGACAAGGGGTCGAAAATTGAAGGGGCGCACCTTGCCATTTTTTGGGGGTGCCGAAAAAAAATTGAGTTAGGCAGGTCAAGTGGTAGTTGAATGAGAGTAGACTCCAGGACCAGTCTTAGATTTGCGATATCTCTTATTTTTAAATGACTTATGGGGCAAAACGTGTGCACACCAAAAAAAATAAATTTCAAAATTTTTGCATCGAATGCTTTCTTTACATTCCGTAGGTGACGAAATAGTTCAAAATTCTGTCCTAACCTCACTTATGTGGTGCTCAGAGATGTCTAAAGTTTTCCGTCGTAGACTTTGACACGCCATAAAACACAAAACAAATAGGAATTTCGAGAAACGGAGACCGGATTCGTGATCCTGGGGTTCGAATCTATAAGTATGCCAAATGTCATGGAAATCGGTGACGGTCATTTGTGGACTTGCCCGGCTGAAGGCCTGTTTTGGCACTTTTCTGAAAACTAAAACTGTAAATATCTCTGGTTCTATTCCATATTTTCGAGCTTACGAAGTGCCGAAAAATTCACCAAAAGATTACCTTTCTTTGACCACTTTGCCGGAGATTCTGGCTTTAGCCGTTCAGACTTGACTCACGTTTAAAGTTTGGACAAGGGGTCGAAAATTGAAGGGGCGCACCTTGCCATTTTTTGGGGGTGCCGAAAAAAAAATTGAGTTAGGCAGGTCAAGTGGTAGTTGAATGAGAGTAGACTCCAGGACCAGTCTTAGATTTGCGATATCTCTTATTTTTAAATGACTTATGGGGCAAAACGTGTGCACACCAAAAAAAATAAATTTCAAAATTTTTGCATCGAATGCTTTCTTTACATTCCGTAGGTGACGAAATAGTTCAAAATTCTGTCCTAACCTCACTTATGTGGTGCTCAGAGATGTCTAAAGTTTTCCGTCGTAGACTTTGACACGCCATAAAACACAAAACAAATAGGAATTTCGAGAAACGGAGACCGGATTCGTGATCCTGGGGTTCGAATCTATAAGTATGCCAAATGTCATGGAAATCGGTGACGGTCATTTGTGGACTTGCCCGGCTGAAGGCCTGTTTTGGCACTTTTCTGAAAACTAAAACTGTAAATATCTCTGGTTCTATTCCATATTTTCGAGCTTACGAAGTGCCGAAAAATTCACCAAAAGATTACCTTTCTTTGACCACTTTGCCGGAGATTCTGGCTTTAGCCGTTCAGACTTGACTCACGTTTAAAGTTTGGACAAGGGGTCGAAAATTGAAGGGGCGCACCATGCCATTTTTTGGGGGTGCCGAAAAAAAAATTGAGTTAGGCAGGTCAAGTGGTAGTTGAATGAGAGTGGACTCCAGGACCAGTCTTAGATTTGCGATATCTCTTATTTTTAAATGACTTATGGGGCAAAACGTGTGCACACCAAAAAAAATAAATTTCAAAATTTTTGCATCGAATGCTTTCTTTACATTCCGTAGGTGACGAAATAGTTCAAAATTCTGTCCTAACCTCACTTATGTGGTGCTCAGAGATGTCTAAAGTTTTCCGTCGTAGACTTTGACACGCCATAAAACACAAAACAAATAGGAATTTCGAGAAACGGAGACCGGATTCGTGATCCTGGGGTTCGAATCTATAAGTATGCCAAATGTCATGGAAATCGGTGACGGTCATTTGTGGACTTGCCCGGCTGAAGGCCTGTTTTGGCACTTTTCTGAAAACTAAAACTGTAAATATCTCTGGTTCTATTCCATATTTTCGAGCTTACGAAGTGCCGAAAAATTCACCAAAAGATTACCTTTCTTTGACCACTTTGCCGGAGATTCTGGCTTTAGCCGTTCAGACTTGACTCACGTTTAAAGTTTGGACAAGGGGTCGAAAATTGAAGGGGCGCACCTTGCCATTTTTTGGGGGTGCCGAAAAAAAAATTGAGTTAGGCAGGTCAAGTGGTAGTTGAATGAGAGTAGACTCCAGGACCAGTCTTAGATTTGCGATATCTCTTATTTTTAAATGACTTATGGGGCAAAACGTGTGCACACCAAAAAAAATAAATTTCAAAATTTTTGCATCGAATGCTTTCTTTACATTCCGTAGGTGACGAAATAGTTCAAAATTCTGTCCTAACCTCACTTATGTGGTGCTCAGAGATGTCTAAAGTTTTCCGTCGTAGACTTTGACACGCCATAAAACACAAAACAAATAGGAATTTCGAGAAACGGAGACCGGATTCGTGATCCTGGGGTTCGAATCTATAAGTATGCCAAATGTCATGGAAATCGGTGACGGTCATTTGTGGACTTGCCCGGCTGAAGGCCTGTTTTGGCACTTTTCTGAAAACTAAAACTGTAAATATCTCTGGTTCTATTCCATATTTTCGAGCTTACGAAGTGCCGAAAAATTCACCAAAAGATTACCTTTCTTTGACCACTTTGCCGGAGATTCTGGCTTTAGCCGTTCAGACTTGACTCACGTTTAAAGTTTGGACAAGGGGTCGAAAATTGAAGGGGCGCACCTTGCCATTTTTTGGGGGTGCCGAAAAAAAAATTGAGTTAGGCAGGTCAAGTGGTAGTTGAATGAGAGTAGACTCCAGGACCAGTCTTAGATTTGCGATATCTCTTATTTTTAAATGACTTATGGGGCAAAACGTGTGCACACCAAAAAAAATAAATTTCAAAATTTTTGCATCGAATGCTTTCTTTACATTCCGTAGGTGACGAAATAGTTCAAAATTCTGTCCTAACCTCACTTATGTGGTGCTCAGAGATGTCTAAAGTTTTCCGTCGTAGACTTTGACACGCCATAAAACACAAAACAAATAGGAATTTCGAGAAACGGAGACCGGATTCGTGATCCTGGGGTTCGAATCTATAAGTATGCCAAATGTCATGGAAATCGGTGACGGTCATTTGTGGACTTGCCCGGCTGAAGGCCTGTTTTGGCACTTTTCTGAAAACTAAAACTGTAAATATCTCTGGTTCTATTCCATATTTTCGAGCTTACGAAGTGCCGAAAAATTCACCAAAAGATTACCTTTCTTTGACCACTTTGCCGGAGATTCTGGCTTTAGCCGTTCAGACTTGACTCACGTTTAAAGTTTGGACAAGGGGTCGAAAATTGAAGGGGCGCACCTTGCCATTTTTTGAGGGTGCCGAAAAAAAAATTGAGTTAGGCAGGTCAAGTGGTAGTTGAATGAGAGTGGACTCCAGGACCAGTCTTAAATTTGCGATATCTCTTATTTTTAAATGACTTATGGGGCAAAACGTGTGCACACCAAAAAAAATAAATTTCAAAATTTTTGCATCGAATGCTTTCTTTACATTCCGTAGGTGACGAAATAGTTCAAAATTCTGTCCTAACCTCACTTATGTGGTGCTCAGAGATGTCTAAAGTTTTCCGTCGTAGACTTTGACACGCCATAAAACACAAAACAAATAGGAATTTCGAGAAACGGAGACCGGATTCGTGATCCTGGGGTTCGAATATATAAGTATGCCAAATGTCATGGAAATCGGTGACGGTCATTTGTGGACTTGCCCGGCTGAAGGCCTGTTTTGGCACTTTTCTGAAAACTAAAACTGTAAATATCTCTGGTTCTATTCCATATTTTCGAGCTTACGAAGTGCCGAAAAATTCACCAAAAGATTACCTTTCTTTGACCACTTTGCCGGAGATTCTGGCTTTAGCCGTTCAGACTTGACTCACGTTTAAAGTTTGGACAAGGGGTCGAAAATTGAAGGGGCGCACCTTGCCATTTTTTGGGGGTGCCGAAAAAAAAATTGAGTTAGGCAGGTCAAGTGGTAGTTGAATGAGAGTAGACTCCAGGACCAGTCTTAGATTTGCGATATCTCTTATTTTTAAATGACTTATGGGGCAAAACGTGTGCACACCAAAAAAAATAAATTTCAAAATTTTTGCATCGAATGCTTTCTTTACATTCCGTAGGTGACGAAATAGTTCAAAATTCTGTCCTAACCTCACTTATGTGGTGCTCAGAGATGTCTAAAGTTTTCCGTCGTAGACTTTGACACGCCATAAAACACAAAACAAATAGGAATTTCGAGAAACGGAGACCGGATTCGTGATCCTGGGGTTCGAATCTATAAGTATGCCAAATGTCATGGAAATCGGTGACGGTCATTTGTGGACTTGCCCGGCTGAAGGCCTGTTTTGGCACTTTTCTGAAAACTAAAACTGTAAATATCTCTGGTTCTATTCCATATTTTCGAGCTTACGAAGTGCCGAAAAATTCACCAAAAGATTACCTTTCTTTGACCACTTTGCCGGAGATTCTGGCTTTAGCCGTTCAGACTTGACTCACGTTTAAAGTTTGGACAAGGGGTCGAAAATTGAAGGGGCGCACCTTGCCATTTTTTGGGGGTGCCGAAAAAAAAATTGAGTTAGGCAGGTCAAGTGGTAGTTGAATGAGAGTAGACTCCAGGACCAGTCTTAGATTTGCGATATCTCTTATTTTTAAATGACTTATGGGGCAAAACGTGTGCACACCAAAAAAAATAAATTTCAAAATTTTTGCATCGAATGCTTTCTTTACATTCCGTAGGTGACGAAATAGTTCAAAATTCTGTCCTAACCTCACTTATGTGGTGCTCAGAGATGTCTAAAGTTTTCCGTCGTAGACTTTGACACGCCATAAAACACAAAACAAATAGGAATTTCGAGAAACGGAGACCGGATTCGTGATCCTGGGGTTCGAATCTATAAGTATGCCAAATGTCATGGAAATCGGTGACGGTCATTTGTGGACTTGCCCGGCTGAAGGCCTGTTTTGGCACTTTTCTGAAAACTAAAACTGTAAATATCTCTGGTTCTATTCCATATTTTCGAGCTTACGAAGTGCCGAAAAATTCACCAAAAGATTACCTTTCTTTGACCACTTTGCCGGAGATTCTGGCTTTAGCCGTTCAGACTTGACTCACGTTTAAAGTTTGGACAAGGGGTCGAAAATTGAAGGGGCGCACCTTGCCATTTTTTGGGGGTGCCGAAAAAAAAATTGAGTTAGGCAGGTCAAGTGGTAGTTGAATGAGAGTAGACTCCAGGACCAGTCTTAGATTTGCGATATCTCTTATTTTTAAATGACTTATGGGGCAAAACGTGTGCACACCAAAAAAAATAAATTTCAAAATTTTTGCATCGAATGCTTTCTTTACATTCCGTAGGTGACGAAATAGTTCAAAATTCTGTCCTAACCTCACTTATGTGGTGCTCAGAGATGTCTAAAGTTTTCCGTCGTAGACTTTGACACGCCATAAAACACAAAACAAATAGGAATTTCGAGAAACGGAGACCGGATTCGTGATCCTGGGGTTCGAATCTATAAGTATGCCAAATGTCATGGAAATCGGTGACGGTCATTTGTGGACTTGCCCGGCTGAAGGCCTGTTTTGGCACTTTTCTGAAAACTAAAACTGTAAATATCTCTGGTTCTATTCCATATTTTCGAGCTTACGAAGTGCCGAAAAATTCACCAAAAGATTACCTTTCTTTGACCACTTTGCCGGAGATTCTGGCTTTAGCCGTTCAGACTTGACTCACGTTTAAAGTTTGGACAAGGGGTCGAAAATTGAAGGGGCGCACCTTGCCATTTTTTGGGGGTGCCGAAAAAAAAATTGAGTTAGGCAGGTCAAGTGGTAGTTGAATGAGAGTAGACTCCAGGACCAGTCTTAGATTTGCGATATCTCTTATTTTTAAATGACTTATGGGGCAAAACGTGTGCACACCAAAAAAAATAAATTTCAAAATTTTTGCATCGAATGCTTTCTTTACATTCCGTAGGTCACGAAATAGTTCAAAATTCTGTCCTAACCTCACTTATGTGGTGCTCAGAGATGTCTAAAGTTTTCCGTCGTAGACTTTGACACGCCATAAAACACAAAACAAATAGGAATTTCGAGAAACGGAGACCGGATTCGTGATCCTGGGGTTCGAATCTATAAGTATGCCAAATGTCATGGAAATCGGTGACGGTCATTTGTGGACTTGCCCGGCTGAAGGCCTGTTTTGGCACTTTTCTGAAAACTAAAACTGTAAATATCTCTGGTTCTATTCCATATTTTCGAGCTTACGAAGTGCCGAAAAATTCACCAAAAGATTACCTTTCTTTGACCACTTTGCCGGAGATTCTGGCTTTAGCCGTTCAGACTTGACTCACGTTTAAAGTTTGGACAAGGGGTCGAAAATTGAAGGGGCGCACCTTGCCATTTTTTGGGGGTGCCGAAAAAAAAATTGAGTTAGGCAGGTCAAGTGGTAGTTGAATGAGAGTAGACTCCAGGACCAGTCTTAGATTTGCGATATCTCTTATTTTTAAATGACTTATGGGGCAAAACGTGTGCACACCAAAAAAAATAAATTTCAAAATTTTTGCATCGAATGCTTTCTTTACATTCCGTAGGTGACGAAATAGTTCAAAATTCTGTCCTAACCTCACTTATGTGGTGCTCAGAGATGTCTAAAGTTTTCCGTCGTAGACTTTGACACGCCATAAAACACAAAACAAATAGGAATTTCGAGAAACGGAGACCGGATTCGTGATCCTGGGGTTCGAATCTATAAGTATGCCAAATGTCATGGAAATCGGTGACGGTCATTTGTGGACTTGCCCGGCTGAAGGCCTGTTTTGGCACTTTTCTGAAAACTAAAACTGTAAATATCTCTGGTTCTATTCCATATTTTCGAGCTTACGAAGTGCCGAAAAATTCACCAAAAGATTACCTTTCTTTGACCACTTTGCCGGAGATTCTGGCTTTAGCCGTTCAGACTTGACTCACGTTTAAAGTTTGGACAAGGGGTCGAAAATTGAAGGGGCGCACCTTGCCATTTTTTGGGGGTGCCGAAAAAAAAATTGAGTTAGGCAGGTCAAGTGGTAGTTGAATGAGAGTAGACTCCAGGACCAGTCTTAGATTTGCGATATCTCTTATTTTTAAATGACTTATGGGGCAAAACGTGTGCACACCAAAAAAAATAAATTTCAAAATTTTTGCATCGAATGCTTTCTTTACATTCCGTAGGTGACGAAATAGTTCAAAATTCTGTCCTAACCTCACTTATGTGGTGCTCAGAGATGTCTAAAGTTTTCCGTCGTAGACTTTGACACGCCATAAAACACAAAACAAATAGGAATTTCGAGAAACGGAGACCGGATTCGTGATCCTGGGGTTCGAATCTATAAGTATGCCAAATGTCATGGAAATCGGTGACGGTCATTTGTGGACTTGCCCGGCTGAAGGCCTGTTTTGGCACTTTTCTGAAAACTAAAACTGTAAATATCTCTGGTTCTATTCCATATTTTCGAGCTTACGAAGTGCCGAAAAATTCACCAAAAGATTACCTTTCTTTGACCACTTTGCCGGAGATTCTGGCTTTAGCCGTTCAGACTTGACTCACGTTTAAAGTTTGGACAAGGGGTCGAAAATTGAAGGGGCGCACCTTGCCATTTTTTGGGGGTGCCGAAAAAAAAATTGAGTTAGGCAGGTCAAGTGGTAGTTGAATGAGAGTAGACTCCAGGACCAGTCTTAGATTTGCGATATCTCTTATTTTTAAATGACTTATGGGGCAAAACGTGTGCACACCAAAAAAAATAAATTTCAAAATTTTTGCATCGAATGCTTTCTTTACATTCCGTAGGTGACGAAATAGTTCAAAATTCTGTCCTAACCTCACTTATGTGGTGCTCAGAGATGTCTAAAGTTTTCCGTCGTAGACTTTGACACGCCATAAAACACAAAACAAATAGGAATTTCGAGAAACGGAGACCGGATTCGTGATCCTGGGGTTCGAATCTATAAGTATGCCAAATGTCATGGAAATCGGTGACGGTCATTTGTGGACTTGCCCGGCTGAAGGCCTGTTTTGGCACTTTTCTGAAAACTAAAACTGTAAATATCTCTGGTTCTATTCCATATTTTCGAGCTTACGAAGTGCCGAAAAATTCACCAAAAGATTACCTTTCTTTGACCACTTTGCCGGAGATTCTGGCTTTAGCCGTTCAGACTTGACTCACGTTTAAAGTTTGGACAAGGGGTCGAAAATTGAAGGGGCGCACCTTGCCATTTTTTGGGGGTGCCGAAAAAAAAATTGAGTTAGGCAGGTCAAGTGGTAGTTGAATGAGAGTAGACTCCAGGACCAGTCTTAGATTTGCGATATCTCTTATTTTTAAATGACTTATGGGGCAAAACGTGTGCACACCAAAAAAAATAAATTTCAAAATTTTTGCATCGAATGCTTTCTTTACATTCCGTAGGTGACGAAATAGTTCAAAATTCTGTCCTAACCTCACTTATGTGGTGCTCAGAGATGTCTAAAGTTTTCCGTCGTAGACTTTGACACGCCATAAAACACAAAACAAATAGGAATTTCGAGAAACGGAGACCGGATTCGTGATCCTGGGGTTCGAATCTATAAGTATGCCAAATGTCATGGAAATCGGTGACGGTCATTTGTGGACTTGCCCGGCTGAAGGCCTGTTTTGGCACTTTTCTGAAAACTAAAACTGTAAATATCTCTGGTTCTATTCCATATTTTCGAGCTTACGAAGTGCCGAAAAATTCACCAAAAGATTACCTTTCTTTGACCACTTTGCCGGAGATTCTGGCTTTAGCCGTTCAGACTTGACTCACGTTTAAAGTTTGGACAAGGGGTCGAAAATTGAAGGGGCGCACCTTGCCATTTTTTGGGGGTGCCGAAAAAAATATTGAGTTAGGCAGGTCAAGTGGTAGTTGAATGAGAGTAGACTCCAGGACCAGTCTTAGATTTGCGATATCTCTTATTTTTAAATGACTTATGGAGCAAAACGTGTGCACACCAAAAAAAAATAAATTTCAAAATTTTTGCATCGAATGCTTTCTTTACATTCCGTAGGTGACGAAATAGTTCAAAATTCTGTCCTAACCTCACTTATGTGGTGCTCAGAGATGTCTAAAGTTTTCCGTCGTAGACTTTGACACGCCATAAAACACAAAACAAACAGGAATTTCGAGAAACGGAGACCGGATTCGTGATCCTGGGGTTCGAATCTATAAGTATGCCAAATGTCATGGAAATCGGTGACGGTCATTTGTGGACTTGCCCGGCTGAAGGCCTGTTTTGGCACTTTTCTGAAAACTAAAACTGTAAATATCTCTGGTTCTATTCCATATTTTCGAGCTTACGAAGTGCCGAAAAATTCACCAAAAGATTACCTTTCTTTGACCACTTTGCCGGAGATTCTGGCTTTAGCCGTTCAGACTTGACTCACGTTTAAAGTTTGGACAAGGGGTCGAAAATTGAAGGGGCGCACCTTGCCATTTTTTGGGGGTGCCGAAAAAAAAATTGAGTTAGGCAGGTCAAGTGGTAGTTGAATGAGAGTAGACTCCAGGACCAGTCTTAGATTTGCGATATCTCTTATTTTTAAATGACTTATGGGGCAAAACGTGTGCACACCAAAAAAAATAAATTTCAAAATTTTTGCATCGAATGCTTTCTTTACATTCCGTAGGTGACGAAATAGTTCAAAATTCTGTCCTAACCTCACTTATGTGGTGCTCAGAGATGTCTAAAGTTTTCCGTCGTAGACTTTGACACGCCATAAAACACAAAACAAATAGGAATTTCGAGAAACGGAGACCGGATTCGTGATCCTGGGGTTCGAATCTATAAGTATGCCAAATGTCATGGAAATCGGTGACGGTCATTTGTGGACTTGCCCGGCTGAAGGCCTGTTTTGGCACTTTTCTGAAAACTAAAACTGTAAATATCTCTGGTTCTATTCCATATTTTCGAGCTTACGAAGTGCCGAAAAATTCACCAAAAGATTACCTTTCTTTGACCACTTTGCCGGAGATTCTGGCTTTAGCCGTTCAGACTTGACTCACGTTTAAAGTTTGGACAAGGGGTCGAAAATTGAAGGGGCGCACCTTACCATTTTTTGGGGGTGCCGAAAAAAAAATTGAGTTAGGCAGGTCAAGTGGTAGTTGAATGAGAGTAGACTCCAGGACCAGTCTTAGATTTGCGATATCTCTTATTTTTAAATGACTTATGGGGCAAAACGTGTGCACACCAAAAAAAATAAATTTCAAAATTTTTGCATCGAATGCTTTCTTTACATTCCGTAGGTGACGAAATAGTTCAAAATTCTGTCCTAACCTCACTTATGTGGTGCTCAGAGATGTCTAAAGTTTTCCGTCGTAGACTTTGACACGCCATAAAACACAAAACAAATAGGAATTTCGAGAAACGGAGACCGGATTCGTGATCCTGGGGTTCGAATCTATAAGTATGCCAAATGTCATGGAAATCGGTGACGGACATTTGTGGACTTGCCCGGCTGAAGGCCTGTTTTGGCGCTTTTCTGAAAACTAAAACTGTAAATATCTCTGGTTCTATTCCATATTTTCGAGCTTACGAAGTGCCGAAAAATTCACCAAAAGATTACCTTTCTTTGACCACTTTGCCGGAGATTCTGGCTTTAGCCGTTCAGACTTGACTCACGTTTAAAGTTTGGACAAGGGGTCGAAAATTGAAGGGGCGCACCTTGCCATTTTTTGGGGGTGCCGAAAAAAAAATTGAGTTAGGCAGGTCAAGTGGTAGTTGAATGAGAGTAGACTCCAGGACCAGTCTTAGATTTGCGATATCTCTTATTTTTAAATGACTTATGGGGCAAAACGTGTGCACACCAAAAAAAATAAATTTCAAAATTTTTGCATCGAATGCTTTCTTTACATTCCGTAGGTGACGAAATAGTTCAAAATTCTGTCCTAACCTCACTTATGTGGTGCTCAGAGATGTCTAAAGTTTTCCGTCGTAGACTTTGACACGCCATAAAACACAAAACAAATAGGAATTTCGAGAAACGGAGACCGGATTCGTGATCCTGGGGTTCGAATCTATAAGTATGCCAAATGTCATGGAAATCGGTGACGGTCATTTGTGGACTTGCCCGGCTGAAGGCCTGTTTTGGCACTTTTCTGAAAACTAAAACTAAATATCTCTGGTTCTATTCCATATTTTCGAGCTTACGAAGTGCCGAAAAATTCACCAAAAGATTACCTTTCTTTGACCACTTTGCCGGAGATTCTGGCTTTAGCCGTTCAGACTTGACTCACGTTTAAAGTTTGGACAAGGGGTCGAAAATTGAAGGGGCGCACCTTGCCATTTTTTGGGGGTGCCGAAAAAAAAATTGAGTTAGGCAGGTCAAGTGGTAGTTGAATGAGAGTAGACTCCAGGACCAGTCTTAGATTTGCGATATCTCTTATTTTTAAATGACTTATGGGGCAAAACGTGTGCACACCAAAAAAAATAAATTTCAAAATTTTTGCATCGAATGCTTTCTTTACATTCCGTAGGTGACGAAATAGTTCAAAATTCTGTCCTAACCTCACTTATGTGGTGCTCAGAGATGTCTAAAGTTTTCCGTCGTAGACTTTGACACGCCATAAAACACAAAACAAATAGGAATTTCGAGAAACGGAGACCGGATTCGTGATCCTGGGGTTCGAATCTATAAGTATGCCAAATGTCATGGAAATCGGTGACGGTCATTTGTGGACTTGCCCGGCTGAAGGCCTGTTTTGGCACTTTTCTGAAAACTAAAACTGTAAATATCTCTGGTTCTATTCCATATTTTCGAGCTTACGAAGTGCCGAAAAATTCACCAAAAGATTACCTTTCTTTGACCACTTTGCCGGAGATTCTGGCTTTAGCCGTTCAGACTTGACTCACGTTTAAAGTTTGGACAAGGGGTCGAAAATTGAAGGGGCGCACCTTACCATTTTTTGGGGGTGCCGAAAAAAAAATTGAGTTAGGCAGGTCAAGTGGTAGTTGAATGAGAGTAGACTCCAGGACCAGTCTTAGATTTGCGATATCTCTTATTTTTAAATGACTTATGGGGCAAAACGTGTGCACACCAAAAAAAATAAATTTCAAAATTTTTGCATCGAATGCTTTCTTTACATTCCGTAGGTGACGAAATAGTTCAAAATTCTGTCCTAACCTCACTTATGTGGTGCTCAGAGATGTCTAAAGTTTTCCGTCGTAGACTTTGACACGCCATAAAACACAAAACAAATAGGAATTTCGAGAAACGGAGACCGGATTCGTGATCCTGGGGTTCGAATCTATAAGTATGCCAAATGTCATGGAAATCGGTGACGGACATTTGTGGACTTGCCCGGCTGAAGGCCTGTTTTGGCGCTTTTCTGAAAACTAAAACTGTAAATATCTCTGGTTCTATTCCATATTTTCGAGCTTACGAAGTGCCGAAAAATTCACCAAAAGATTACCTTTCTTTGACCACTTTGCCGGAGATTCTGGCTTTAGCCGTTCAGACTTGACTCACGTTTAAAGTTTGGACAAGGGGTCGAAAATTGAAGGGGCGCACCTTGCCATTTTTTGGGGGTGCCGAAAAAAAAATTGAGTTAGGCAGGTCAAGTGGTAGTTGAATGAGAGTAGACTCCAGGACCAGTCTTAGATTTGCGATATCTCTTATTTTTAAATGACTTATGGGGCAAAACGTGTGCACACCAAAAAAAATAAATTTCAAAATTTTTGCATCGAATGCTTTCTTTACATTCCGTAGGTGACGAAATAGTTCAAAATTCTGTCCTAACCTCACTTATGTGGTGCTCAGAGATGTCTAAAGTTTTCCGTCGTAGACTTTGACACGCCATAAAACACAAAACAAATAGGAATTTCGAGAAACGGAGACCGGATTCGTGATCCTGGGGTTCGAATCTATAAGTATGCCAAATGTCATGGAAATCGGTGACGGTCATTTGTGGACTTGCCCGGCTGAAGGCCTGTTTTGGCACTTTTCTGAAAACTAAAACTAAATATCTCTGGTTCTATTCCATATTTTCGAGCTTACGAAGTGCCGAAAAATTCACCAAAAGATTACCTTTCTTTGACCACTTTGCCGGAGATTCTGGCTTTAGCCGTTCAGACTTGACTCACGTTTAAAGTTTGGACAAGGGGTCGAAAATTGAAGGGGCGCACCTTGCCATTTTTTGGGGGTGCCGAAAAAAAAATTGAGTTAGGCAGGTCAAGTGGTAGTTGAATGAGAGTAGACTCCAGGACCAGTCTTAGATTTGCGATATCTCTTATTTTTAAATGACTTATGGGGCAAAACGTGTGCACACCAAAAAAAATAAATTTCAAAATTTTTGCATCGAATGCTTTCTTTACATTCCGTAGGTGACGAAATAGTTCAAAATTCTGTCCTAACCTCACTTATGTGGTGCTCAGAGATGTCTAAAGTTTTCCGTCGTAGACTTTGACACGCCATAAAACACAAAACAAATAGGAATTTCGAGAAACGGAGACCGGATTCGTGATCCTGGGGTTCGGATCTATAAGTATGCCAAATGTCATGGAAATCGGTGACGGTCATTTGTGGACTTGCCCGGCTGAAGGCCTGTTTTGGCACTTTTCTGAAAACTAAAACTGTAAATATCTCTGGTTCTATTCCATATTTTCGAGCTTACGAAGTGCCGAAAAATTCACCAAAAGATTACCTTTCTTTGACCACTTTGCCGGAGATTCTGGCTTTAGCCGTTCAGACTTGACTCACGTTTAAAGTTTGGACAAGGGGTCGAAAATTGAAGGGGCGCACCTTGCCATTTTTTGGGGGTGCCGAAAAAAAAATTGAGTTAGGCAGGTCAAGTGGTAGTTGAATGAGAGTAGACTCCAGGACCAGTCTTAGATTTGCGATATCTCTTATTTTTAAATGACTTATGGGGCAAAACGTGTGCACACCAAAAAAAATAAATTTCAAAATTTTTGCATCGAATGCTTTCTTTACATTCCGTAGGTGACGAAATAGTTCAAAATTCTGTCCTAACCTCACTTATGTGGTGCTCAGAGATGTCTAAAGTTTTCCGTCGTAGACTTTGACACGCCATAAAACACAAAACAAATAGGAATTTCGAGAAACGGAGACCGGATTCGTGATCCTGGGGTTCGAATCTATAAGTATGCCAAATGTCATGGAAATCGGTGACGGTCATTTGTGGACTTGCCCGGCTGAAGGCCTGTTTTGGCACTTTTCTGAAAACTAAAACTGTAAATATCTCTGGTTCTATTCCATATTTTCGAGCTTACGAAGTGCCGAAAAATTCACCAAAAGATTACCTTTCTTTGACCACTTTGCCGGAGATTCTGGCTTTAGCCGTTCAGACTTGACTCACGTTTAAAGTTTGGACAAGGGGTCGAAAATTGAAGGGGCGCACCTTGCCATTTTTTGGGGGTGCCGAAAAAAAAATTGAGTTAGGCAGGTCAAGTGGTAGTTGAATGAGAGTAGACTCCAGGACCAGTCTTAGATTTGCGATATCTCTTATTTTTAAATGACTTATGGGGCAAAACGTGTGCACACCAAAAAAAAATAAATTTCAAAATTTTTGCATCGAATGCTTTCTTTACATTCCGTAGGTGACGAAATAGTTCAAAATTCTGTCCTAACCTCACTTATGTGGTGCTCAGAGATGTCTAAAGTTTTCCGTCGTAGACTTTGACACGCCATAAAACACAAAACAAATAGGAATTTCGAGAAACGGAGACCGGATTCGTGATCCTGGGGTTCGAATCTATAAGTATGCCAAATGTCATGGAAATCGGTGACGGTCATTTGTGGACTTGCCCGGCTGAAGGCCTGTTTTGGCACTTTTCTGAAAACTAAAACTGTAAATATCTCTGGTTCTATTCCATATTTTCGAGCTTACGAAGTGCCGAAAAATTCACCAAAAGATTACCTTTCTTTGACCACTTTGCCGGAGATTCTGGCTTTAGCCGTTCAGACTTGACTCACGTTTAAAGTTTGGACAAGGGGTCGAAAATTGAAGGGGCGCACCTTGCCATTTTTTGGGGGTGCCGAAAAAAAAATTGAGTTAGGCAGGTCAAGTGGTAGTTGAATGAGAGTAGACTCCAGGACCAGTCTTAGATTTGCGATATCTCTTATTTTTAAATGACTTATGGGGCAAAACGTGTGCACACCAAAAAAAATAAATTTCAAAATTTTTGCATCGAATGCTTTCTTTACATTCCGTAGGTGACGAAATAGTTCAAAATTCTGTCCTAACCTCACTTATGTGGTGCTCAGAGATGTCTAAAGTTTTCCGTCGTAGACTTTGACACGCCATAAAACACAAAACAAATAGGAATTTCGAGAAACGGAGACCGGATTCGTGATCCTGGGGTTCGAATCTATAAGTATGCCAAATGTCATGGAAATCGGTGACGGTCATTTGTGGACTTGCCCGGCTGAAGGCCTGTTTTGGCACTTTTCTGAAAACTAAAACTGTAAATATCTCTGGTTCTATTCCATATTTTCGAGCTTACGAAGTGCCGAAAAATTCACCAAAAGATTACCTTTCTTTGACCACTTTGCCGGAGATTCTGGCTTTAGCCGTTCAGACTTGACTCACGTTTAAAGTTTGGACAAGGGGTCGAAAATTGAAGGGGCGCACCTTGCCATTTTTTGGGGGTGCCGAAAAAAAAATTGAGTTAGGCAGGTCAAGTGGTAGTTGAATGAGAGTAGACTCCAGGACCAGTCTTAGATTTGCGATATCTCTTATTTTTAAATGACTTATGGGGCAAAACGTGTGCACACCAAAAAAAATAAATTTCAAAATTTTTGCATCGAATGCTTTCTTTACATTCCGTAGGTGACGAAATAGTTCAAAATTCTGTCCTAACCTCACTTATGTGGTGCTCAGAGATGTCTAAAGTTTTCCGTCGTAGACTTTGACACGCCATAAAACACAAAACAAATAGGAATTTCGAGAAACGGAGACCGGATTCGTGATCCTGGGGTTTCGAATCTATAAGTATGCCAAATGTCATGGAAATCGGTGACGGTCATTTGTGGACTTGCCCGGCTGAAGGCCTCTTTTGGCACTTTTCTGAAAACTAAAACTGTAAATATCTCTGGTTCTATTCCATATTTTCGAGCTTACGAAGTGCCGAAAAATTCACCAAAAGATTACCTTTCTTTGACCACTTTGCCGGAGATTCTGGCTTTAGCCGTTCAGACTTGACTCACGTTTAAAGTTTGGACAAGGGGTCGAAAATTGAAGGGGCGCACCTTGCCATTTTTTGGGGGTGCCGAAAAAAAAATTGAGTTAGGCAGGTCAAGTGGTAGTTGAATGAGAGTAGACTCCAGGACCAGTCTTAGATTTGCGATATCTCTTATTTTTAAATGACTTATGGGGCAAAACGTGTGCACACCAAAAAAAATAAATTTCAAAATTTTTGCATCGAATGCTTTCTTTACATTCCGTAGGTGACGAAATAGTTCAAAATTCTGTCCTAACCTCACTTATGTGGTGCTCAGAGATGTCTAAAGTTTTCCGTCGTAGACTTTGACACGCCATAAAACACAAAACAAATAGGAATTTCGAGAAACGGAGACCGGATTCGTGATCCTGGGGTTCGAATCTATAAGTATGCCAAATGTCATGGAAATCGGTGACGGTCATTTGTGGACTTGCCCGGCTGAAGGCCTGTTTTGGCACTTTTCTGAAAACTAAAACTGTAAATATCTCTGGTTCTATTCCATATTTTCGAGCTTACGAAGTGCCGAAAAATTCACCAAAAGATTACCTTTCTTTGACCACTTTGCCGGAGATTCTGGCTTTAGCCGTTCAGACTTGACTCACGTTTAAAGTTTGGACAAGGGGTCGAAAATTGAAGGGGCGCACCTTGCCATTTTTTGGGGGTGCCGAAAAAAAAATTGAGTTAGGCAGGTCAAGTGGTAGTTGAATGAGAGTAGACTCCAGGACCAGTCTTAGATTTGCGATATCTCTTATTTTTAAATGACTTATGGGGCAAAACGTGTGCACACCAAAAAAAATAAATTTCAAAATTTTTGCATCGAATGCTTTCTTTACATTCCGTAGGTGACGAAATAGTTCAAAATTCTGTCCTAACCTCACTTATGTGGTGATCAGAGATGTCTAAAGTTTTCCGTCGTAGACTTTGACACGCCATAAAACACAAAACAAATAGGAATTTCGAGAAACGGAGACCGGATTCGTGATCCTGGGGTTCGAATCTATAAGTATGCCAAATGTCATGGAAATCGGTGACGGTCATTTGTGGACTTGCCCGGCTGAAGGCCTGTTTTGGCACTTTTCTGAAAACTAAAACTGTAAATATCTCTGGTTCTATTCCATATTTTCGAGCTTACGAAGTGCCGAAAAATTCACCAAAAGATTACCTTTCTTTGACCACTTTGCCGGAGATTCTGGCTTTAGCCGTTCAGACTTGACTCACGTTTAAAGTTTGGACAAGGGGTCGAAAATTGAAGGGGCGCACCTTGCCATTTTTTGGGGGTGCCGAAAAAAAAATTGAGTTAGGCAGGTCAAGTGGTAGTTGAATGAGAGTAGACTCCAGGACCAGTCTTAGATTTGCGATATCTCTTATTTTTAAATGACTTATGGGGCAAAACGTGTGCACACCAAAAAAAATAAATTTCAAAATTTTTGCATCGAATGCTTTCTTTACATTCCGTAGGTGACGAAATAGTTCAAAATTCTGTCCTAACCTCACTTATGTGGTGCTCAGAGATGTCTAAAGTTTTCCGTCGTAGACTTTGACACGCCATAAAACACAAAACAAATAGGAATTTCGAGAAACGGAGACCGGATTCGTGATCCTGGGGTTCGAATCTATAAGTATGCCAAATGTCATGGAAATCGGTGACGGTCATTTGTGGACTTGCCCGGCTGAAGGCCTGTTTTGGCACTTTTCTGAAAACTAAAACTGTAAATATCTCTGGTTCTATTCCATATTTTCGAGCTTACGAAGTGCCGAAAAATTCACCAAAAGATTACCTTTCTTTGACCACTTTGCCGGAGATTCTGGCTTTAGCCGTTCAGACTTGACTCACGTTTAAAGTTTGGACAAGGGGTCGAAAATTGAAGGGGCGCACCTTGCCATTTTTTGGGGGTGCCGAAAAAAAAATTGAGTTAGGCAGGTCAAGTGGTAGTTGAATGAGAGTAGACTCCAGGACCAGTCTTAGATTTGCGATATCTCTTATTTTTAAATGACTTATGGGGCAAAACGTGTGCACACCAAAAAAAATAAATTTCAAAATTTTTGCATCGAATGCTTTCTTTACATTCCGTAGGTGACGAAATAGTTCAAAATTCTGTCCTAACCTCACTTATGTGGTGATCAGAGATGTCTAAAGTTTTCCGTCGTAGACTTTGACACGCCATAAAACACAAAACAAATAGGAATTTCGAGAAACGGAGACCGGATTCGTGATCCTGGGGTTCGAATCTATAAGTATGCCAAATGTCATGGAAATCGGTGACGGTCATTTGTGGACTTGCCCGGCTGAAGGCCTGTTTTGGCACTTTTCTGAAAACTAAAACTGTAAATATCTCTGGTTCTATTCCATATTTTCGAGCTTACGAAGTGCCGAAAAATTCACCAAAAGATTACCTTTCTTTGACCACTTTGCCGGAGATTCTGGCTTTAGCCGTTCAGACTTGACTCACGTTTAAAGTTTGGACAAGGGGTCGAAAATTGAAGGGGCGCACCTTGCCATTTTTTGGGGGTGCCGAAAAAAAAATTGAGTTAGGCAGGTCAAGTGGTAGTTGAATGAGAGTAGACTCCAGGACCAGTCTTAGATTTGCGATATCTCTTATTTTTAAATGACTTATGGGGCAAAACGTGTGCACACCAAAAAAAATAAATTTCAAAATTTTTGCATCGAATGCTTTCTTTACATTCCGTAGGTGACGAAATAGTTCAAAATTCTGTCCTAACCTCACTTATGTGGTGATCAGAGATGTCTAAAGTTTTCCGTCGTAGACTTTGACACGCCATAAAACACAAAACAAATAGGAATTTCGAGAAACGGAGACCGGATTCGTGATCCTGGGGTTCGAATCTATAAGTATGCCAAATGTCATGGAAATCGGTGACGGTCATTTGTGGACTTGCCCGGCTGAAGGCCTGTTTTGGCACTTTTCTGAAAACTAAAACTGTAAATATCTCTGGTTCTATTCCATATTTTCGAGCTTACGAAGTGCCGAAAAATTCACCAAAAGATTACCTTTCTTTGACCACTTTGCCGGAGATTCTGGCTTTAGCCGTTCAGACTTGACTCACGTTTAAAGTTTGGACAAGGGGTCGAAAATTGAAGGGGCGCACCTTGCCATTTTTTGGGGGTGCCGAAAAAAAAATTGAGTTAGGCAGGTCAAGTGGTAGTTGAATGAGAGTAGACTCCAGGACCAGTCTTAGATTTGCGATATCTCTTATTTTTAAATGACTTATGGGGCAAAACGTGTGCACACCAAAAAAAATAAATTTCAAAATTTTTGCATCGAATGCTTTCTTTACATTCCGTAGGTGACGAAATAGTTCAAAATTCTGTCCTAACCTCACTTATGTGGTGCTCAGAGATGTCTAAAGTTTTCCGTCGTAGACTTTGACACGCCATAAAACACAAAACAAATAGGAATTTCGAGAAACGGAGACCGGATTCGTGATCCTGGGGTTCGAATCTATAAGTATGCCAAATGTCATGGAAATCGGTGACGGTCATTTGTGGACTTGCCCGGCTGAAGGCCTGTTTTGGCACTTTTCTGAAAACTAAAACTGTAAATATCTCTGGTTCTATTCCATATTTTCGAGCTTACGAAGTGCCGAAAAATTCACCAAAAGATTACCTTTCTTTGACCACTTTGCCGGAGATTCTGGCTTTAGCCGTTCAGACTTGACTCACGTTTAAAGTTTGGACAAGGGGTCGAAAATTGAAGGGGCGCACCTTGCCATTTTTTGGGGGTGCCGAAAAAAAAATTGAGTTAGGCAGGTCAAGTGGTAGTTGAATGAGAGTAGACTCCAGGACCAGTCTTAGATTTGCGATATCTCTTATTTTTAAATGACTTATGGGGCAAAACGTGTGCACACCAAAAAAAATAAATTTCAAAATTTTTGCATCGAATGCTTTCTTTACATTCCGTAGGTGACGAAATAGTTCAAAATTCTGTCCTAACCTCACTTATGTGGTGCTCAGAGATGTCTAAAGTTTTCCGTCGTAGACTTTGACACGCCATAAAACACAAAACAAATAGGAATTTCGAGAAACGGAGACCGGATTCGTGATCCTGGGGTTCGAATCTATAAGTATGCCAAATGTCATGGAAATCGGTGACGGTCATTTGTGGACTTGCCCGGCTGAAGGCCTGTTTTGGCACTTTTCTGAAAACTAAAACTGTAAATATCTCTGGTTCTATTCCATATTTTCGAGCTTACGAAGTGCCGAAAAATTCACCAAAAGATTACCTTTCTTTGACCACTTTGCCGGAGATTCTGGCTTTAGCCGTTCAGACTTGACTCACGTTTAAAGTTTGGACAAGGGGTCGAAAATTGAAGGGGCGCACCTTGCCATTTTTTGGGGGTGCCGAAAAAAAAATTGAGTTAGGCAGGTCAAGTGGTAGTTGAATGAGAGTAGACTCCAGGACCAGTCTTAGATTTGCGATATCTCTTATTTTTAAATGACTTATGGGGCAAAACGTGTGCACACCAAAAAAAATAAATTTCAAAATTTTTGCATCGAATGCTTTCTTTACATTCCGTAGGTGACGAAATAGTTCAAAATTCTGTCCTAACCTCACTTATGTGGTGCTCAGAGATGTCTAAAGTTTTCCGTCGTAGACTTTGACACGCCATAAAACACAAAACAAATAGGAATTTCGAGAAACGGAGACCGGATTCGTGATCCTGGGGTTCGAATCTATAAGTATGCCAAATGTCATGGAAATCGGTGACGGTCATTTGTGGACTTGCCCGGCTGAAGGCCTGTTTTGGCACTTTTCTGAAAACTAAAACTGTAAATATCTCTGGTTCTATTCCATATTTTCGAGCTTACGAAGTGCCGAAAAATTCACCAAAAGATTACCTTTCTTTGACCACTTTGCCGGAGATTCTGGCTTTAGCCGTTCAGACTTGACTCACGTTTAAAGTTTGGACAAGGGGTCGAAAATTGAAGGGGCGCACCTTGCCATTTTTTGGGGGTGCCGAAAAAAAAATTGAGTTAGGCAGGTCAAGTGGTAGTTGAATGAGAGTAGACTCCAGGACCAGTCTTAGATTTGCGATATCTCTTATTTTTAAATGACTTATGGGGCAAAACGTGTGCACACCAAAAAAAATAAATTTCAAAATTTTTGCATCGAATGCTTTCTTTACATTCCGTAGGTGACGAAATAGTTCAAAATTCTGTCCTAACCTCACTTATGTGGTGCTCAGAGATGTCTAAAGTTTTCCGTCGTAGACTTTGACACGCCATAAAACACAAAACAAATAGGAATTTCGAGAAACGGAGACCGGATTCGTGATCCTGGGGTTCGAATCTATAAGTATGCCAAATGTCATGGAAATCGGTGACGGTCATTTGTGGACTTGCCCGGCTGAAGGCCTGTTTTGGCACTTTTCTGAAAACTAAAACTGTAAATATCTCTGGTTCTATTCCATATTTTCGAGCTTACGAAGTGCCGAAAAATTCACCAAAAGATTACCTTTCTTTGACCACTTTGCCGGAGATTCTGGCTTTAGCCGTTCAGACTTGACTCACGTTTAAAGTTTGGACAAGGGGTCGAAAATTGAAGGGGCGCACCTTGCCATTTTTTGGGGGTGCCGAAAAAAAAATTGAGTTAGGCAGGTCAAGTGGTAGTTGAATGAGAGTAGACTCCAGGACCAGTCTTAGATTTGCGATATCTCTTATTTTTAAATGACTTATGGGGCAAAACGTGTGCACACCAAAAAAAATAAATTTCAAAATTTTTGCATCGAATGCTTTCTTTACATTCCGTAGGTGACGAAATAGTTCAAAATTCTGTCCTAACCTCACTTATGTGGTGCTCAGAGATGTCTAAAGTTTTCCGTCGTAGACTTTGACACGCCATAAAACACAAAACAAATAGGAATTTCGAGAAACGGAGACCGGATTCGTGATCCTGGGGTTCGAATCTATAAGTATGCCAAATGTCATGGAAATCGGTGACGGTCATTTGTGGACTTGCCCGGCTGAAGGCCTGTTTTGGCACTTTTCTGAAAACTAAAACTGTAAATATCTCTGGTTCTATTCCATATTTTCGAGCTTACGAAGTGCCGAAAAATTCACCAAAAGATTACCTTTCTTTGACCACTTTGCCGGAGATTCTGGCTTTAGCCGTTCAGACTTGACTCACGTTTAAAGTTTGGACAAGGGGTCGAAAATTGAAGGGGCGCACCTTGCCATTTTTTGGGGGTGCCGAAAAAAAAATTGAGTTAGGCAGGTCAAGTGGTAGTTGAATGAGAGTAGACTCCAGGACCAGTCTTAGATTTGCGATATCTCTTATTTTTAAATGACTTATGGGGCAAAACGTGTGCACACCAAAAAAAATAAATTTCAAAATTTTTGCATCGAATGCTTTCTTTACATTCCGTAGGTGACGAAATAGTTCAAAATTCTGTCCTAACCTCACTTATGTGGTGCTCAGAGATGTCTAAAGTTTTCCGTCGTAGACTTTGACACGCCATAAAACACAAAACAAATAGGAATTTCGAGAAACGGAGACCGGATTCGTGATCCTGGGGTTCGAATCTATAAGTATGCCAAATGTCATGGAAATCGGTGACGGTCATTTGTGGACTTGCCCGGCTGAAGGCCTGTTTTGGCACTTTTCTGAAAACTAAAACTGTAAATATCTCTGGTTCTATTCCATATTTTCGAGCTTACGAAGTGCCGAAAAATTCACCAAAAGATTACCTTTCTTTGACCACTTTGCCGGAGATTCTGGCTTTAGCCGTTCAGACTTGACTCACGTTTAAAGTTTGGACAAGGGGTCGAAAATTGAAGGGGCGCACCTTGCCATTTTTTGGGGGTGCCGAAAAAAAAATTGAGTTAGGCAGGTCAAGTGGTAGTTGAATGAGAGTAGACTCCAGGACCAGTCTTAGATTTGCGATATCTCTTATTTTTAAATGACTTATGGGGCAAAACGTGTGCACACCAAAAAAAATAAATTTCAAAATTTTTGCATCGAATGCTTTCTTTACATTCCGTAGGTGACGAAATAGTTCAAAATTCTGTCCTAACCTCACTTATGTGGTGCTCAGAGATGTCTAAAGTTTTCCGTCGTAGACTTTGACACGCCATAAAACACAAAACAAATAGGAATTTCGAGAAACGGAGACCGGATTCGTGATCCTGGGGTTCGAATCTATAAGTATGCCAAATGTCATGGAAATCGGTGACGGTCATTTGTGGACTTGCCCGGCTGAAGGCCTGTTTTGGCACTTTTCTGAAAACTAAAACTGTAAATATCTCTGGTTCTATTCCATATTTTCGAGCTTACGAAGTGCCGAAAAATTCACCAAAAGATTACCTTTCTTTGACCACTTTGCCGGAGATTCTGGCTTTAGCCGTTCAGACTTGACTCACGTTTAAAGTTTGGACAAGGGGTCGAAAATTGAAGGGGCGCACCTTGCCATTTTTTGGGGGTGCCGAAAAAAAAATTGAGTTAGGCAGGTCAAGTGGTAGTTGAATGAGAGTAGACTCCAGGACCAGTCTTAGATTTGCGATATCTCTTATTTTTAAATGACTTATGGGGCAAAACGTGTGCACACCAAAAAAAATAAATTTCAAAATTTTTGCATCGAATGCTTTCTTTACATTCCGTAGGTGACGAAATAGTTCAAAATTCTGTCCTAACCTCACTTATGTGGTGATCAGAGATGTCTAAAGTTTTCCGTCGTAGACTTTGACACGCCATAAAACACAAAACAAATAGGAATTTCGAGAAACGGAGACCGGATTCGTGATCCTGGGGTTCGAATCTATAAGTATGCCAAATGTCATGGAAATCGGTGACGGTCATTTGTGGACTTGCCCGGCTGAAGGCCTGTTTTGGCACTTTTCTGAAAACTAAAACTGTAAATATCTCTGGTTCTATTCCATATTTTCGAGCTTACGAAGTGCCGAAAAATTCACCAAAAGATTACCTTTCTTTGACCACTTTGCCGGAGATTCTGGCTTTAGCCGTTCAGACTTGACTCACGTTTAAAGTTTGGATAAGGGGTCGAAAATTGAAGGGGCGCACCTTGCCATTTTTTGGGGGTGCCGAAAAAAAATTGAGTTAGGCAGGTCAAGTGGTAGTTGAATGAGAGTAGACTCCAGGACCAGTCTTAGATTTGCGATATCTCTTATTTTTAAATGACTTATGGGGCAAAACGTGTGCACACCAAAAAAAATAAATTTCAAAATTTTTGCATCGAATGCTTTCTTTACATTCCGTAGGTGACGAAATAGTTCAAAATTCTGTCCTAACCTCACTTATGTGGTGCTCAGAGATGTCTAAAGTTTTCCGTCGTAGACTTTGACACGCCATAAAACACAAAACAAATAGGAATTTCGAGAAACGGAGACCGGATTCGTGATCCTGGGGTTCGAATCTATAAGTATGCCAAATGTCATGGAAATCGGTGACGGTCATTTGTGGACTTGCCCGGCTGAAGGCCTGTTTTGGCACTTTTCTGAAAACTAAAACTGTAAATATCTCTGGTTCTATTCCATATTTTCGAGCTTACGAAGTGCCGAAAAATTCACCAAAAGATTACCTTTCTTTGACCACTTTGCCGGAGATTCTGGCTTTAGCCGTTCAGACTTGACTCACGTTTAAAGTTTGGACAAGGGGTCGAAAATTGAAGGGGCGCACCTTGCCATTTTTTGGGGGTGCCGAAAAAAAAATTGAGTTAGGCAGGTCAAGTGGTAGTTGAATGAGAGTAGACTCCAGGACCAGTCTTAGATTTGCGATATCTCTTATTTTTAAATGACTTATGGGGCAAAACGTGTGCACACCAAAAAAAATAAATTTCAAAATTTTTGCATCGAATGCTTTCTTTACATTCCGTAGGTGACGAAATAGTTCAAAATTCTGTCCTAACCTCACTTATGTGGTGCTCAGAGATGTCTAAAGTTTTCCGTCGTAGACTTTGACACGCCATAAAACACAAAACAAATAGGAATTTCGAGAAACGGAGACCGGATTCGTGATCCTGGGGTTCGAATCTATAAGTATGCCAAATGTCATGGAAATCGGTGACGGTCATTTGTGGACTTGCCCGGCTGAAGGCCTGTTTTGGCACTTTTCTGAAAACTAAAACTGTAAATATCTCTGGTTCTATTCCATATTTTCGAGCTTACGAAGTGCCGAAAAATTCACCAAAAGATTACCTTTCTTTGACCACTTTGCCGGAGATTCTGGCTTTAGCCGTTCAGACTTGACTCACGTTTAAAGTTTGGACAAGGGGTCGAAAATTGAAGGGGCGCACCTTGCCATTTTTTGGGGGTGCCGAAAAAAAAATTGAGTTAGGCAGGTCAAGTGGTAGTTGAATGAGAGTAGACTCCAGGACCAGTCTTAGATTTGCGATATCTCTTATTTTTAAATGACTTATGGGGCAAAACGTGTGCACACCAAAAAAAATAAATTTCAAAATTTTTGCATCGAATGCTTTCTTTACATTCCGTAGGTGACGAAATAGTTCAAAATTCTGTCCTAACCTCACTTATGTGGTGATCAGAGATGTCTAAAGTTTTCCGTCGTAGACTTTGACACGCCATAAAACACAAAACAAATAGGAATTTCGAGAAACGGAGACCGGATTCGTGATCCTGGGGTTCGAATCTATAAGTATGCCAAATGTCATGGAAATCGGTGACGGTCATTTGTGGACTTGCCCGGCTGAAGGCCTGTTTTGGCACTTTTCTGAAAACTAAAACTGTAAATATCTCTGGTTCTATTCCATATTTTCGAGCTTACGAAGTGCCGAAAAATTCACCAAAAGATTACCTTTCTTTGACCACTTTGCCGGAGATTCTGGCTTTAGCCGTTCAGACTTGACTCACGTTTAAAGTTTGGACAAGGGGTCGAAAATTGAAGGGGCGCACCTTGCCATTTTTTGGGGGTGCCGAAAAAAAAATTGAGTTAGGCAGGTCAAGTGGTAGTTGAATGAGAGTAGACTCCAGGACCAGTCTTAGATTTGCGATATCTCTTATTTTTAAATGACTTATGGGGCAAAACGTGTGCACACCAAAAAAAATAAATTTCAAAATTTTTGCATCGAATGCTTTCTTTACATTCCGTAGGTGACGAAATAGTTCAAAATTCTGTCCTAACCTCACTTATGTGGTGCTCAGAGATGTCTAAAGTTTTCCGTCGTAGACTTTGACACGCCATAAAACACAAAACAAATAGGAATTTCGAGAAACGGAGACCGGATTCGTGATCCTGGGGTTCGAATCTATAAGTATGCCAAATGTCATGGAAATCGGTGACGGTCATTTGTGGACTTGCCCGGCTGAAGGCCTGTTTTGGCACTTTTCTGAAAACTAAAACTGTAAATATCTCTGGTTCTATTCCATATTTTCGAGCTTACGAAGTGCCGAAAAATTCACCAAAAGATTACCTTTCTTTGACCACTTTGCCGGAGATTCTGGCTTTAGCCGTTCAGACTTGACTCACGTTTAAAGTTTGGACAAGGGGTCGAAAATTGAAGGGGCGCACCTTGCCATTTTTTGGGGGTGCCGAAAAAAAAATTGAGTTAGGCAGGTCAAGTGGTAGTTGAATGAGAGTAGACTCCAGGACCAGTCTTAGATTTGCGATATCTCTTATTTTTAAATGACTTATGGGGCAAAACGTGTGCACACCAAAAAAAATAAATTTCAAAATTTTTGCATCGAATGCTTTCTTTACATTCCGTAGGTCACGAAATAGTTCAAAATTCTGTCCTAACCTCACTTATGTGGTGCTCAGAGATGTCTAAAGTTTTCCGTCGTAGACTTTGACACGCCATAAAACACAAAACAAATAGGAATTTCGAGAAACGGAGACCGGATTCGTGATCCTGGGGTTCGAATCTATAAGTATGCCAAATGTCATGGAAATCGGTGACGGTCATTTGTGGACTTGCCCGGCTGAAGGCCTGTTTTGGCACTTTTCTGAAAACTAAAACTGTAAATATCTCTGGTTCTATTCCATATTTTCGAGCTTACGAAGTGCCGAAAAATTCACCAAAAGATTACCTTTCTTTGACCACTTTGCCGGAGATTCTGGCTTTAGCCGTTCAGACTTGACTCACGTTTAAAGTTTGGACAAGGGGTCGAAAATTGAAGGGGCGCACCTTGCCATTTTTTGGGGGTGCCGAAAAAAAAAATTGAGTTAGGCAGGTCAAGTGGTAGTTGAATGAGAGTAGACTCCAGGACCAGTCTTAGATTTGCGATATCTCTTATTTTTAAATGACTTATGGGGCAAAACGTGTGCACACCAAAAAAAATAAATTTCAAAATTTTTGCATCGAATGCTTTCTTTACATTCCGTAGGTGACGAAATAGTTCAAAATTCTGTCCTAACCTCACTTATGTGGTGCTCAGAGATGTCTAAAGTTTTCCGTCGTAGACTTTGACACGCCATAAAACACAAAACAAATAGGAATTTCGAGAAACGGAGACCGGATTCGTGATCCTGGGGTTCGAATCTATAAGTATGCCAAATGTCATGGAAATCGGTGACGGTCATTTGTGGACTTGCCCGGCTGAAGGCCTGTTTTGGCACTTTTCTGAAAACTAAAACTGTAAATATCTCTGGTTCTATTCCATATTTTCGAGCTTACGAAGTGCCGAAAAATTCACCAAAAGATTACCTTTCTTTGACCACTTTGCCGGAGATTCTGGCTTTAGCCGTTCAGACTTGACTCACGTTTAAAGTTTGGACAAGGGGTCGAAAATTGAAGGGGCGCACCTTGCCATTTTTTGGGGGTGCCGAAAAAAAAATTGAGTTAGGCAGGTCAAGTGGTAGTTGAATGAGAGTAGACTCCAGGACCAGTCTTAGATTTGCGATATCTCTTATTTTTAAATGACTTATGGGGCAAAACGTGTGCACACCAAAAAAAATAAATTTCAAAATTTTTGCATCGAATGCTTTCTTTACATTCCGTAGGTGACGAAATAGTTCAAAATTCTGTCCTAACCTCACTTATGTGGTGCTCAGAGATGTCTAAAGTTTTCCGCCGTAGACTTTGACACGCCATAAAACACAAAACAAATAGGAATTTCGAGAAACGGAGACCGGATTCGTGATCCTGGGGTTCGAATCTATAAGTATGCCAAATGTCATGGAAATCGGTGACGGTCATTTGTGGACTTGCCCGGCTGAAGGCCTGTTTTGGCACTTTTCTGAAAACTAAAACTGTAAATATCTCTGGTTCTATTCAATATTTTCGAGCTTACGAAGTGCCGAAAAATTCACCAAAAGATTACCTTTCTTTGACCACTTTGCCGGAGATTCTGGCTTTAGCCGTTCAGACTTGACTCACGTTTAAAGTTTGGACAAGGGGTCGAAAATTGAAGGGGCGCACCTTGCCATTTTTTGGGGGTGCCGAAAAAAAAATTGAGTTAGGCAGGTCAAGTGGTAGTTGAATGAGAGTAGACTCCAGGACCAGTCTTAGATTTGCGATATCTCTTATTTTTAAATGACTTATGGGGCAAAACGTGTGCACACCAAAAAAAATAAATTTCAAAATTTTTGCATCGAATGCTTTCTTTACATTCCGTAGGTGACGAAATAGTTCAAAATTCTGTCCTAAGCTCACTTATGTGGTGCTCAGAGATGTCTAAAGTTTTCCGTCGTAGACTTTGACACGCCATAAAACACAAAACAAATAGGAATTTCGAGAAACGGAGACCGGATTCGTGATCCTGGGGTTCGAATCTATAAGTATGCCAAATGTCATGGAAATCGGTGACGGTCATTTGTGGACTTGCCCGGCTGAAGGCCTGTTTTGGCACTTTTCTGAAAACTAAAACTGTAAATATCTCTGGTTCTATTCCATATTTTCGAGCTTACGAAGTGCCGAAAAATTCACCAAAAGATTACCTTTCTTTGACCACTTTGCCGGAGATTCTGGCTTTAGCCGTTCAGACTTGACTCACGTTTAAAGTTTGGACAAGGGGTCGAAAATTGAAGGGGCGCACCTTGCCATTTTTTGGGGGTGCCGAAAAAAAAATTGAGTTAGGCAGGTCAAGTGGTAGTTGAATGAGAGTAGACTCCAGGACCAGTCTTAGATTTGCGATATCTCTTATTTTTAAATGACTTATGGGGCAAAACGTGTGCACACCAAAAAAAATAAATTTCAAAATTTTTGCATCGAATGCTTTCTTTACATTCCGTAGGTGACGAAATAGTTCAAAATTCTGTCCTAACCTCACTTATGTGGTGCTCAGAGATGTCTAAAGTTTTCCGTCGTAGACTTTGACACGCCATAAAACACAAAACAAATAGGAATTTCGAGAAACGGAGACCGGATTCGTGATCCTGGGGTTCGAATCTATAAGTATGCCAAATGTCATGGAAATCGGTGACGGTCATTTGTGGACTTGCCCGGCTGAAGGCCTGTTTTGGCACTTTTCTGAAAACTAAAACTGTAAATATCTCTGGTTCTATTCCATATTTTCGAGCTTACGAAGTGCCGAAAAATTCACCAAAAGATTACCTTTCTTTGACCACTTTGCCGGAGATGCTGGTTTTAGCCGTTCAGACTTGACTCACGTTTAAAGTTTGGACAAGGGGTCGAAAATTGAAGGGGCGCACCTTGCCATTTTTTGGGGGTGCCGAAAAAAAAATTGAGTTAGGCAGGTCAAGTGGTAGTTGAATGAGAGTAGACTCCAGGACCAGTCTTAGATTTGCGATATCTCTTATTTTTAAATGACTTATGGGGCAAAACGTGTGCACACCAAAAAAAATAAATTTCAAAATTTTTGCATCGAATGCTTTCTTTACATTCCGTAGGTGACGAAATAGTTCAAAATTCTGTCCTAACCTCACTTATGTGGTGCTCAGAGATGTCTAAAGTTTTCCGTCGTAGACTTTGACACGCCATAAAACACAAAACAAATAGGAATTTCGAGAAACGGAGACCGGATTCGTGATCCTGGGGTTCGAATCTATAAGTATGCCAAATGTCATGGAAATCGGTGACGGTCATTTGTGGACTTGCCCGGCTGAAGGCCTGTTTTGGCACTTTTCTGAAAACTAAAACTGTAAATATCTCTGGTTCTATTCCATATTTTCGAGCTTACGAAGTGCCGAAAAATTCACCAAAAGATTACCTTTCTTTGACCACTTTGCCGGAGATTCTGGCTTTAGCCGTTCAGACTTGACTCACGTTTAAAGTTTGGACAAGGGGTCGAAAATTGAAGGGGCGCACATTGCCATTTTTTGGGGGTGCCGAAAAAAAATTGAGTTAGGCAGGTCAAGTGGTAGTTGAATGAGAGTAGACTCCAGGACCAGTCTTAGATTTGCGATATCTCTTATTTTTAAATGACTTATGGGGCAAAACGTGTGCACACCAAAAAAAATAAATTTCAAAATTTTTGCATCGAATGCTTTCTTTACATTCCGTAGGTGACGAAATAGTTCAAAATTCTGTCCTAACCTCACTTATGTGGTGCTCAGAGATGTCTAAAGTTTTCCGTCGTAGACTTTGACACGCCATAAAACACAAAACAAATAGGAATTTCGAGAAACGGAGACCGGATTCGTGATCCTGGGGTTCGAATCTATAAGTATGCCAAATGTCATGGAAATCGGTGACGGTCATTTGTGGACTTGCCCGGCTGAAGGCCTGTTTTGGCACTTTTCTGAAAACTAAAACTGTAAATATCTCTGGTTCTATTCCATATTTTCGAGCTTACGAAGTGCCGAAAAATTCACCAAAAGATTACCTTTCTTTGACCACTTTGCCGGAGATTCTGGCTTTAGCCGTTCAGACTTGACTCACGTTTAAAGTTTGGACAAGGGGTCGAAAATTGAAGGGGCGCACCTTGCCATTTTTTGGGGGTGCCGAAAAAAAAATTGAGTTAGGCAGGTCAAGTGGTAGTTGAATGAGAGTAGACTCCAGGACCAGTCTTAGATTTGCGATATCTCTTATTTTTAAATGACTTATGGGGCAAAACGTGTGCACACCAAAAAAAATAAATTTCAAAATTTTTGCATCGAATGCTTTCTTTACATTCCGTAGGTGACGAAATAGTTCAAAATTCTGTCCTAACCTCACTTATGTGGTGCTCAGAGATGTCTAAAGTTTTCCGTCGTAGACTTTGACACGCCATAAAACACAAAACAAATAGGAATTTCGAGAAACGGAGACCGGATTCGTGATCCTGGGGTTCGAATCTATAAGTATGCCAAATGTCATGGAAATCGGTGACGGTCATTTGTGGACTTGCCCGGCTGAAGGCCTGTTTTGGCACTTTTCTGAAAACTAAAACTGTAAATATCTCTGGTTCTATTCCATATTTTCGAGCTTACGAAGTGCCGAAAAATTCACCAAAAGATTACCTTTCTTTGACCACTTTGCCGGAGATTCTGGCTTTAGCCGTTCAGACTTGACTCACGTTTAAAGTTTGGACAAGGGGTCGAAAATTGAAGGGGCGCACCTTGCCATTTTTTGGGGGTGCCGAAAAAAAAATTGAGTTAGGCAGGTCAAGTGGTAGTTGAATGAGAGTAGACTCCAGGACCAGTCTTAGATTTGCGATATCTCTTATTTTTAAATGACTTATGGGGCAAAACGTGTGCACACCAAAAAAAATAAATTTCAAAATTTTTGCATCGAATGCTTTCTTTACATTCCGTAGGTGACGAAATAGTTCAAAATTCTGTCCTAACCTCACTTATGTGGTGCTCAGAGATGTCTAAAGTTTTCCGTCGTAGACTTTGACACGCCATAAAACACAAAACAAATAGGAATTTCGAGAAACGGAGACCGGATTCGTGATCCTGGGGTTCGAATCTATAAGTATGCCAAATGTCATGGAAATCGGTGACGGTCATTTGTGGACTTGCCCGGCTGAAGGCCTGTTTTGGCACTTTTCTGAAAACTAAAACTGTAAATATCTCTGGTTCTATTCCATATTTTCGAGCTTACGAAGTGCCGAAAAATTCACCAAAAGATTACCTTTCTTTGACCACTTTGCCGGAGATTCTGGCTTTAGCCGTTCAGACTTGACTCACGTTTAAAGTTTGGACAAGGGGTCGAAAATTGAAGGGGCGCACCTTGCCATTTTTTGGGGGTGCCGAAAAAAAAATTGAGTTAGGCAGGTCAAGTGGTAGTTGAATGAGAGTAGACTCCAGGACCAGTCTTACATTTGCGATATCTCTTATTTTTAAATGACTTATGGGGCAAAACGTGTGCACACCAAAAAAAATAAATTTCAAAATTTTTGCATCGAATGCTTTCTTTACATTCCGTAGGTGACGAAATAGTTCAAAATTCTGTCCTAACCTCACTTATGTGGTGCTCAGAGATGTCTAAAGTTTTCCGTCGTAGACTTTGACACGCCATAAAACACAAAACAAATAGGAATTTCGAGAAACGGAGACCGGATTCGTGATCCTGGGGTTCGAATCTATAAGTATGCCAAATGTCATGGAAATCGGTGACGGTCATTTGTGGACTTGCCCGGCTGAAGGCCTGTTTTGGCACTTTTCTGAAAACTAAAACTGTAAATATCTCTGGTTCTATTCCATATTTTCGAGCTTACGAAGTGCCGAAAAATTCACCAAAAGATTACCTTTCTTTGACCACTTTGCCGGAGATTCTGGCTTTAGCCGTTCAGACTTGACTCACGTTTAAAGTTTGGACAAGGGGTCGAAAATTGAAGGGGCGCACCTTGCCATTTTTTGGGGGTGCCGAAAAAAAAATTGAGTTAGGCAGGTCAAGTGGTAGTTGAATGAGAGTAGACTCCAGGACCAGTCTTAGATTTGCGATATCCCTTATTTTTAAATGACTTATGGGGCAAAACGTGTGCACACCAAAAAAAATAAATTTCAAAATTTTTGCATCGAATGCTTTCTTTACATTCCGTAGGTGACGAAATAGTTCAAAATTCTGTCCTAACCTCACTTATGTGGTGATCAGAGATGTCTAAAGTTTTCCGTCGTAGACTTTGACACGCCATAAAACACAAAACAAATAGGAATTTCGAGAAACGGAGACCGGATTCGTGATCCTGGGGTTCGAATCTATAAGTATGCCAAATGTCATGGAATTCGGTGACGGTCATTTGTGGACTTGCCCGGCTGAAGGCCTGTTTTGGCACTTTTCTGAAAACTAAAACTGTAAATATCTCTGGTTCTATTCCATATTTTCGAGCTTACGAAGTGCCGAAAAATTCACCAAAAGATTACCTTTCTTTGACCACTTTGCCGGAGATTCTGGCTTTAGCCGTTCAGACTTGACTCACGTTTAAAGTTTGGACAAGGGGTCGAAAATTGAAGGGGCGCACCTTGCCATTTTTTGGGGGTGCCGAAAAAAAAATTGAGTTAGGCAGGTCAAGTGGTAGTTGAATGAGAGTAGACTCCAGGACCAGTCTTAGATTTGCGATATCTCTTATTTTTAAATGACTTATGGGGCAAAACGTGTGCACACCAAAAAAAAATAAATTTCAAAATTTTTGCATCGAATGCTTTCTTTACATTCCGTAGGTGACGAAATAGTTCAAAATTCTGTCCTAACCTCACTTATGTGGTGCTCAGAGATGTCTAAAGTTTTCCGTCGTAGACTTTGACACGCCATAAAACACAAAACAAATAGGAATTTCGAGAAACGGAGACCGGATTCGTGATCCTGGGGTTCGAATCTATAAGTATGCCAAATGTCATGGAAATCGGTGACGGTCATTTGTGGACTTGCCCGGCTGAAGGCCTGTTTTGGCACTTTTCTGAAAACTAAAACTGTAAATATCTCTGGTTCTATTCCATATTTTCGAGCTTACGAAGTGCCGAAAAATTCACCAAAAGATTACCTTTCTTTGACCACTTTGCCGGAGATTCTGGCTTTAGCCGTTCAGACTTGACTCACGTTTAAAGTTTGGACAAGGGGTCGAAAATTGAAGGGGCGCACCTTGCCATTTTTTGGGGGTGCCGAAAAAAAAATTGAGTTAGGCAGGTCAAGTGGTAGTTGAATGAGAGTAGACTCCAGGACCAGTCTTAGATTTGCGATATCTCTTATTTTTAAATGACTTATGGGGCAAAACGTGTGCACACCAAAAAAAATAAATTTCAAAATTTTTGCATCGAATGCTTTCTTTACATTCCGTAGGTGACGAAATAGTTCAAAATTCTGTCCTAACCTCACTTATGTGGTGCTCAGAGATGTCTAAAGTTTTCCGTCGTAGACTTTGACACGCCATAAAACACAAAACAAATAGGAATTTCGAGAAACGGAGACCGGATTCGTGATCCTGGGGTTCGAATCTATAAGTATGCCAAATGTCATGGAAATCGGTGACGGTCATTTGTGGACTTGCCCGGCTGAAGGCCTGTTTTGGCACTTTTCTGAAAACTAAAACTGTAAATATCTCTGGTTCTATTCCATATTTTCGAGCTTACGAAGTGCCGAAAAATTCACCAAAAGATTACCTTTCTTTGACCACTTTGCCGGAGATTCTGGCTTTAGCCGTTCAGACTTGACTCACGTTTAAAGTTTGGACAAGGGGTCGAAAATTGAAGGGGCGCACCTTGCCATTTTTTGGGGGTGCCGAAAAAAAAATTGAGTTAGGCAGGTCAAGTGGTAGTTGAATGAGAGTAGACTCCAGGACCAGTCTTAGATTTGCGATATCTCTTATTTTTAAATGACTTATGGGGCAAAACGTGTGCACACCAAAAAAAATAAATTTCAAAATTTTTGCATCGAATGCTTTCTTTACATTCCGTAGGTGACGAAATAGTTCAAAATTCTGTCCTAACCTCACTTATGTGGTGCTCAGAGATGTCTAAAGTTTTCCGTCGTAGACTTTGACACGCCATAAAACACAAAACAAATAGGAATTTCGAGAAACGGAGACCGGATTCGTGATCCTGGGGTTCGAATCTATAAGTATGCCAAATGTCATGGAAATCGGTGACGGTCATTTGTGGACTTGCCCGGCTGAAGGCCTGTTTTGGCACTTTTCTGAAAACTAAAACTGTAAATATCTCTGGTTCTATTCCATATTTTCGAGCTTACGAAGTGCCGAAAAATTCACCAAAAGATTACCTTTCTTTGACCACTTTGCCGGAGATGCTGGTTTTAGCCGTTCAGACTTGACTCACGTTTAAAGTTTGGACAAGGGGTCGAAAATTGAAGGGGCGCACCTTGCCATTTTTTGGGGGTGCCGAAAAAAAAATTGAGTTAGGCAGGTCAAGTGGTAGTTGAATGAGAGTAGACTCCAGGACCAGTCTTAGATTTGCGATATCTCTTATTTTTAAATGACTTATGGGGCAAAACGTGTGCACACCAAAAAAAATAAATTTCAAAATTTTTGCATCGAATGCTTTCTTTACATTCCGTAGGTGACGAAATAGTTCAAAATTCTGTCCTAACCTCACTTATGTGGTGCTCAGAGATGTCTAAAGTTTTCCGTCGTAGACTTTGACACGCCATAAAACACAAAACAAATAGGAATTTCGAGAAACGGAGACCGGATTCGTGATCCTGGGGTTCGAATCTATAAGTATGCCAAATGTCATGGAAATCGGTGACGGTCATTTGTGGACTTGCCCGGCTGAAGGCCTGTTTTGGCACTTTTCTGAAAACTAAAACTGTAAATATCTCTGGTTCTATTCCATATTTTCGAGCTTACGAAGTGCCGAAAAATTCACCAAAAGATTACCTTTCTTTGACCACTTTGCCGGAGATTCTGGCTTTAGCCGTTCAGACTTGACTCACGTTTAAAGTTTGGACAAGGGGTCGAAAATTGCCTTGCCATTTTTTGGGGGTGCCGAAAAAAAAATTGAGTTAGGCAGGTCAAGTGGTAGTTGAATGAGAGTAGACTCCAGGACCACTCTTAGATTTGCGATATCTCTTATTTTTAAATGACTTATGGGGCAAAACGTGTGCACACCAAAAAAAATAAATTTCAAAATTTTTGCATCGAATGCTTTCTTTACATTCCGTAGGTGACGAAATAGTTCAAAATTCTGTCCTAACCTCACTTATGTGGTGCTCAGAGATGTCTAAAGTTTTCCGTCGTAGACTTTGACACGCCATAAAACACAAAACAAATAGGAATTTCGAGAAACGGAGACCGGATTCGTGATCCTGGGGTTCGAATCTATAAGTATGCCAAATGTCATGGAAATCGGTGACGGTCATTTGTGGACTTGCCCGGCTGAAGGCCTGTTTTGGCACTTTTCTGAAAACTAAAACTGTAAATATCTCTGGTTCTATTCCATATTTTCGAGCTTACGAAGTGCCGAAAAATTCACCAAAAGATTACCTTTCTTTGACCACTTTGCCGGAGATTCTGGCTTTAGCCGTTCAGACTTGACTCACGTTTAAAGTTTGGACAAGGGGTCGAAAATTGAAGGGGCGCACCTTGCCATTTTTTGGGGGTGCCGAAAAAAAAATTGAGTTAGGCAGGTCAAGTGGTAGTTGAATGAGAGTAGACTCCAGGACCAGTCTTAGATTTGCGATATCTCTTATTTTTAAATGACTTATGGGGCAAAACGTGTGCACACCAAAAAAAATAAATTTCAAAATTTTTGCATGGAATGCTTTCTTTACATTCCGTAGGTGACGAAATAGTTCAAAATTCTGTCCTAACCTCACTTATGTGGTGCTCAGAGATGTCTAAAGTTTTCCGTCGTAGACTTTGACACGCCATAAAACACAAAACAAATAGGAATTTCGAGAAACGGAGACCGGATTCGTGATCCTGGGGTTCGAATCTATAAGTATGCCAAATGTCATGGAAATCGGTGACGGTCATTTGTGGACTTGCCCGGCTGAAGGCCTGTTTTGGCACTTTTCTGAAAACTAAAACTGTAAATATCTCTGGTTCTATTCCATATTTTCGAGCTTACGAAGTGCCGAAAAATTCACCAAAAGATTACCTTTCTTTGACCACTTTGCCGGAGATTCTGGCTTTAGCCGTTCAGACTTGACTCACGTTTAAAGTTTGGACAAGGGGTCGAAAATTGAAGGGGCGCACCTTGCCATTTTTTGGGGGTGCCGAAAAAAAATTGAGTTAGGCAGGTCAAGTGGTAGTTGAATGAGAGTAGACTCCAGGACCAGTCTTAGATTTGCGATATCTCTTATTTTTAAATGACTTATGGGGCAAAACGTGTGCACACCAAAAAAAATAAATTTCAAAATTTTTGCATCGAATGCTTTCTTTACATTCCGTAGGTGACGAAATAGTTCAAAATTCTGTCCTAACCTCACTTATGTGGTGCTCAGAGATGTCTAAAGTTTTCCGTCGTAGACTTTGACACGCCATAAAACACAAAACAAATAGGAATTTCGAGAAACGGAGACCGGATTCGTGATCCTGGGGTTCGAATCTATAAGTATGCCAAATGTCATGGAAATCGGTGACGGTCATTTGTGGACTTGCCCGGCTGAAGGCCTGTTTTGGCACTTTTCTGAAAACTAAAACTGTAAATATCTCTGGTTCTATTCCATATTTTCGAGCTTACGAAGTGCCGAAAAATTCACCAAAAGATTACCTTTCTTTGACCACTTTGCCGGAGATTCTGGCTTTAGCCGTTCAGACTTGACTCACGTTTAAAGTTTGGACAAGGGGTCGAAAATTGAAGGGGCGCACCTTGCCATTTTTTGGGGGTGCCGAAAAAAAAATTGAGTTAGGCAGGTCAAGTGGTAGTTGAATGAGAGTAGACTCCAGGACCAGTCTTAGATTTGCGATATCTCTTATTTTTAAATGACTTATGGGGCAAAACGTGTGCACACCAAAAAAAATAAATTTCAAAATTTTTGCATCGAATGCTTTCTTTACATTCCGTAGGTGACGAAATAGTTCAAAATTCTGTCCTAACCTCACTTATGTGGTGCTCAGAGATGTCTAAAGTTTTCCGTCGTAGACTTTGACACGCCATAAAACACAAAACAAATAGGAATTTCGAGAAACGGAGACCGGATTCGTGATCCTGGGGTTCGAATCTATAAGTATGCCAAATGTCATGGAAATCGGTGACGGTCATTTGTGGACTTGCCCGGCTGAAGGCCTGTTTTGGCACTTTTCTGAAAACTAAAACTGTAAATATCTCTGGTTCTATTCCATATTTTCGAGCTTACGAAGTGCCGAAAAATTCACCAAAAGATTACCTTTCTTTGACCACTTTGCCGGAGATTCTGGCTTTAGCCGTTCAGACTTGACTCACGTTTAAAGTTTGGACAAGGGGTCGAAAATTGAAGGGGCGCACCTTGCCATTTTTTGGGGGTGCCGAAAAAAAAATTGAGTTAGGCAGGTCAAGTGGTAGTTGAATGAGAGTAGACTCCAGGACCAGTCTTAGATTTGCGATATCTCTTATTTTTAAATGACTTATGGGGCAAAACGTGTGCACACCAAAAAAAATAAATTTCAAAATTTTTGCATCGAATGCTTTCTTTACATTCCGTAGGTGACGAAATAGTTCAAAATTCTGTCCTAACCTCACTTATGTGGTGATCAGAGATGTCTAAAGTTTTCCGTCGTAGACTTTGACACGCCATAAAACACAAAACAAATAGGAATTTCGAGAAACGGAGACCGGATTCGTGATCCTGGGGTTCGAATCTATAAGTATGCCAAATGTCATGGAAATCGGTGACGGTCATCTGTGGACTTGCCCGGCTGAAGGCCTGTTTTGGCACTTTTCTGAAAACTAAAACTGTAAATATCTCTGGTTCTATTCCATATTTTCGAGCTTACGAAGTGCCGAAAAATTCACCAAAAGATTACCTTTCTTTGACCACTTTGCCGGAGATTCTGGCTTTAGCCGTTCAGACTTGACTCACGTTTAAAGTTTGGACAAGGGGTCGAAAATTGAAGGGGCGCACCTTGCCATTTTTTGGGGGTGCCGAAAAAAAAATTGAGTTAGGCAGGTCAAGTGGTAGTTGAATGAGAGTAGACTCCAGGACCAGTCTTAGATTTGCGATATCTCTTATTTTTAAATGACTTATGGGGCAAAACGTGTGCACACCAAAAAAAAATAAATTTCAAAATTTTTGCATCGAATGCTTTCTTTACATTCCGTAGGTGACGAAATAGTTCAAAATTCTGTCCTAACCTCACTTATGTGGTGCTCAGAGATGTCTAAAGTTTTCCGTCGTAGACTTTGACACGCCATAAAACACAAAACAAATAGGAATTTGGAGAAACGGAGACCGGATTCGTGATCCTGGGGTTCGACTCTATAAGTATGCCAAATGTCATGGAAATCGGTGACGGTCATTTGTGGACTTGCCCGGCTGAAGGCCTGTTTTGGCACTTTTCTGAAAACTAAAACTGTAAATATCTCTGGTTCTATTCCATATTTTCGAGCTTACGAAGTGCCGAAAAATTCACCAAAAGATTACCTTTCTTTGACCACTTTGCCGGAGATTCTGGCTTTAGCCGTTCAGACTTGACTCACGTTTAAAGTTTGGACAAGGGGTCGAAAATTGAAGGGGCGCACCTTGCCATTTTTTGGGGGTGCCGAAAAAAAAATTGAGTTAGGCAGGTCAAGTGGTAGTTGAATGAGAGTAGACTCCAGGACCAGTCTTAGATTTGCGATATCTCTTATTTTTAAATGACTTATGGGGCAAAACGTGTGCACACCAAAAAAAATAAATTTCAAAATTTTTGCATCGAATGCTTTCTTTACATTCCGTAGGTGACGAAATAGTTCAAAATTCTGTCCTAACCTCACTTATGTGGTGCTCAGAGATGTCTAAAGTTTTCCGTCGTAGACTTTGACACGCCATAAAACACAAAACAAATAGGAATTTCGAGAAACGGAGACCGGATTCGTGATCCTGGGGTTCGAATCTATAAGTATGCCAAATGTCATGGAAATCGGTGACGGTCATTTGTGGACTTGCCCGGCTGAAGGCCTGTTTTGGCACTTTTCTGAAAACTAAAACTGTAAATATCTCTGGTTCTATTCCATATTTTCGAGCTTACGAAGTGCCGAAAAATTCACCAAAAGATTACCTTTCTTTGACCACTTTGCCGGAGATTCTGGCTTTAGCCGTTCAGACTTGACTCACGTTTAAAGTTTGGACAAGGGGTCGAAAATTGAAGGGGCGCACCTTGCCATTTTTTGGGGGTGCCGAAAAAAAAATTGAGTTAGGCAGGTCAAGTGGTAGTTGAATGAGAGTAGACTCCAGGACCAGTCTTAGATTTGCGATATCTCTTATTTTTAAATGACTTATGGGGCAAAACGTGTGCACACCAAAAAAAATAAATTTCAAAATTTTTGCATCGAATGCTTTCTTTACATTCCGTAGGTGACGAAATAGTTCAAAATTCTGTCCTAACCTCACTTATGTGGTGCTCAGAGATGTCTAAAGTTTTCCGTCGTAGACTTTGACACGCCATAAAACACAAAACAAATAGGAATTTCGAGAAACGGAGACCGGATTCGTGAGCCTGGGGTTCGAATCTATAAGTATGCCAAATGTCATGGAAATCGGTGACGGTCATTTGTGGACTTGCCCGGCTGAAGGCCTGTTTTGGCACTTTTCTGAAAACTAAAACTGTAAATATCTCTGGTTCTATTCCATATTTTCGAGCTTACGAAGTGCCGAAAAATTCACCAAAAGATTACCTTTCTTTGACCACTTTGCCGGAGATTCTGGCTTTAGCCGTTCAGACTTGACTCACGTTTAAAGTTTGGACAAGGGGTCGAAAATTGAAGGGGCGCACCTTGCCATTTTTTGGGGGTGCCGAAAAAAAAATTGAGTTAGGCAGGTCAAGTGGTAGTTGAATGAGAGTAGACTCCAGGACCGGTCTTAGATTTGCGATATCTCTTATTTTTAAATGACTTATGGGGCAAAACGTGTGCACACCAAAAAAAATAAATTTCAAAATTTTTGCATCGAATGCTTTCTTTACATTCCGTAGGTGACGAAATAGTTCAAAATTCTGTCCTAACCTCACTTATGTGGTGCTCAGAGATGTCTAAAGTTTTCCGTCGTAGACTTTGACACGCCATAAAACACAAAACAAATAGGAATTTCGAGAAACGGAGACCGGATTCGTGATCCTGGGGTTCGAATCTATAAGTATGCCAAATGTCATGGAAATCGGTGACGGTCATTTGTGGACTTGCCCGGCTGAAGGCCTGTTTTGGCACTTTTCTGAAAACTAAAACTGTAAATATCTCTGGTTCTATTCCATATTTTCGAGCTTACGAAGTGCCGAAAAATTCACCAAAAGATTACCTTTCTTTGACCACTTTGCCGGAGATTCTGGCTTTAGCCGTTCAGACTTGACTCACGTTTAAAGTTTGGACAAGGGGTCGAAAATTGACGGGGCGCACCTTGCCATTTTTTGGGGGTGCCGAAAAAAAAATTGAGTTAGGCAGGTCAAGTGGTAGTTGAATGAGAGTAGACTCCAGGACCAGTCTTAGATTTGCGATATCTCTTATTTTTAAATGACTTATGGGGCAAAACGTGTGCACACCAAAAAAAATAAATTTCAAAATTTTTGCATCGAATGCTTTCTTTACATTCCGTAGGTGACGAAATAGTTCAAAATTCTGTCCTAACCTCACTTATGTGGTGCTCAGAGATGTCTAAAGTTTTCCGTCGTAGACTTTGACACGCCATAAAACACAAAACAAATAGGAATTTCGAGAAACGGAGACCGGATTCGTGATCCTGGGGTTCGAATCTATAAGTATGCCAAATGTCATGGAAATCGGTGACGGTCATTTGTGGACTTGCCCGGCTGAAGGCCTGTTTTGGCACTTTTCTGAAAACTAAAACTGTAAATATCTCTGGTTCTATTCCATATTTTCGAGCTTACGAAGTGCCGAAAAATTCACCAAAAGATTACCTTTCTTTGACCACTTTGCCGGAGATTCTGGCTGTAGCCGTTCAGACTTGACTCACGTTTAAAGTTTGGACAAGGGGTCGAAAATTGAAGGGGCGCACCTTGCCATTTTTTGGGGGTGCCGAAAAAAAAATTGAGTTAGGCAGGTCAAGTGGTAGTTGAATGAGAGTAGACTCCAGGACCAGTCTTAGATTTGCGATATCTCTTATTTTTAAATGACTTATGGGGCAAAACGTGTGCACACCAAAAAAATAAATTTCAAAATTTTTGCATCGAATGCTTTCTTTACATTCCGTAGGTGACGAAATAGTTCAAAATTCTGTCCTAGCCTCACTTATGTGGTGCTCAGAGATGTCTAAAGTTTTCCGTCGTAGACTTTGACACGCCATAAAACACAAAACAAATAGGAATTTCGAGAAACGGAGACCGGATTCGTGATCCTGGGGTTCGAATCTATAAGTATGCCAAATGTCATGGAAATCGCTGACGGTCATTTGTGGACTTGCCCGGCTGAAGGCCTGTTTTGGCACTTTTCTGAAAACTAAAACTGTAAATATCTCTGGTTCTATTCCATATTTTCGAGCTTACGAAGTGCCGAAAAATTCACCAAAAGATTACCTTTCTTTGACCACTTTGCCGGAGATTCTGGCTTTAGCCGTTCAGACTTGACTCACGTTTAAAGTTTGGACAAGGGGTCGAAAATTGAAGGGGCGCACCTCGCCATTTTTTGGGGGTGCCGAAAAAAAATTGAGTTAGGCAGGTCAAGTGGTAGTTGAATGAGAGTAGACTCCAGGACCAGTCTTAGATTTGCGATATCTCTTATTTTTAAATGACTTATGGGGCAAAACGTGTGCACACCAAAAAAAATAAATTTCAAAATTTTTGCATCGAATGCTTTCTTTACATTCCGTAGGTGACGAAATAGTTCAAAATTCTGTCCTAACCTCACTTATGTGGTGCTCAGAGATGTCTAAAGTTTTCCGTCGTAGACTTTGACACGCCATAAAACACAAAACAAATAGGAATTTCGAGAAACGGAGACCGGATTCGTGATCCTGGGGTTCGAATCTATAAGTATGCCAAATGTCATGGAAATCGGTGACGGTCATTTGTGGACTTGCCCGGCTGAAGGCATGTTTTGGCACTTTTCTGAAAACTAAAACTGTAAATATCTCTGGTTCTATTCCATATTTTCGAGCTTACGAAGTGCCGAAAAATTCACCAAAAGATTACCTTTCTTTGACCACTTTGCCGGAGATTCTGGCTTTAGCCGTTCAGACTTGACTCACGTTTAAAGTTTGGACAAGGGGTCGAAAATTGAAGGGGCGCACCTTGCCATTTTTTGGGGGTGCCGAAAAAAAAATTGAGTTAGGCAGGTCAAGTGGTAGTTGAATGAGAGTAGACTCCAGGACCAGTCTTAGATTTGCGATATCTCTTATTTTTAAATGACTTATGGGGCAAAACGTGTGCACACCAAAAAAAATAAATTTCAAAATTTTTGCATCGAATGCTTTCTTTACATTCCGTAGGTGACGAAATAGTTCAAAATTCTGTCCTAACCTCACTTATGTGGTGCTCAGAGATGTCTAAAGTTTTCCGTCGTAGACTTTGACACGCCATAAAACACAAAACAAATAGGAATTTCGAGAAACGGAGACCGGATTCGTGATCCTGGGGTTCGAATCTATAAGTATGCCAAATGTCATGGAAATCGGTGACGGTCATTTGTGGACTTGCCCGGCTGAAGGCCTGTTTTGGCACTTTTCTGAAAACTAAAACTGTAAATATCTCTGGTTCTATTCCATATTTTCGAGCTTACGAAGTGCCGAAAAATTCACCAAAAGATTACCTTTCTTTGACCACGTTGCCGGAGATTCTGGCTTTAGCCGTTCAGACTTGACTCACGTTTAAAGTTTGGACAAGGGGTCGAAAATTGAAGGGGCGCACCTCGCCATTTTTTGGGGGTGCCGAAAAAAAAATTGAGTTAGGCAGGTCAAGTGGTAGTTGAATGAGAGTAGACTCCAGGACCAGTCTTACATTTGCGATATCTCTTATTTTTAAATGACTTATGGGGCAAAACGTGTGCACACCAAAAAAAATAAATTTCAAAATTTTTGCATCGAATGCTTTCTTTACATTCCGTAGGTGACGAAATAGTTCAAAATTCTGTCCTAACCTCACTTATGTGGTGCTCAGAGATGTCTAAAGTTTTCCGTCGTAGACTTTGACACGCCATAAAACACAAAACAAATAGGAATTTCGAGAAACGGAGACCGGATTCGTGATCCTGGGGTTCGAATCTATAAGTATGCCAAATGTCATGGAAATCGGTGACGGTCATTTGTGGACTTGCCCGGCTGAAGGCCTGTTTTGGCACTTTTCTGAAAACTAAAACTGTAAATATCTCTGGTTCTATTCCATATTTTCGAGCTTACGAAGTGCCGAAAAATTCACCAAAAGATTACCTTTCTTTGACCACTTTGCCGGAGATTCTGGCTTTAGCCGTTCAGACTTGACTCACGTTTAAAGTTTGGACAAGGGGTCGAAAATTGAAGGGGCGCACCTTGCCATTTTTTGGGGGTGCCGAAAAAAAAATTGAGTTAGGCAGGTCAAGTGGTAGTTGAATGAGAGTAGACTCCAGGACCAGTCTTACATTTGCGATATCTCTTATTTTTAAATGACTTATGGGGCAAAACGTGTGCACACCAAAAAAAATAAATTTCAAAATTTTTGCATCGAATGCTTTCTTTACATTCCGTAGGTGACGAAATAGTTCAAAATTCTGTCCTAACCTCACTTATGTGGTGCTCAGAGATGTCTAAAGTTTTCCGTCGTAGACTTTGACACGCCATAAAACACAAAACAAATAGGAATTTCGAGAAACGGAGACCGGATTCGTGATCCTGGGGTTCGAATCTATAAGTATGCCAAATGTCATGGAAATCGGTGACGGTCATTTGTGGACTTGCCCGGCTGAAGGCCCGTTTTGGCACTTTTCTGAAAACTAAAACTGTAAATATCTCTGGTTCTATTCCATATTTTCGAGCTTACGAAGTGCCGAAAAATTCACCAAAAGATTACCTTTCTTTGACCACTTTGCCGGAGATTCTGGCTTTAGCCGTTCAGACTTGACTCACGTTTAAAGTTTGGACAAGGGGTCGAAAATTGAAGGGGCGCACCTCGCCATTTTTTGGGGGTGCCGAAAAAAAAATTGAGTTAGGCAGGTCAAGTGGTAGTTGAATGAGAGTAGACTCCAGGACCAGTCTTAGATTTGCGATATCTCTTATTTTTAAATGACTTATGGGGCAAAACGTGTGCACACCAAAAAAAATAAATTTCAAAATTTTTGCATCGAATGCTTTCTTTACATTCCGTAGGTGACGAAATAGTTCAAAATTCTGTCCTAACCTCACTTATGTGGTGCTCAGAGATGTCTAAAGTTTTCCGTCGTAGACTTTGACACGCCATAAAACACAAAACAAATAGGAATTTCGAGAAACGGAGACCGGATTCGTGATCCTGGGGTTCGAATCTATAAGTATGCCAAATGTCATGGAAATCGGTGACGGTCATTTGTGGACTTGCCCGGCTGAAGGCCCGTTTTGGCACTTTTCTGAAAACTAAAACTGTAAATATCTCTGGTTCTATTCCATATTTTCGAGCTTACGAAGTGCCGAAAAATTCACCAAAAGATTACCTTTCTTTGACCACTTTGCCGGAGATTCTGGCTTTAGCCGTTCAGACTTGACTCACGTTTAAAGTTTGGACAAGGGGTCGAAAATTGAAGGGGCGCACCTTGCCATTTTTTGGGGGTGCCGAAAAAAAAATTGAGTTAGGCAGGTCAAGTGGTAGTTGAATGAGAGTAGACTCCAGGACCAGTCTTAGATTTGCGATATCTCTTATTTTTAAATGACTTATGGGGCAAAACGTGTGCACACCAAAAAAAATAAATTTCAAAATTTTTGCATCGAATGCTTTCTTTACATTCCGTAGGTGACGAAATAGTTCAAAATTCTGTCCTAACCTCACTTATGTGGTGCTCAGAGATGTCTAAAGTTTTCCGTCGTAGACTTTGACACGCCATAAAACACAAAACAAATAGGAATTTCGAGAAACGGAGACCGGATTCGTGATCCTGGGGTTCGAATCTATAAGTATGCCAAATGTCATGGAAATCGGTGACAGTCATTTGTTGACTTGCCCGGCTGAAGGCCTGTTTTGGCACTTTTCTGAAAACTAAAACTGTAAATATCTCTGGTTCTATTCCATATTTTCGAGCTTACGAAGTGCCGAAAAATTCACCAAAAGATTACCTTTCTTTGACCACTTTGCCGGAGATTCTGGCTTTAGCCGTTCAGACTTGACTCACGTTTAAAGTTTGGACAAGGGGTCGAAAATTGAAAGGGCGCACCTTGCCATTTTTTGGGGGTGCCGAAAAAAAAATTGAGTTAGGCCGGTCAAGTGGTAGTTGAATGAGAGTAGACTCCAGGACCAGTCTTAGATTTGCGATATCTCTTATTTTTAAATGACTTATGGGGCAAAACGTGTGCACACCAAAAAAAATAAATTTCAAAATTTTTGCATCGAATGCTTTCTTTACATTCCGTAGGTGACGAAATAGTTCAAAATTCTGTCCTAACCTCACTTATGTGGTGCTCAGAGATGTCTAAAGTTTTCCGTCGTAGACTTTGACACGCCATAAAACACAAAACAAATAGGAATTTCGAGAAACGGAGACCGGATTCGTGATCCTGGGGTTCGAATCTATAAGTATGCCAAATGTCATGGAAATCGGTGACGGTCATTTGTGGACTTGCCCGGCTGAAGGCCTGTTTTGGCACTTTTCTGAAAACTAAAACTGTAAATATCTCTGGTTCTATTCCATATTTTCGAGCTTACGAAGTGCCGAAAAATTCACCAAAAGATTACCTTTCTTTGACCACTTTGCCGGAGATTCTGGCTTTAGCCGTTCAGACTTGACTCACGTTTAAAGTTTGGACAAGGGGTCGAAAATTGAAGGGGCGCACCTTGCCATTTTTTGGGGGTGCCGAAAAGAAAATTGAGTTAGGCAGGTCAAGTGGTAGTTGAATGAGAGTAGACTCCAGGACCAGTCTTAGATTTGCGATATCTCTTATTTTTAAATGACTTATGGGGCAAAACGTGTGCACACCAAAAAAAATAAATTTCAAAATTTTTGCATCGAATGCTTTCTTTACATTCCGTAGGTGACGAAATAGTTCAAAATTCTGTCCTAACCTCACTTATGTGGTGCTCAGAGATGTCTAAAGTTTTCCGTCGTAGACTTTGACACGCCATAAAACACAAAACAAATAGGAATTTCGAGAAACGGAGACCGGATTCGTGATCCTGGGGTTCGAATCTATAAGTATGCCAAATGTCATGGAAATCGGTGACGGTCATTTGTTGACTTGCCCGGCTGAAGGCCCGTTTTGGCACTTTTCTGAAAACTAAAACTGTAAATATCTCTGGCTCTATTCCATATTTTCGAGCTTACGAAGTGCCGAAAAATTCACCAAAAGATTACCTTTCTTTGACCACTTTGCCGGAGATTCTGGCTTTAGCCGTTCAGACTTGACTCACGTTTAAAGTTTGGACAAGGGGTCGAAAATTGAAAGGGCGCACCTTGCCATTTTTTGGGGGTGCCGAAAAAAAAATTGAGTTAGGCAGGTCAAGTGGTAGTTGAATGAGAGTAGACTCCAGGACCAGTCTTAGATTTGCGATATCTCTTATTTTTAAATGACTTATGGGGCAAAACGTGTGCACACCAAAAAAAATAAATTTCAAAATTTTTGCATCGAATGCTTTCTTTACATTCCGTAGGTGACGAAATAGTTCAAAATTCTGTCCTAACCTCACTTATGTGGTGCTCAGAGATGTCTAAAGTTTTCCGTCGTAGACTTTGACACGCCATAAAACACAAAACAAATAGGAATTTCGAGAAACGGAGACCGGATTCGTGATCCTGGGGTTCGAATCTATAAGTATGCCAAATGTCATGGAAATCGGTGACGGTCATTTGTGGACTTGCCCGGCTGAAGGCCTGTTTTGGCACTTTTCTGAAAACTAAAACTGTAAATATCTCTGGTTCTATTCCATATTTTCGAGCTTACGAAGTGCCGAAAAATTCACCAAAAGATTACCTTTCTTTGACCACTTTGCCGGAGATTCTGGCTTTAGCCGTTCAGACTTGACGCACGTTTAAAGTTTGGACAAGGGGTCGAAAATTGAAGGGGCGCACCTCGCCATTTTTTGGGGGTGCCGAAAAAAAAATTGAGTTAGGCAGGTCAAGTGGTAGTTGAATGAGAGTAGACTCCAGGACCAGTCTTAGATTTGCGATATCTCTTATTTTTAAATGACTTATGGGGCAAAACGTGTGCACACCAAAAAAAATAAATTTCAAAATTTTTGCATCGAATGCTTTCTTTACATTCCGTAGGTGACGAAATGGTTCAAAATTCTGTCCTAACCTCACTTATGTGGTGCTCAGAGATGTCTAAAGTTTTCCGTCGTAGACTTTGACACGCCATAAAACACAAAACAAATAGGAATTTCGAGAAACGGAGACCGGATTCGTGATCCTGGGGTTCGAATCTATAAGTATGCCAAATGTCATGGAAATCGGTGACGGTCATTTGTGGACTTGCCCGGCTGAAGGCCTGTTTTGGCACTTTTCTGAAAACTAAAACTGTAAATATCTCTGGTTCTATTCCATATTTTCGAGCTTACGAAGTGCCGAAAAATTCACCTTGCCATTTTTTGGGGGTGCCGAAAAAAAAATTGAGTTAGGCAGGTCAAGTGGTAGTTGAATGAGAGTAGACTCCAGGACCAGTCTTAGATTTGCGATATCTCTTATTTTTAAATGACTTATGGGGCAAAACGTGTGCACACCAAAAAAAATAAATTTCAAAATTTTTGCATCGAATGCTTTCTTTACATTCCGTAGGTGACGAAATAGTTCACAATTCTGTCCTAACCTCACTTATGTGGTGCTCAGAGATGTCTAAAGTTTTCCGTCGTAGACTTTGACACGCCATAAAACACAAAACAAATAGGAATTTCGAGAAACGGAGACCGGATTCGTGATCCTGGGGTTCGAATCTATAAGTATGCCAAATGTCATGGAAATCGGTGACGGTCATTTGTTGACTTGCCCGGCTGAAGGCCCGTTTTGGCACTTTTCTGAAAACTAAAACTGTAAATATCTCTGGCTCTATTCCATATTTTCGAGCTTACGAAGTGCCGAAAAATTCACCAAAAGATTACCTTTCTTTGACCACTTTGCCGGAGATTCTGGCTTTAGCCGTTCAGACTTGACTCACGTTTAAAGTTTGGACAAGGGGTCGAAAATTGAAAGGGCGCACCTTGCCATTTTTTGGGGGTGCCGAAAAAAAAATTGAGTTAGGCAGGTCAAGTGGTAGTTGAATGAGAGTAGACTCCAGGACCAGTCTTAGATTTGCGATATCTCTTATTTTTAAATGACTTATGGGGCAAAACGTGTGCACACCAAAAAAAATAAATTTCAAAATTTTTGCATCGAATGCTTTCTTTACATTCCGTAGGTGACGAAATAGTTCAAAATTCTGTCCTAACCTCACTTATGTGGTGCTCAGAGATGTCTAAAGTTTTCCGTCGTAGACTTTGACACGCCATAAAACACAAAACAAATAGGAATTTCGAGAAACGGAGACCGGATTCGTGATCCTGGGGTTCGAATCTATAAGTATGCCAAATGTCATGGAAATCGGTGACGGTCATTTGTGGACTTGCCCGGCTGAAGGCCTGTTTTGGCACTTTTCTGAAAACTAAAACTGTAAATATCTCTGGTTCTATTCCATATTTTCGAGCTTACGAAGTGCCGAAAAATTCACCAAAAGATTACCTTTCTTTGACCACTTTGCCGGAGATTCTGGCTTTAGCCGTTCAGACTTGACGCACGTTTAAAGTTTGGACAAGGGGTCGAAAATTGAAGGGGCGCACCTCGCCATTTTTTGGGGGTGCCGAAAAAAAAATTGAGTTAGGCAGGTCAAGTGGTAGTTGAATGAGAGTAGACTCCAGGACCAGTCTTAGATTTGCGATATCTCTTATTTTTAAATGACTTATGGGGCAAAACGTGTGCACACCAAAAAAAATAAATTTCAAAATTTTTGCATCGAATGCTTTCTTTACATTCCGTAGGTGACGAAATGGTTCAAAATTCTGTCCTAACCTCACTTATGTGGTGCTCAGAGATGTCTAAAGTTTTCCGTCGTAGACTTTGACACGCCATAAAACACAAAACAAATAGGAATTTCGAGAAACGGAGACCGGATTCGTGATCCTGGGGTTCGAATCTATAAGTATGCCAAATGTCATGGAAATCGGTGACGGTCATTTGTGGACTTGCCCGGCTGAAGGCCTGTTTTGGCACTTTTCTGAAAACTAAAACTGTAAATATCTCTGGTTCTATTCCATATTTTCGAGCTTACGAAGTGCCGAAAAATTCACCTTGCCATTTTTTGGGGGTGCCGAAAAAAAAATTGAGTTAGGCAGGTCAAGTGGTAGTTGAATGAGAGTAGACTCCAGGACCAGTCTTAGATTTGCGATATCTCTTATTTTTAAATGACTTATGGGGCAAAACGTGTGCACACCAAAAAAAATAAATTTCAAAATTTTTGCATCGAATGCTTTCTTTACATTCCGTAGGTGACGAAATAGTTCACAATTCTGTCCTAACCTCACTTATGTGGTGCTCAGAGATGTCTAAAGTTTTCCGTCGTAGACTTTGACACGCCATAAAACACAAAACAAATAGGAATTTCGAGAAACGGAGACCGGATTCGTGATCCTGGGGTTCGAATCTATAAGTATGCCAAATGTCATGGAAATCGGTGACGGTCATTTGTGGACTTGCCCGGCTGAAGGCCTGTTTTGGCACTTTTCTGAAAACTAAAACTGTAAATATCTCTGGTTCTATTCCATATTTTCGAGCTTACGAAGTGCCGAAAAATTCACCAAAAGATTACCTTTCTTTGACCACTTTGCCGGAGATTCTGGCTTTAGCCGTTCAGACTTGACTCACGTTTAAAGTTTGGACAAGGGGTCGAAAATTGCCATTTTTTGGGGGTGCCGAAAAAAAAATTGAGTTAGGCAGGTCAAGTGGTAGTTGAATGAGAGTAGACTCCAGGACCAGTCTTAGATTTGCGATATCTCTTATTTTTAAATGACTTATGGGGCAAAACGTGTGCACACCAAAAAAAATAAATTTCAAAATTTTTGCATCGAATGCTTTCTTTACATTCCGTAGGTGACGAAATAGTTCAAAATTCTGTCCTAACCTCACTTATGTGGTGCTCAGAGATGTCTAAAGTTTTCCGTCGTAGACTTTGACACGCCATAAAACACAAAACAAATAGGAATTTCTTAACGGGGACCGGATTCGTGATCCTGGGGTTCGAATCTATAAGTATGCCAAATGTCATGGAAATCGGTGACGGTCATTTGTGGACTTGCCCGGCTGAAGGCCTGTTTTGGCACTTTTCTGAAAATTAAAACTGTAAATATCTCTGGTTCTATTCCATATTTTCGAGCTTACGAAGTGCCGAAAAATTCACCAAAAGATTACCTTTCTTTGACCACTTTGCCGGAGATTCTGGCTTTAGCCGTTCAGACTTGACTCACGTTTAAAGTTTGGACAAGGGGTCGAAAATTGAAGGGGCGCACCTTGCCATTTTTTGGGGGTGCCGAAAAAAAAATTGAGTTAGGCAGGTCAAGTGGTAGTTGAATGAGAGTAGACTCCAGGACCAGTCTTAGATTTGCGATATCTCTTATTTTTAAATGACTTATGGGGCAAAACGTGTGCACACCAAAAAAAATAAATTTCAAAATTTTTGCATCGAATGCTTTCTTTACATTCCGTAGGTGACGAAATAGTTCAAAATTCTGTCCTAACCTCACTTATGTGGTGCTCAGAGATGTCTAAAGTTTTCCGTCGTAGACTTTGACACGCCATAAAACACAAAACAAATAGGAATTTCGAGAAACGGAGACCGGATTCGTGATCCTGGGGTTCGAATCTATAAGTATGCCAAATGTCATGGAAATCGGTGACGGTCATTTGTGGACTTGCCCGGCTGAAGGCCTGTTTTGGCACTTTTCTGAAAACTAAAACTGTAAATATCTCTGGTTCTATTCCATATTTTCGAGCTTACGAAGTGCCGAAAAATTCACCAAAAGATTACCTTTCTTTGACCACTTTGCCGGAGATTCTGGCTTTAGCCGTTCAGACTTGACTCACGTTTAAAGTTTGGACAAGGGGTCGAAAATTGATAGGGCGCACCTTGCCATTTTTTGGGGGTGCCGAAAAAAAAATTGAGTTAGGCAGGTCAAGTGGTAGTTGAATGAGAGTAGACTCCAGGACCAGTCTTAGATTTGCGATATCTCTTATTTTTAAATGACTTATGGGGCAAAACGTGTGCACACCAAAAAAAATAAATATCAAAATTTTTGCATCGAATGTTTCTTTACATTCCGTAGGTGACGAAATAGTTCAAAATTCTGTCCTAACCTCACTTATGTGGTGCTCAGAGATGTCTAAAGTTTTCCGTCGTAGACTTTGACACGCCATAAAACACAAAACAAATAGGAATTTCGAGAAACGGAGACCGGATTCGTGATCCTGGGGTTCGAATCTATAAGTATGCCAAATGTCATGGAAATCGGTGACGGTCATTTGTGGACTTGCCCGGCTGAAGGCCTGTTTTGGCACTTTTCTGAAAACTAAAACTGTAAATATCTCTGGTTCTATTCCATATTTTCGAGCTTACGAAGTGCCGAAAAATTCACCAAAAGATTACCTTTCTTTGACCACTTTGCCGGAGATTCTGGCTTTAGCCGTTCAGACTTGACTCACGTTTAAAGTTTGGACAAGGGGTCGAAAATTGAAGGGGCGCACCTTGCCATTTTTTGGGGGTGCCGAAAAAAAATTGAGTTAGGCAGGTCAAGTGGTAGTTGAATGAGAGTAGACTCCAGGACCAGTCTTAGATTTGCGATATCTCTTATTTTTAAATGACTTATGGGGCAAAACGTGTGCACACCAAAAAAAATAAATTTCAAAATTTTTGCATCGAATGCTTTCTTTACATTCCGTAGGTGACGAAATAGTTCAAAATTCTGTCCTAACCTCACTTATGTGGTGCTCAGAGATGTCTAAAGTTTTCCGTCGTAGACTTTGACACGCCATAAAACACAAAACAAATAGGAATTTCGAGAAACGGAGACCGGATTCGTGATCCTGGGGTTCGAATCTATAAGTATGCCAAATGTCATGGAAATCGGTGACGGTCATTTGTTGACTTGCCCGGCTGAAGGCCTGTTTTGGCACTTTTCTGAAAACTAAAACTGTAAATATCTCTGGTTCTATTCCATATTTTCGAGCTTACGAAGTGCCGAAAAATTCACCAAAAGATTACCTTTCTTTGACCACTTTGCCGGAGATTCTGGCTTTAGCCGTTCAGACTTGACTCACGTTTAAAGTTTGGACAAGGGGCGAAAATTGAAAGGGCGCACCTCGCCATTTTTTGGGGGTGCCGAAAAAAAAATTGAGTTAGGCAGGTCAAGTGGTAGTTGAATGAGAGTAGACTCCAGGACCATTCTTAGATTTGCGATATCTCTTATTTTTAAATGACTTATGGGGCAAAACGTGTGCACACCAAAAAAAATAAATTTCAAAATTTTTGCATCGAATGCTTTCTTTACATTCCGTAGGTGACGAAATAGTTCAAAATTCTGTCCTAACCTCACTTATGTGGTGCTCAGAGATGTCTAAAGTTTTCCGTCGTAGACTTTGACACGCCATAAAACACAAAACAAATAGGAATTTCGAGAAACGGAGACCGGATTCGTGATCCTGGGGTTCGAATCTATAAGTATGCCAAATGTCATGGAAATCGGTGACGGTCATTTGTGGACTTGCCCGGCTGAAGGCCTGTTTTGGCACTTTTCTGAAAACTAAAACTGTAAATATCTCTGGTTCTATTCCATATTTTCGAGCTTACGAAGTGCCGAAAAATTCACCAAAAGATTACCTTTCTTTGACCACTTTGCCGGAGATTCTGGCTTTAGCCGTTCAGACTTGACTCACGTTTAAAGTTTGGACAAGGGGTCGAAAATTGTAGGGGGCGCACCTTGCCATTTTTTGGGGGTGCCGAAAAAAAAATTGAGTTAGGCAGGTCAAGTGGTAGTTGAATGAGAGTAGACTACAGGACCAGTCTTAGATTTGCGATATCTCTTATTTTTAAATGACTTATGGGGCAAAACGTGTGCACACCAAAAAAAATAAATTTCAAAATTTTTGCATCGAATGCTTTCTTTACATTCCGTAGGTGACGAAATAGTTCAAAATTCTGTCCTAACCTCACTTATGTGGTGCTCAGAGATGTCTAAAGTTTTCCGTCGTAGACTTTGACACGCCATAAAACACAAAACAAATAGGAATTTCGAGAAACGGAGACCGGATTCGTGATCCTGGGGTTCGAATCTATAAGTATGCCAAATGTCATGGAAATCGGTGACGGTCATTTGTGGACTTGCCCGGCTGAAGGCCTGTTTTGGCACTTTTCTGAAAACTAAAACTGTAAATATCTCTGGTTCTATTCCATATTTTCGAGCTTACGAAGTGCCGAAAAATTCACCAAAAGATTACCTTTCTTTGACCACTTTGCCGGAGATTCTGGCTTTAGCCGTTCAGACTTGACTCACGTTTAAAGTTTGGACAAGGGGTCGCAAATTGAAGGGGCGCACCTTGCCATTTTTTGGGGGTGCCGAAATAAAAATTGAGTTAGGCAGGTCAAGTGGTAGTTGAATGAGAGTAGACTCCAGGACCAGTCTTAGATTTGCGATATCTCTTATTTTTAAATGACTTATGGGGCAAAACGTGTGCACACCAAAAAAAATAAATTTCAAAATTTTTGCATCGAATGCTTTCTTTACATTCCGTAGGTGACGAAATAGTTCAAAATTCTGTCCTAAGCTCACTTATGTGGTGCTCAGAGATGTCTAAAGTTTTCCGTCGTAGACTTTGACACGCCATAAAACACAAAACAAATAGGAATTTCGAGAAACGGAGACCGGATTCGTGATCCTGGGGTTCGAATCTATAAGTATGCCAAATGTCATGGAAATCGGTGACGGTCATTTGTGGACTTGCCCGGCTGAAGGCCTGTTTTGGCACTTTTCTGAAAACTAAAACTGTAAATATCTCTGGTTCTATTCCATATTTTCGAGCTTACGAAGTGCCGAAAAATTCACCAAAAGATTACCTTTCTTTGACCACTTTGCCGGAGATTCTGGCTTTAGCCGTTCAGACTTGACTCACGTTTAAAGTTTGGACAAGGGGTCGAAAATTGAAGGGGCGCACCTTGCCATTTTTTGGGGGTGCCGAAAAAAAATTGAGTTAGGCAGGTCAAGTGGTAGCTGAATGAGAGTAGACTCCAGGACCAGTCTTAGAATTGCGATATCTCTTATTTTTAAATGACTTATGGGGCAAAACGTGTGCACACCAAAAAAAATAAATTTCAAAATTTTTGCATCGAATGCTTTCTTTACATTCCGTAGGTGACGAAATAGTTCAAAATTCTGTCCTAACCTCACTTATGTGGTGCTCAGAGATGTCTAAAGTTTTCCGTCGTAGACTTTGACACGCCATAAAACACAAAACAAATAGGAATTTCGAGAAACGGAGACCGGATTCGTGATCCTGGGGTTCGAATCTATAAGTATGCCAAATGTCATGGAAATCGGTGACGGTCATTTGTGGACTTGCCCGGCTGAAGGCCTGTTTTGGCACTTTTCTGAAAACTAAAACTGTAAATATCTCTGGTTCTATTCCATATTTTCGAGCTTACGAAGTGCCGAAAAATTCACCAAAAGATTACCTTTCTTTGACCACTTTGCCGGAGATTCTGGCTTTAGCCGTTCAGACTTGACTCACGTTTAAAGTTTGGACAAGGGGTCGAAAATTGAAGGGGCGCACCTTGCCATTTTTTGGGGGTGCCGAAAAAAAATTGAAAAAATTGAGTTAGGCAGGTCAAGTGGTAGCTGAATGAGAGTAGACTCCAGGACCAGTCTTAGAATTGCGATATCTCTTATTTTTAAATGACTTATGGGGCAAAACGTGTGCACACCAAAAAAAATAAATTTCAAAATTTTTGCATCGAATGCTTTCTTTACATTCCGTAGGTGACGAAATAGTTCAAAATTCTGTCCTAACCTCACTTATGTGGTGCTCAGAGATGTCTAAAGTTTTCCGTCGTAGACTTTGACACGCCATAAAACACAAAACAAATAGGAATTTCGAGAAACGGAGACCGGATTCGTGATCCTGGGGTTCGAATCTATAAGTATGCCAAATGTCATGGAAATCGGTGACGGTCATTTGTGGACTTGCCCGGCTGAAGGCCTGTTTTGGCACTTTTCTGAAAACTAAAACTGTAAATATCTCTGGTTCTATTCCATATTTTCGAGCTTACGAAGTGCCGAAAAATTCACCAAAAGATTACCTTTCTTTGACCACTTTGCCGGAGATTCTGGCTTTAGCCGTTCAGACTTGACTCACGTTTAAAGTTTGGACAAGGGGTCGAAAATTGCCTTGCCATTTTTTGGGGGTGCCGAAAAAAAAATTGAGTTAGGCAGGTCAAGTGGTAGTTGAATGAGAGTAGACTCCAGGACCACTCTTAGATTTGCGATATCTCTTATTTTTAAATGACTTATGGGGCAAAACATGTGCACACCAAAAAAAATAAATTTCAAAATTTTTGCATCGAATGCTTTCTTTACATTCCGTAGGTGACGAAATAGTTCAAAATTCTGTCCTAACCTCACTTATGTGGTGCTCAGAGATGTCTAAAGTTTTCCGTCGTAGACTTTGACACGCCATAAAACACAAAACAAATAGGAATTTCGAGAAACGGAGACCGGATTCGTGATCCTGGGGTTCGAATCTATAAGTATGCCAAATGTCATGGAAATCGGTGACGGTCATTTGTGGACTTGCCCGGCTGAAGGCCTGTTTTGGCACTTTTCTGAAAACTAAAACTGTAAATATCTCTGGTTCTATTCCATATTTTCGAGCTTACGAAGTGCCGAAAAATTCACCAAAAGATTACCTTTCTTTGACCACTTTGCCGGAGATTCTGGCTTTAGCCGTTCAGACTTGACTCACGTTTAAAGTTTGGACAAGGGGTCGAAAATTGAAGGGGCGCACCTTGCCATTTTTTGGGGGTGCCGAAAAAAAAATTGAGTTAGGCAGGTCAAGTGGTAGTTGAATGAGAGTAGACTCCAGGACCAGTCTTAGATTTGCGATATCTCTTATTTTTAAATGACTTATGGGGCAAAACGTGTGCACACCAAAAAAAATAAATTTCAAAATTTTTGCATCGAATGCTTTCTTTACATTCCGTAGGTGACGAAATAGTTCAAAATTCTGTCCTAACCTCACTTATGTGGTGCTCAGAGATGTCTAAAGTTTTCCGTCGTAGACTTTGACACGCCATAAAACACAAAACAAATAGGAATTTCGAGAAACGGAGACCGGATTCGTGATCCTGGGGTTCGAATCTATAAGTATGCCAAATGTCATGGAAATCGGTGACGGTCATTTGTGGACTTGCCCGGCTGAAGGCCTGTTTTGGCACTTTTCTGAAAACTAAAACTGTAAATATCTCTGGTTCTATTCCATATTTTCGAGCTTACGAAGTGCCGAAAAATTCACCAAAAGATTACCTTTCTTTGACCACTTTGCCGGAGATTCTGGCTTTAGCCGTTCAGACTTGACTCACGTTTAAAGTTTGGACAAGGGGTCGAAAATTGAAGGGGCGCACCTTGCCATTTTTTGGGGGTGCCGAAAAAAAAATTGAGTTAGGCAGGTCAAGTGGTAGTTGAATGAGAGTAGACTCCAGGACCAGTCTTAGATTTGCGATATCTCTTATTTTTAAATGACTTATGGGGCAAAACGTGTGCACACCAAAAAAAATAAATTTCAAAATTTTTGCATCGAATGCTTTCTTTACATTCCGTAGGTGACGAAATAGTTCAAAATTCTGTCCTAACCTCACTTATGTGGTGCTCAGAGATGTCTAAAGTTTTCCGTCGTAGACTTTGACACGCCATAAAACACAAAACAAATAGGAATTTCGAGAAACGGAGACCGGATTCGTGATCCTGGGGTTCGAATCTATAAGTATGCCAAATGTCATGGAAATCGGTGACGGTCATTTGTGGACTTGCCCGGCTGAAGGCCTGTTTTGGCACTTTTCTGAAAACTAAAACTGTAAATATCTCTGGTTCTATTCCATATTTTCGAGCTTACGAAGTGCCGAAAAATTCACCAAAAGATTACCTTTCTTTGACCACTTTGCCGGAGATTCTGGCTTTAGCCGTTCAGACTTGACTCACGTTTAAAGTTTGGACCAGGGGTCGAAAATTGAAGGGGCGCACCTTGCCATTTTTTGGGGGTGCCGAAAAAAAGATTGAGTTAGGCAGGTCAAGTGGTAGTTGAATGAGAGTAGACTCCAGGACCAGTCTTAGATTTGCGATATCTCTTATTTTTAAATGACTTATGGAGCAAAACGTGTGCACACCAAAAAAAATAAATTTCAAAATTTTTGCATCGAATGCTTTCTTTACATTCCGTAGGTGACGAAATAGTTCAAAATTCTGTCCTAACCTCACTTATGTGGTGCTCAGAGATGTCTAAAGTTTTCCGTCGTAGACTTTGACACGCCATAAAACACAAAACAAATAGGAATTTCGAGAAACGGAGACCGGATTCGTGATCCTGGGGTTCGAATCTATAAGTATGCCAAATGTCATGGAAATCGGTGACGGTCATTTGTGGGCTTGCCCGGCTGAAGGCCTGTTTTGGCACTTTTTGAAAACTAAAACTGTAAATATCTCTGGTTCTATTCCATATTTTCGAGCTTACGAAGTGCCGAAAAATTCACCAAAAGATTTCCTTTCTTTGACCACTTTGCGGGAGATTCTGGCTTTAGCCGTTCAGACTTGACTCACGTTTAAAGTTTGGACAAGGGGTCGAAAATTGAAGGGGCGCACCTTGCCATTTTTTGGGGGTGCCGAAAAAAAAATTGAGTTAGGCAGGTCAAGTGGTAGTTGAATGAGAGTAGACTCCAGGACCAGTCTTAGATTTGCGATATCTCTTATTTTTAAATGACTTATGGGGCAAAACGTGTGCACACCAAAAAAAATAAATTTCAAAATTTTTGCATCGAATGCTTTCTTTACATTCCGTTGGTGACGAAATAGTTCAAAATTCTGTCCTAACCTCACTTATGTGGTGCTCAGAGATGTCTAAAGTTTTCCGTCGTAGACTTTGACACGCCATAAAACACAAAACAAATAGGAATTTCGAGAAACGGAGACCGGATTCGTGATCCTGGGGTTCGAATCTATAAGTATGCCAAATGTCATGGAAATCGGTGACGGGCATTTGTGGACTTGCCCGGCTGAAGGCCTGTTTTGGCACTTTTCTGAAAACTAAAACTGTAAATATCTCTGGTTCTATTCCATATTTTCGAGCTTACGAAGTGCCGAAAAATTCACCAAAAGATTACCTTTCTTTGACCACTTTGCCGGAGATTCTGGCTTTAGCCGTTCAGACTTGACTCACGTTTAAATTTTGGACAAGGGGTCGAAAATTGAAGGGGCGCACCTTGCCATTTTTTGGGGGTGCCGAAAAAAAAATTGAGTTAGGCAGGTCAAGTGGTAGTTGAATGAGAGTAGACTCCAGGACCAGTCTTAGATTTGCGGTATCTCTTATTTTTAAATGACTTATGGGGCAAAACGTGTGCACACCAAAAAAAATAAATTTCAAAATTTTTGCATCGAATGCTTTCTTTACATTCCGTAGGTGACGAAATAGTTCAAAATTCTGTCCTCACCTCACTTATGTGGTGCTCAGAGATGTCTAAAGTTTTCCGTCGTAGACTTTGACACGCCATAAAACACAAAACAAATAGGAATTTCGAGAAACGGAGACCGGATTCGTGATCCTGGGGTTCGAATCTATAAGTATGCCAAATGTCATGGAAATCGGTGACGGTCATTTGTGGACTTGCCCGGCTGAAGGCCTGTTTTGGCACTTTTCTGAAAACTAAAACTGTAAATATCTCTGGTTCTATTCCATATTTTCGAGCTTACGAAGTGCCGAAAAATTCACCAAAAGATTACCTTTCTTTGACCACTTTGCCGGAGATTCTGGCTTTAGCCGTTCAGACTTGACTCACGTTTAAAGTTTGGACAAGGGGTCGCAAATTGAAGGGGCGCACCTTGCCATTTTTTGGGGGTGCCGAAAAAAAAATTGAGTTAGGCAGGTCAAGTGGTAGTTGAATGAGAGTAGACTCCAGGACCAGTCTTAGATTTGCGATATCTCTTATTTTTAAATGACTTATGGGGCAAAACGTGTGCACACCAAAAAAAATAAATTTCAAAATTTTTGCATCGAATGCTTTCTTTACATTCCGTAGGTGACGAAATAGTTCAAAATTCTGTCCTAAGCTCACTTATGTGGTGCTCAGAGATGTCTAAAGTTTTCCGTCGTAGACTTTGACACGCCATAAAACACAAAACAAATAGGAATTTCGAGAAACGGAGACCGGATTCGTGATCCTGGGGTTCGAATCTATAAGTATGCCAAATGTCATGGAAATCGGTGACGGTCATTTGTGGACTTGCCCGGCTGAAGACCTGTTTTGGCACTTTTCTGAAAACTAAAACTGTAAATATCTCTGGTTCTATTCCATATTTTCGAGCTTACGAAGTGCCGAAAAATTCACCAAAAGATTACCTTTCTTTGACCACTTTGCCGGAGATTCTGGCTTTAGCCGTTCAGACTTGACTCACGTTTAAAGTTAGACAAGGGGTCGAAAATTGAAGGGGCGCACCTTGCCATTTTTTGGGGGTGCCGAAAAAAAAATTGAGTTAGGCAGGTCAAGTGGTAGTTGAATGAGAGTAGACTCCAGGACCAGTCTTAGATTTGCGATATCTCTTATTTTTAAATGACTTATGGGGCAAAACGTGTGCACACCAAAAAAAATAAATTTCAAAATTTTTGCATCGAATGCTTTCTTTACATTCCGTAGGTGACGAAATAGTTCAAAATTCTGTCCTAACCTCACTTATGTGGTGCTCAGAGATGTCTAAAGTTTTCCGTCGTAGACATTGACACGCCATAAAACACAAAACAAATAGGAATTTCGAGAAACGGAGACCGGATTCGTGATCCTGGGGTTCGAATCTATAAGTATGCCAAATGTCATGGAAATTCCAAGACGGTCATTTGTGGACTTGCCCGGCTGAAGGCCTGTTTTGGCACTTTTCTGAAAACTAAAACTGTAAATATCTCTGGTTCTATTCCATATTTTCGAGCTTACGAAGTGCCGAAAAATTCACCAAAAGATTACCTTTCTTTGACCACTTTGCCGGAGATGCTGGTTTTAGCCGTTCAGACTTGACTCACGTTTAAAGTTTGGACAAGGGGTCGAAAATTGAAGGGGCGCACCTAGCCATTTTTTGGGGGTGCCGAAAAAAAAATTGAGTTAGGCAGGTCAAGTGGTAGTTGAATGAGAGTAGACTCCAGGACCAGTCTTAGATTTGCGATATCTCTTATTTTTAAATGACTTATGGGGCAAAACGTGTGCACACCAAAAAAAATAAATTTCAAAATTTTTGCATCGAATGCTTTCTTTACATTCCGTAGGTGACGAAATAGTTCAAAATTCTGTCCTAACCTCACTTATGTGGTGCTCAGAGATGTCTAAAGTTTTCCGCCGTAGACTTTGACACGCCATAAAACACAAAACAAATAGGAATTTCGAGAAACGGAGACCGGATTCGTGATCCTGGGGTTCGAATCTATAAGTATGCCAAATGTCATGGAAATCGGTGACGGTCATTTGTGGACTTGCCCGGCTGAAGGCCTGTTTTGGCACTTTTCTGAAAACTAAAACTGTAAATATCTCTGGTTCTATTCAATATTTTCGAGCTTACGAAGTGCCGAAAAATTCACCAAAAGATTACCTTTCTTTGACCACTTTGCCGGAGATTCTGGCTTTAGCCGTTCAGACTTGACTCACGTTTAAAGTTTGGACAAGGGGTCGAAAATTGAAGGGGCGCACCTTGCCATTTTTTGGGGGTGCCGAAAAAAAAATTGAGTTAGGCAGGTCAAGTGGTAGTTGAATGAGAGTAGACTCCAGGACCAGTCTTAGATTTGCGATATCTCTTATTTTTAAATGACTTATGGGGCAAAACGTGTGCACACCAAAAAAAATAAATTTCAAAATTTTTGCATCGAATGCTTTCTTTACATTCCGTAGGTGACGAAATAGTTCAAAATTCTGTCCTAAGCTCACTTATGTGGTGCTCAGAGATGTCTAAAGTTTTCCGTCGTAGACTTTGACACGCCATAAAACACAAAACAAATAGGAATTTCGAGAAACGGAGACCGGATTCGTGATCCTGGGGTTCGAATCTATAAGTATGCCAAATGTCATGGAAATCGGTGACGGTCATTTGTGGACTTGCCCGGCTGAAGACCTGTTTTGGCACTTTTCTGAAAACTAAAACTGTAAATATCTCTGGTTCTATTCCATATTTTCGAGCTTACGAAGTGCCGAAAAATTCACCAAAAGATTACCTTTCTTTGACCACTTTGCCGGAGATTCTGGCTTTAGCCGTTCAGACTTGACTCACGTTTAAAGTTTGGACAAGGGGTCGAAAATTGAAGGGGCGCACCTTGCCATTTTTTGGGGGTGCGGAAAAAAAAATTGAGTTAGGCAGGTCAAGTGGTAGTTGAATGAGAGTAGACTCCAGGACCAGTCTTAGATTTGCGATATCTCTTATTTTTAAATGACTTATGGGGCAAAACGTGTGCACACCAAAAAAAATAAATTTCAAAATTTTTGCATCGAATGCTTTCTTTACATTCCGTAGGTGACGAAATAGTTCAAAATTCTGTCCTAAGCTCACTCATGTGGTGCTCAGAGATGTCTAAAGTTTTCCGTCGTAGACTTTGACACGCCATAAAACACAAAACAAATAGGAATTTCGAGAAACGGAGACCGGATTCGTGATCCTGGGGTTCGAATCTATAAGTATGCCAAATGTCATGGAAATCGGTGACGGTCATTTGTGGACTTGCCCGGCTGAAGACCTGTTTTGGCACTTTTCTGAAAACTAAAACTGTAAATATCTCTGGTTCTATTCCATATTTTCGAGCTTACGAAGTGCCGAAAAATTCACCAAAAGATTACCTTTCTTTGACCACTTTGCCGGAGATTCTGGCTTTAGCCGTTCAGACTTGACTCACGTTTAAAGTTTGGACAAGGGGTCGAAAATTGAAGGGGCGCACCTTGCCATTTTTTGGGGGTGCCGAAAAAAAAATTGAGTTAGGCAGGTCAAGTGGTAGTTGAATGAGAGTAGACTCCAGGACCAGTCTTAGATTTGCGATATCTCTTATTTTTAAATGACTTATGGGGCAAAACGTGTGCACACCAAAAAAAATAAATTTCAAAATTTTTGCATCGAATGCTTTCTTTACATTCCGTAGGTGACGAAATAGTTCAAAATTCTGTCCTAACCTCACTTATGTGGTGCTCAGAGATGTCTAAAGTTTTCCGTCGTAGACTTTGACACGCCATAAAACACAAAACAAATAGGAATTTCGAGAAACGGAGACCGGATTCGTGATCCTGGGGTTCGAATCTATAAGTATGCCAAATGTCATGGAAATTCCAAGACGGTCATTTGTGGACTTGCCCGGCTGAAGGCCTGTTTTGGCACTTTTCTGAAAACTAAAACTGTAAATATCTCTGGTTCTATTCCATATTTTCGAGCTTACGAAGTGCCGAAAAATTCACCAAAAGATTACCTTTCTTTGACCACTTTGCCGGAGATGCTGGTTTTAGCCGTTCAGACTTGACTCACGTTTAAAGTTTGGACAAGGGGTCGAAAATTGAAGGGGCGCACCTAGCCATTTTTTGGGGGTGCCGAAAAAAAAATTGAGTTAGGCAGGTCAAGTGGTAGTTGAATGAGAGTAGACTCCAGGACCAGTCTTAGATTTGCGATATCTCTTATTTTTAAATGACTTATGGGGCAAAACGTGTGCACACCAAAAAAAATAAATTTCAAAATTTTTGCATCGAATGCTTTCTTTACATTCCGTAGGTGACGAAATAGTTCAAAATTCTGTCCTAACCTCACTTATGTGGTGCTCAGAGATGTCTAAAGTTTTCCGCCGTAGACTTTGACACGCCATAAAACACAAAACAAATAGGAATTTCGAGAAACGGAGACCGGATTCGTGATCCTGGGGTTCGAATCTATAAGTATGCCAAATGTCATGGAAATCGGTGACGGTCATTTGTGGACTTGCCCGGCTGAAGGCCTGTTTTGGCACTTTTCTGAAAACTAAAACTGTAAATATCTCTGGTTCTATTCAATATTTTCGAGCTTACGAAGTGCCGAAAAATTCACCAAAAGATTACCTTTCTTTGACCACTTTGCCGGAGATTCTGGCTTTAGCCGTTCAGACTTGACTCACGTTTAAAGTTTGGACAAGGGGTCGAAAATTGAAGGGGCGCACCTTGCCATTTTTTGGGGGTGCCGAAAAAAAAATTGAGTTAGGCAGGTCAAGTGGTAGTTGAATGAGAGTAGACTCCAGGACCAGAGTTAGATTTGCGATATCTCTTATTTTTAAATGACTTATGGGGCAAAACGTGTGCACACCAAAAAAAATAAATTTCAAAATTTTTGCATCGAATGCTTTCTTTACATTCCGTAGGTGACGAAATAGTTCAAAATTCTGTCCTAAGCTCACTTATGTGGTGCTCAGAGATGTCTAAAGTTTTCCGTCGTAGACTTTGACACGCCATAAAACACAAAACAAATAGGAATTTCGAGAAACGGAGACCGGATTCGTGATCCTGGGGTTCGAATCTATAAGTATGCCAAATGTCATGGAAATCGGTGACGGTCATTTGTGGACTTGCCCGGCTGAAGACCTGTTTTGGCACTTTTCTGAAAACTAAAACTGTAAATATCTCTGGTTCTATTCCATATTTTCGAGCTTACGAAGTGCCGAAAAATTCACCAAAAGATTACCTTTCTTTGACCACTTTGCCGGAGATTCTGGCTTTAGCCGTTCAGACTTGACTCACGTTTAAAGTTTGGACAAGGGGTCGAAAATTGAAGGGGCGCACCTTGCCATTTTTTGGGGGTGCGGAAAAAAAAATTGAGTTAGGCAGGTCAAGTGGTAGTTGAATGAGAGTAGACTCCAGGACCTTGCCATTTTTTGGGGGTGCCGAAAAAAAAATTGAGTTAGGCAGGTCAAGTGGTAGTTGAATGAGAGTAGACTCCAGGACCAGTCTTAGATTTGCGATATCTCTTATTTTTAAATGACTTATGGGGCAAAACGTGTGCACACCAAAAAAAATAAATTTCAAAATTTTTGCATCGAATGCTTTCTTTACATTCCGTAGGTGACGAAATAGTTCAAAATTCTGTCCTAAGCTCACTTATGTGGTGCTCAGAGATGTCTAAAGTTTTCCGTCGTAGACTTTGACACGCCATAAAACACAAAACAAATAGGAATTTCGAGAAACGGAGACCGGATTCGTGATCCTGGGGTTCGAATCTATAAGTATGCCAAATGTCATGGAAATCGGTGACGGTCATTTGTGGACTTGCCCGGCTGAAGACCTGTTTTGGCACTTTTCTGAAAACTAAAACTGTAAATATCTCTGGTTCTATTCCATATTTTCGAGCTTACGAAGTGCCGAAAAATTCACCAAAAGATTACCTTTCTTTGACCACTTTGCCGGAGATGCTGGTTTTAGCCGTTCAGACTTGACTCACGTTTAAAGTTTGGACAAGGGGTCGAAAATTGAAGGGGCGCACCTTGCCATTTTTTGGGGGTGCCGAAAAAAAAATTGAGTTAGGCAGGTCAAGTGGTAGTTGAATGAGAGTAGACTCCAGGACCAGTCTTAGATTTGCGATATCTCTTATTTTTAAATGACTTATGGGGCAAAACGTGTGCACACCAAAAAAAATAAATTTCAAAATTTTTGCATCGAATGCTTTCTTTACATTCCGTAGGTGACGAAATAGTTCACAATTCTGTCCTAACCTCACTTATGTGGTGCTCAGAGATGTCTAAAGTTTTCCGTCGTAGACTTTGACACGCCATAAAACACAAAACAAATAGGAATTTCGAGAAACGGAGACCGGATTCGTGATCCTGGGGTTCGAATCTATAAGTATGCCAAATGTCATGGAAATCGGTGACGGTCATTTGTGGACTTGCCCGGCTGAAGGCCTGTTTTGGCACTTTTCTGAAAACTAAAACTGTAAATATCTCTGGTTCTATTCCATATTTTCGAGCTTACGAAGTGCCGAAAAATTCACCAAAAGATTACCTTTCTTTGACCACTTTGCCGGAGATTCTGGCTTTAGCCGTTCAGACTTGACTCACGTTTAAAGTTTGGACAAGGGGTCGAAAATTGAAGGGGCGCACCTTGCCATTTTTTGGGGGTGCCGAAAAAAAAATTGAGTTAGGCAGGTCAAGTGGTAGTTGAATGAGAGTAGACTCCAGGACCAGTCTTAGATTTGCGATATCTCTTATTTTTAAATGACTTATGGAGCAAAACGTGTGCACACCAAAAAAAATAAATTTCAAAATTTTTGCATCGAATGCTTTCTTTACATTCCGTAGGTGACGAAATAGTTCAAAATTCTGTCCTAAGCTCATTTATGTGGTGCTCAGAGATGTCTAAAGTTTTCCGTCGTAGACTTTGACACGCCATAAAACACAAAACAAATAGGAATTTCGAGAAACGGAGACCGGATTCGTGATCCTGGGGTTCGAATCTATAAGTATGCCAAATGTCATGGAAATCGGTGACGGTCATTTGTGGACTTGCCCGGCTGAAGACCTGTTTTGGCACTTTTCTGAAAACTAAAACTGTAAATATCTCTGGTTCTGTTCCATATTTTCGAGCTTACGAAGTGCCGAAAAATTCACCAAAAGATTACCTTTCTTTGACCACTTTGCCGGAGATTCTGGCTTTAGCCGTTCAGACTTGACTCACGTTTAAAGTTTGGACAAGGGGTCGAAAATTGAAGGGGCGCACCTTGCCATTTTTTGGGGGTGCCGAAAAAAATTGAGTTAGGCAGGTCAAGTGGTAGTTGAATGAGAGTAGACTCCAGGACCAGTCTTAGATTTGCGATATCTCTTATTTTTAAATGACTTATGGGGCAAAACGTGTGCACACCAAAAAAAATAAATTTCAAAATTTTTGCATCGAATGCTTTCTTTACATTCCGTAGGTGACGAAATAGTTCAAAATTCTGTCCTAACCTCACTTATGTGGTGCTCAGAGATGTCTAAAGTTTTCCGTCGTAGACTTTGACACGCCATAAAACACAAAACAAATAGGAATTTCGAGAAACGGAGACCGGATTCGTGATCCTGGGGTTCGAATCTATAAGTATGCCAAATGTCATGGAAATTCCAAGACGGTCATTTGTGGGCTTGCCCGGCTGAAGGCCTGTTTTGGCACTTTTCTGAAAACTAAAACTGTAAATATCTCTGGTTCTATTCCATATTTTCGAGCTTACGAAGTGCCGAAAAATTCACCAAAAGATTACCTTTCTTTGACCACTTTGCCGGAGATGCTGGTTTTAGCCGTTCAGACTTGACTCACGTTTAAAGTTTGGACAAGGGGTCGAAAATTGAAGGGGCGCACCTTGCCATTTTTTGGGGGTGCCGAAAAAAAAATTGAGTTAGGCAGGTCAAGTGGTAGTTGAATGAGAGTAGACTCCAGGACCAGTCTTAGATTTGCGATATCTCTTATTTTTAAATGACTTATGGGGCAAAACGTGTGCACACCAAAAAAAATAAATTTCAAAATTTTTGCATCGAATGCTTTCTTTACATTCCGTAGGTGACGAAATAGTTCAAAATTCTGTCCTAACCTCACTTATGTGGTGCTCAGAGATGTCTAAAGTTTTCCGTCGTAGACTTTGACACGCCATAAAACACAAAACAAATAGGAATTTCGAGAAACGGAGACCGGATTCGTGATCCTGGGGTTCGAATCTATAAGTATGCCAAATGTCATGGAAATCGGTGACGGTCATTTGTGGACTTGCCCGGCTGAAGGCCTGTTTTGGCACTTTTCTGAAAACTAAAACTGTAAATATCTCTGGTTCTATTCCATATTTTCGAGCTTACGAAGTGCCGAAAAATTCACCAAAAGATTACCTTTCTTTGACCACTTTGCCGGAGATTCTGGCTTTAGCCGTTCAGACTTGACTCACGTTTAAAGTTTGGACAAGGGGTCGAAAATTGAAGGGGCGCACCTTGCCATTTTTTGGGGGTGCCGAAAAAAAAATTGAGTTAGGCAGGTCAAGTGGTAGTTGAATGAGAGTAGACTCCAGGACCAGTCTTAGATTTGCGATATCTCTTATTTTTAAATGACTTATGGGGCAAAACGTGTGCACACCAAAAAAAATAAATTTCAAAATTTTTGCATCGAATGCTTTCTTTACATTCCGTAGGTGACGAAATAGTTCAAAATTCTGTCCTAACCTCACTTATGTGGTGCTCAGAGATGTCTAAAGTTTTCCGTCGTAGACTTTGACACGCCATAAAACACAAAACAAATAGGAATTTCGAGAATCGGAGACCGGATTCGTGATCCTGGGGTTCGAATCTATAAGTATGCCAAATGTCATGGAAATCGGTGACGGTCATTTGTGGACTTGCCCGGCTGAAGACCTGTTTTGGCACTTTTCTGAAAACTAAAACTGTAAATATCTCTGGTTCTATTCCATATTTTCGAGCTTACGAAGTGCCGAAAAATTCACCAAAAGATTACCTTTCTTTGACCACTTTGCCGGAGATTCTGGCTTTAGCCGTTCAGACTTGACTCACGTTTAAAGTTTGGACAAGGGGTCGAAAATTGAAGGGGCGCACCTTGCCATTTTTTGGGGGTGCCGAAAAAAAAATTGAGTTAGGCAGGTCAAGTGGTAGTTGAATGAGAGTAGACTCCAGGACCAGTCTTAGATTTGCGATATCTCTTATTTTTAAATGACTTATGGGGCAAAACGTGTGCACACCAAAAAAAATAAATTTCAAAATTTTTGCATCGAATGCTTTCTTTACATTCCGTAGGTGACGAAATAGTTCAAAATTCTGTCCTAACCTCACTTATGTGGTGCTCAGAGATGTCTAAAGTTTTCCGTCGTAGACTTTGACACGCCATAAAACACAAAACAAATAGGAATTTCGAGAAACGGAGACCGGATTCGTGATCCTGGGGTTCGAATCTATAAGTATGCCAAATGTCATGGAAATTCCAAGACGGTCATTTGTGGACTTGCCCGGCTGAAGGCCTGTTTTGGCACTTTTCTGAAAACTAAAACTGTAAATATCTCTGGTTCTATTCCATATTTTCGAGCTTACGAAGTGCCGAAAAATTCACCAAAAGATTACCTTTCTTTGACCACTTTGCCGGAGATGCTGGTTTTAGCCGTTCAGACTTGACTCACGTTTAAAGTTTGGACAAGGGGTCGAAAATTGAAGGGGCGCACCTTGCCATTTTTTGGGGGTGCCGAAAAAAAAATTGAGTTAGGCAGGTCAAGTGGTAGTTGAATGAGAGTAGACTCCAGGACCAGTCTTAGATTTGCGATATCTCTTATTTTTAAATGACTTATGGGGCAAAACGTGTGCACACCAAAAAAAATAAATTTCAAAATTTTTGCATCGAATGCTTTCTTTACATTCCGTAGGTGACGAAATAGTTCAAAATTCTGTCCTAACCTCACTTATGTGGTGCTCAGAGATGTCTAAAGTTTTCCGTCGTAGACTTTGACACGCCATAAAACACAAAACAAATAGGAATTTCGAGAAACGGAGACCGGATTCGTGATCCTGGGGTTCGAATCTATAAGTATGCCAAATGTCATGGAAATCGGTGACGGTCATTTGTGGACTTGCCCGGCTGAAGGCCTGTTTTGGCACTTTTCTGAAAACTAAAACTGTAAATATCTCTGGTTCTATTCCATATTTTCGAGCTTACGAAGTGCCGAAAAATTCACCAAAAGATTACCTTTCTTTGACCACTTTGCCGGAGATTCTGGCTTTAGCCGTTCAGACTTGACTCACGTTTAAAGTTTGGACAAGGGGTCGAAAATTGAAGGGGCGCACCTTGCCATTTTTTGGGGGTGCCGAAAAAAAAATTGAGTTAGGCAGGTCAAGTGGTAGTTGAATGAGAGTAGACTCCAGGACCAGTCTTAGATTTGCGATATCTCTTATTTTTAAATGACTTATGGGGCAAAACGTGTGCACACCAAAAAAAATAAATTTCAAAATTTTTGCATCGAATGCTTTCTTTACATTCCGTAGGTGACGAAATAGTTCAAAATTCTGTCCTAACCTCACTTATGTGGTGCTCAGAGATGTCTAAAGTTTTCCGTCGTAGACTTTGACACGCCATAAAACACAAAACAAATAGGAATTTCGAGAAACGGAGACCGGATTCGTGATCCTGGGGTTCGAATCTATAAGTATGCCAAATGTGATGGAAATCGGTGACGGTCATTTGTGGACTTGCCCGGCTGAAGGCCTGTTTTGGCACTTTTCTGAAAACTAAAACTGTAAATATCTCTGGTTCTATTCCATATTTTCGAGCTTACGAAGTGCCGAAAAATTCACCAAAAGATTACCTTTCTTTGACCACTTTGCCGGAGATTCTGGCTTTAGCCGTTCAGACTTGACTCACGTTTAAAGTTTGGACAAGGGGTCGAAAATTGAAGGGGCGCACCTCGCCATTTTTTGGGGGTGCCGAAAAAAAAATTGAGTTAGGCAGGTCAAGTGGTAGTTGAATGAGAGTAGACTCCAGGACCAGTCTTAGATTTGCGATATCTCTTATTTTTAAATGACTTATGGGGCAAAACGTGTGCACACCAAAAAAAAATAAATTTCAAAATTTTTGCATCGAATGCTTTCTTTACATTCCGTAGGTGACGAAATAGTTCAAAATTCTGTCCTAACCTCACTTATGTGGTGCTCAGAGATGTCTAAAGTTTTCCGTCGTAGACTTTGACACGCCATAAAACACAAAACAAATAGGAATTTCGAGAAACGGAGACCGGATTCGTGATCCTGGGGTTCGAATCTATAAGTATGCCAAATGTCATGGAAATCGGTGACGGTCATTTGTGGACTTGCCCGGCTGAAGACCTGTTTTGGCACTTTTCTGAAAACTAAAACTGTAAATATCTCTGGTTCTATTCCATATTTTCGAGCTTACGAAGTGCCGAAAAATTCACCAAAAGATTACCTTTCTTTGACCACTTTGCCGGAGATTCTGGCTTTAGCCGTTCAGACTTGACTCACGTTTAAAGTTTGGACAAGGGGTCGAAAATTGAAGGGGCGCACCTTGCCATTTTTTGGGGGTGCCGAAAAAAAAATTGAGTTAGGCAGGTCAAGTGGTAGTTGAATGAGAGTAGACTCCAGGACCAGTCTTAGATTTGCGATATCTCTTATTTTTAAATGACTTATGGGGCAAAACGTGTGCACACCAAAAAAAATAAATTTCAAAATTTTTGCATCGAATGCTTTCTTTACATTCCGTAGGTGACGAAATAGTTCAAAATTCTGTCCTAACCTCACTTATGTGGTGCTCAGAGATGTCTAAAGTTTTCCGTCGTAGACTTTGACACGCCATAAAACACAAAACAAATAGGAATTTCGAGAAACGGAGACCGGATTCGTGATCCTGGGGTTCGAATCTATAAGTATGCCAAATGTCATGGAAATCGGTGACGGTCATTTGTGGACTTGCCCGGCTGAAGACCTGTTTTGGCACTTTTCTGAAAACTAAAACTGTAAATATCTCTGGTTCTATTCCATATTTTCGAGCTTACGAAGTGCCGAAAAATTCACCAAAAGATTACCTTTCTTTGACCACTTTGCCGGAGATTCTGGCTTTAGCCGTTCAGACTTGACTCACGTTTAAAGTTTGGACAAGGGGTCGAAAATTGAAGGGGCGCACCTTGCCATTTTTTGGGGGTGCCGAAAAAAAATTGAGTTAGGCAGGTCAAGTGGTAGTTGAATGAGAGTAGACTCCAGGACCAGTCTTAGATTTGCGATATCTCTTATTTTTAAATGACTTATGGGGCAAAACGTGTGCACACCAAAAAAAATAAATTTCAAAATTTTTGCATCGAATGCTTTCTTTACATTCCGTAGGTGACGAAATAGTTCAAAATTCTGTCCTAACCTCACTTATGTGGTGCTCAGAGATGTCTAAAGTTTTCCGTCGTAGACTTTGACACGCCATAAAACACAAAACAAATAGGAATTTCGAGAAACGGAGACCGGATTCGTGATCCTGGGGTTCGAATCTATAAGTATGCCAAATGTCATGGAAATTCCAAGACGGTCATTTGTGGACTTGCCCGGCTGAAGGCCTGTTTTGGCACTTTTCTGAAAACTAAAACTGTAAATATCTCTGGTTCTATTCCATATTTTCGAGCTTACGAAGTGCCGAAAAATTCACCAAAAGATTACCTTTCTTTGACCACTTTGCCGGAGATGCTGGTTTTAGCCGTTCAGACTTGACTCACGTTTAAAGTTTGGACAAGGGGTCGAAAATTGAAGGGGCGCACCTTGCCATTTTTTGGGGGTGCCGAAAAAAAAATTGAGTTAGGCAGGTCAAGTGGTAGTTGAATGAGAGTAGACTCCAGGACCAGTCTTAGATTTGCGATATCTCTTATTTTTAAATGACTTATGGGGCAAAACGTGTGCACACCAAAAAAAATAAATTTCAAAATTTTTGCATCGAATGCTTTCTTTACATTCCGTAGGTGACGAAATAGTTCAAAATTCTGTCCTAACCTCACTTATGTGGTGCTCAGAGATGTCTAAAGTTTTCCGTCGTAGACTTTGACACGCCATAAAACACAAAACAAATAGGAATTTCGAGAAACGGAGACCGGATTCGTGATCCTGGGGTTCGAATCTATAAGTATGCCAAATGTCATGGAAATCGGTGACGGTCATTTGTGGACTTGCCCGGCTGAAGGCCTGTTTTGGCACTTTTCTGAAAACTAAAACTGTAAATATCTCTGGTTCTATTCCATATTTTCGAGCTTACGAAGTGCCGAAAAATTCACCAAAAGATTACCTTTCTTTGACCACTTTGCCGGAGATTCTGGCTTGAGCCGTTCAGACTTGACTCACGTTTAAAGTTTGGACAAGGGGTCGAAAATTGAAGGGGCGCACCTCGCCATTTTTTGGGGGTGCCGAAAAAAAAATTGAGTTAGGCAGGTCAAGTGGTAGTTGAATGAGAGTAGACTCCAGGACCAGTCTTAGATTTGCGATATCTCTTATTTTTAAATGACTTATGGGGCAAAACGTGTGCACACCAAAAAAAATAAATTTCAAAATTTTTGCATCGAATGCTTTCTTTACATTCCGTAGGTGACGAAATAGTTCAAAATTCTGTCCTAACCTCACTTATGTGGTGCTCAGAGATGTCTAAAGCTTTCCGTCGTAGACTTTGACACGCCATAAAACACAAAACAAATAGGAATTTCGAGAAACGGGGACCGGATTCGTGATCCTGGGGTTCGAATCTATAAGTATGCCAAATGTCATGGAAATCGGTGACGGTCATTTGTGGACTTGCCCGGCTGAAGACCTGTTTTGGCACTTTTCTGAAAACTAAAACTGTAAATATCTCTGGTTCTATTCCATATTTTCGAGCTTACGAAGTGCCGAAAAATTCACCAAAAGATTACCTTTCTTTGACCACTTTGCCGGAGATTCTGGCTTTAGCCGTTCAGACTTGACTCACGTTTAAAGTTTGGACAAGGGGTCGAAAATTGAAGGGGCGCACCTTGCCATTTTTTGGGGGTGCCGAAAAAAAAATTGAGTTATGCAGGTCAAGTGGTAGTTGAATGAGAGTAGACTCCAGGACCAGTCTTAGATTTGCGATATCTCTTATTTTTAAATGACTTATGGGGCAAAACGTGTGCACACCAAAAAAAATAAATTTCAAAATTTTTGCATCGAATGCTTTCTTTACATTCCGTAGGTGACGAAATAGTTCAAAATTCTGTCCTAACCTCACTTATGTGGTGCTCAGAGATGTCTAAAGTTTTCCGTCGTAGACTTTGACACGCCATAAAACACAAAACAAATAGGAATTTCGAGAAACGGAGACCGGATTCGTGATCCTGGGGTTCGAATCTATAAGTATGCCAAATGTCATGGAAATCGGTGACGGTCATTTGTGGACTTGCCCGGCTGAAGGCCTGTTTTGGCACTTTTCTGAAAACTAAAACTGTAAATATCTCTGGTTCTATTCCATATTTTCGAGCTTACGAAGTGCCGAAAAATTCACCAAAAGATTACCTTTCTTTGACCACTTTGCCGGAGATTCTGGCTTTAGCCGTTCAGACTTGAATCACGTTTAAAGTTTGGACAAGGGGTCGAAAATTGAAGGGGCGCACCTTGCCATTTTTTGGGGGTGCCGAAAAAAAAATTGAGTTAGGCAGGTCAAGTGGTAGTTGAATGAGAGTAGACTCCAGGACCAGTCTTAGATTTGCGATATCTCTTATTTTTAAATGACTTATGGGGCAAAGCGTGTGCACACCAAAAAAAATAAATTTCAAAATTTTTGCATCGAATGCTTTCTTTACATTCCGTAGGTGACGAAATAGTTCAAAATTCTGTCCTAACCTCACTTATGTGGTGCTCAGAGATGTCTAAAGTTTTCCGTCGTAGACTTTGACACGCCATAAAACACAAAACAAATAGGAATTTCGAGAAACGGAGACCGGATTCGTGATCCTGGGGTTCGAATCTATAAGTATGCCAAATGTCATGGAAATCGGTGACGGTCATTTGTGGACTTGCCCGGCTGAAGGCCTGTTTTGGCACTTTTCTGAAAACTAAAACTGTAAATATCTCTGGTTCTATTCCATATTTTCGAGCTTACGAAGTGCCGAAAAATTCACCAAAAGATTACCTTTCTTTGACCACTTTGCCGGAGATTCTGGCTTTAGCCGTTCAGACTTGACTCACGTTTAAAGTTTGGACAAGGGGTCGAAAATTGAAGGGGCGCACCTTGCCATTTTTTGGGGGTGCCGAAAAAAAAATTGAGTTAGGCAGGTCAAGTGGTAGTTGAATGAGAGTAGACTCCAGGACCAGTCTTAGATTTGCGATATCTCTTATTTTTAAATGACTTATGGGGCAAAACGTGTGCACACCAAAAAAAATAAATTTCAAAATTTTTGCATCGAATGCTTTCTTTACATTCCGTAGGTGACGAAATAGTTCAAAATTCTGTCCTAACCTCACTTATGTGGTGCTCAGAGATGTCTAAAGTTTTCCGTCGTAGACTTTGACACGCCATAAAACACAAAACAAATAGGAATTTCGAGAAACGGAGACCGGATTCGTGATCCTGGGGTTCGAATCTATAAGTATGCCAAATGTCATGGAAATCGGTGACGGTCATTTGTGGACTTGCCCGGCTGAAGGCCTGTTTTGGCACTTTTCTGAAAACTAAAACTGTAAATATCTCTGGTTCTATTCCATATTTTCGAGCTTACGAAGTGCCGAAAAATTCACCAAAAGATTACCTTTCTTTGACCACTTTGCCGGAGATTCTGGCTTGAGCCGTTCAGACTTGACTCACGTTTAAAGTTTGGACAAGGGGTCGAAAATTGAAGGGGCGCACCTCGCCATTTTTTGGGGGTGCCGAAAAAAAAATTGAGTTAGGCAGGTCAAGTGGTAGTTGAATGAGAGTAGACTCCAGGACCAGTCTTAGATTTGCGATATCTCTTATTTTTAAATGACTTATGGGGCAAAACGTGTGCACACCAAAAAAAATAAATTTCAAAATTTTTGCATCGAATGCTTTCTTTACATTCCGTAGGTGACGAAATAGTTCAAAATTCTGTCCTAACCTCACTTATGTGGTGCTCAGAGATGTCTAAAGCTTTCCGTCGTAGACTTTGACACGCCATAAAACACAAAACAAATAGGAATTTCGAGAAACGGGGACCGGATTCGTGATCCTGGGGTTCGAATCTATAAGTATGCCAAATGTCATGGAAATCGGTGACGGTCATTTGTGGACTTGCCCGGCTGAAGACCTGTTTTGGCACTTTTCTGAAAACTAAAACTGTAAATATCTCTGGTTCTATTCCATATTTTCGAGCTTACGAAGTGCCGAAAAATTCACCAAAAGATTACCTTTCTTTGACCACTTTGCCGGAGATTCTGGCTTTAGCCGTTCAGACTTGACTCACGTTTAAAGTTTGGACAAGGGGTCGAAAATTGAAGGGGCGCACCTTGCCATTTTTTGGGGGTGCCGAAAAAAAAATTGAGTTATGCAGGTCAAGTGGTAGTTGAATGAGAGTAGACTCCAGGACCAGTCTTAGATTTGCGATATCTCTTATTTTTAAATGACTTATGGGGCAAAACGTGTGCACACCAAAAAAAATAAATTTCAAAATTTTTGCATCGAATGCTTTCTTTACATTCCGTAGGTGACGAAATAGTTCAAAATTCTGTCCTAACCTCACTTATGTGGTGCTCAGAGATGTCTAAAGTTTTCCGTCGTAGACTTTGACACGCCATAAAACACAAAACAAATAGGAATTTCGAGAAACGGAGACCGGATTCGTGATCCTGGGGTTCGAATCTATAAGTATGCCAAATGTCATGGAAATCGGTGACGGTCATTTGTGGACTTGCCCGGCTGAAGGCCTGTTTTGGCACTTTTCTGAAAACTAAAACTGTAAATATCTCTGGTTCTATTCCATATTTTCGAGCTTACGAAGTGCCGAAAAATTCACCAAAAGATTACCTTTCTTTGACCACTTTGCCGGAGATTCTGGCTTTAGCCGTTCAGACTTGAATCACGTTTAAAGTTTGGACAAGGGGTCGAAAATTGAAGGGGCGCACCTTGCCATTTTTTGGGGGTGCCGAAAAAAAAATTGAGTTAGGCAGGTCAAGTGGTAGTTGAATGAGAGTAGACTCCAGGACCAGTCTTAGATTTGCGATATCTCTTATTTTTAAATGACTTATGGGGCAAAGCGTGTGCACACCAAAAAAAATAAATTTCAAAATTTTTGCATCGAATGCTTTCTTTACATTCCGTAGGTGACGAAATAGTTCAAAATTCTGTCCTAACCTCACTTATGTGGTGCTCAGAGATGTCTAAAGTTTTCCGTCGTAGACTTTGACACGCCATAAAACACAAAACAAATAGGAATTTCGAGAAACGGAGACCGGATTCGTGATCCTGGGGTTCGAATCTATAAGTATGCCAAATGTCATGGAAATCGGTGACGGTCATTTGTGGACTTGCCCGGCTGAAGGCCTGTTTTGGCACTTTTCTGAAAACTAAAACTGTAAATATCTCTGGTTCTATTCCATATTTTCGAGCTTACGAAGTGCCGAAAAATTCACCAAAAGATTACCTTTCTTTGACCACTTTGCCGGAGATTCTGGCTTTAGCCGTTCAGACTTGACTCACGTTTAAAGTTTGGACAAGGGGTCGAAAATTGAAGGGGCGCACCTTGCCATTTTTTGGGGGTGCCGAAAAAAAAATTGAGTTAGGCAGGTCAAGTGGTAGTTGAATGAGAGTAGACTCCAGGACCAGTCTTAGATTTGCGATATCTCTTATTTTTAAATGACTTATGGGGCAAAACGTGTGCACACCAAAAAAAATAAATTTCAAAATTTTTGCATCGAATGCTTTCTTTACATTCCGTAGGTGACGAAATAGTTCAAAATTCTGTCCTAACCTCACTTATGTGGTGCTCAGAGATGTCTAAAGTTTTCCGTCGTAGACTTTGACACGCCATAAAACACAAAACAAATAGGAATTTCGAGAAACGGAGACCGGATTCGTGATCCTGGGGTTCGAATCTATAAGTATGCCAAATGTCATGGAAATCGGTGACGGTCATTTGTGGACTTGCCCGGCTGAAGGCCTGTTTTGGCACTTTTCTGAAAACTAAAACTGTAAATATCTCTGGTTCTATTCCATATTTTCGAGCTTACGAAGTGCCGAAAAATTCACCAAAAGATTACCTTTCTTTGACCACTTTGCCGGAGATTCTGGCTTTAGCCGTTCAGACTTGACTCACGTTTAAAGTTTGGACAAGGGGTCGAAAATTGAAGGGGCGCACCTTGCCATTTTTTGGGGGTGCCGAAAAAAAAATTGAGTTAGGCAGGTCAAGTGGTAGTTGAATGAGAGTAGACTCCAGGACCAGTCTTAGATTTGCGATATCTCTTATTTTTAAATGACTTATGGGGCAAAACGTGTGCACACCAAAAAAAAATAAATTTCAAAATTTTTGCATCGAATGCTTTCTTTACATTCCGTAGGTGACGAAATAGTTCAAAATTCTGTCCTAACCTCACTTATGTGGTGCTCAGAGATGTCTAAAGTTTTCCGTCGTAGACTTTGACACGCCATAAAACACAAAACAAATAGGAATTTCGAGAAACGGAGACCGGATTCGTGATCCTGGGGTTCGAATCTATAAGTATGCCAAATGTCATGGAAATCGGTGACGGTCATTTGTGGGCTTGCCCGGCTGAAGACCTGTTTTGGCACTTTTCTGAAAACTAAAACTGTAAATATCTCTGGTTCTATTCCATATTTTCGAGCTTACGAAGTGCCGAAAAATTCACCAAAAGATTACCTTTCTTTGACCACTTTGCCAGAGATTCTGGCTTTAGCCGTTCAGACTTGACTCACGTTTAAAGTTTGGACAAGGGGTCGAAAATTGAAGGGGCGCACCTTGCCATTTTTTGGGGGTGCCGAAAAAAAAATTGAGTTAGGCAGGTCAAGTGGTAGTTGAATGAGAGTAGACTCCAGGACCAGTCTTAGATTTGCGATATCTCTTATTTTTAAATGACTTATGGGGCAAAACGTGTGCACACCAAAAAAAATAAATTTCAAAATTTTTGCATCGAATGCTTTCTTTACATTCCGTAGGTGACGAAATAGTTCAAAATTCTGTCCTAACCTCACTTATGTGGTGCTCAGAGATGTCTAAAGTTTTCCGTCGTAGACTTTGACACGCCATAAAACACAAAACAAATAGGAATTTCGAGAAACGGAGACCGGATTCGTGATCCTGGGGTTCGAATCTCTAAGTATGCCAAATGTCATGGAAATCGGTGACGGTCATTTGTGGACTTGCCCGGCTGAAGGCCTGTTTTGGCACTTTTCTGAAAAAAAAAAACTGTAAATATCTCTGGTTCTATTCCATATTTTCGAGCTTACGAAGTGCCGAAAAATTCACCAAAAGATTACCTTTCTTTGACCACTTTGCCGGAGATTCTGGCTTTAGCCGTTCAGACTTGACTCACGTTTAAAGTTTGGACAAGGGGTCGAAAATTGAAGGGGCGCACCTTGCCATTTTTTGGGGGTGCCGAAAAAAAATTGAGTTAGGCAGGTCAAGTGGTAGTTGAATGAGAGTAGACTCCAGGACCAGTCTTAGATTTGCGATAATTCTTATTTTTAAATGACTTATGGGGCAAAACGTATGCACACCAAAAAAAATAAATTTCAAAATTTTTGCATCGAATGCTTTCTTTACATTCCGTAGGTGACGAAATAGTTCAAAATTCTGTCCTAACCTCACTTATGTGGTGCTCAGAGATGTCTAAAGTTTTCCGTCGTAGACTTTGACACGCCATAAAACACAAAACAAATAGGAATTTCGAGAAACGGAGACCGGATTCGTGATCCTGGGGTTCGAATCTCTAAGTATGCCAAATGTCATGGAAATCGGTGACGGTCATTTGTGGACTTGCCCGGCTGAAGGCCTGTTTTGGCACTTTTCTGAAAACTAAAACTGTAAATATCTCTGGTTCTATTCCATATTTTCGAGCTTACGAAGTGCCGAAAAATTCACCAAAAGATTACCTTTCTTTGACCACTTTGCCGGAGATTCTGGCTTTAGCCGTTCAGACTTGACTCACGTTTAAAGTTTGGACAAGGGGTCGAAAATTGAAGGGGCGCACCTTGCCATTTTTTGGGGGTGCCGAAAAAAAATTGAGTTAGGCAGGTCAAGTGGTAGTTGAATGAGAGTAGACTCCAGGACCAGTCTTAGATTTGCGATATCTCTTATTTTTAAATGACTTATGGGGCAAAACGTGTGCACACCAAAAAAAATAAATTTCAAAATTTTTGCATCGAATGCTTTCTTTACATTCCGTAGGTGACGAAATAGTTCAAAATTCTGTCCTAACCTCACTTATGTGGTGCTCAGAGATGTCTAAAGTTTTCCGTCGTAGACTTTGACACGCCATAAAACACAAAACAAATAGGAATTTCGAGAAACGGAGACCGGATTCGTGATCCTGGGGTTCGAATCTATAAGTATGCCAAATGTCATGGAAATCGGTGACGGTCATTTGTGGACTTGCCCGGCTGAAGGCCTGTTTTGGCACTTTTCTGAAAACTAAAACTGTAAATATCTCTGGTTCTATTCCATATTTTCGAGCTTACGAAGTGCCGAAAAATTCACCAAAAGATTACCTTTCTTTGACCACTTTGCCGGAGATTCTGGCTTTAGCAGGTCAGACTTGACTCACGTTTAAAGTTTGGACAAGGGGTCGAAAATTGAAGGGGCGCACCTAGCCATTTTTTGGGGGTGCCGAAAAAAAAATTGAGTTAGGCAGGTCAAGTGGTAGTTGAATGAGAGTAGACTCCAGGACCAGTCTTAGATTTGCGATATCTCTTATTTTTAAATGACTTATGGGGCAAAACGTGTGCACACCAAAAAAAATAAATTTCAAAATTTTTGCATCGAATGCTTTCTTTACATTCCGTAGGTGACGAAATAGTTCAAAATTCTGTCCTAACCTCACTTATGTGGTGCTCAGAGATGTCTAAAGTTTTCCGTCGTAGACTTTGACACGCCATAAAACACAAAACAAATAGGAATTTCGAGAAACGGAGACCGGATTCGTGATCCTGGGGTTCGAATCTATAAGTATGCCAAATGTCATGGAAATCGGTGACGGTCATTTGTGGACTTGCCCGGCTGAAGGCCTGTTTTGGCACTTTTCTGAAAACTAAAACTGTAAATATCTCTGGTTCTATTCCATATTTTCGAGCTTACGAAGTGCCGAAAAATTCACCAAAAGATTACCTTTCTTTGACCACTTTGCCGGAGATTCTGGCTTTAGCCGTTCAGACTTGACTCACGTTTAAAGTTTGGACAAGGGGTCGAAAATTGAAGGGGCGCACCTTGCCATTTTTTGGGGGTGCCGAAAAAAAAATTGAGTTAGGCAGGTCAAGTGGTAGTTGAATGAGAGTAGACTCCAGGACCAGTCTTAGATTTGCGATATCTCTTATTTTTAAATGACTTATGGGGCAAAACGTGTGCACACCAAAAAAAATAAATTTCAAAATTTTTGCATCGAATGCTTTCTTTACATTCCGTAGGTGACGAAATAGTTCAAAATTCTGTCCTAACCTCACTTATGTGGTGCTCAGAGATGTCTAAAGTTTTCCGTCGTAGACTTTGACACGCCATAAAACACAAAACAAATAGGAATTTCGAGAAACGGAGACCGGATTCGTGATCCTGGGGTTCGAATCTATAAGTATGCCAAATGTCATGGAAATCGGTGACGGTCATTTGTGGACTTGCCCGGCTGAAGGCCTGTTTTGGCACTTTTCTGAAAACTAAAACTGTAAATATCTCTGGTTCTATTCCATATTTTCGAGCTTACGAAGTGCCGAAAAATTCACCAAAAGATTACCTTTCTTTGACCACTTTGCCGGAGATTCTGGCTTTAGCCGTTCAGACTTGACTCACGTTTAAAGTTTGGACAAGGGGTCGAAAATTGAAGGGGCGCACCTCGCCATTTTTTGGGGGTGCCGAAAAAAAAATTGAGTTAGGCAGGTCAAGTGGTAGTTGAATGAGAGTAGACTCCAGGACCAGTCTTAGATTTGCGATATCTCTTATTTTTAAATGACTTATGGGGCAAAACGTGTGCACACCAAAAAAAATAAATTTCAAAATTTTTGCATCGAATGCTTTCTTTACATTCCGTAGGTGACGAAATAGTTCAAAATTCTGTCCTAACCTCACTTATGTGGTGCTCAGAGATGTCTAAAGTTTTCCGTCGTAGACTTTGACACGCCATAAAACACAAAACAAATAGGAATTTCGAGAAACGGGGACCGGATTCGTGATCCTGGGGTTCGAATCTATAAGTATGCCAAATGTCATGGAAATCGGTGACGGTCATTTGTGGACTTGCCCGGCTGAAGACCTGTTTTGGCACTTTTCTGAAAACTAAAACTGTAAATATCTCTGGTTCTATTCCATATTTTCGAGCTTACGAAGTGCCGAAAAATTCACCAAAAGATTACCTTTCTTTGACCACTTTGCCGGAGATTCTGGCTTTAGCCGTTCAGACTTGACTCACGTTTAAAGTTTGGACAAGGGGTCGAAAATTGAAGGGGCGCACCTTGCCATTTTTTGGGGGTGCCGAAAAAAAAATTGAGTTAGGCAGGTCAAGTGGTAGTTGAATGAGAGTAGACTCCAGGACCAGTCTTAGATTTGCGATATCTCTTATTTTTAAATGACTTATGGGGCAAAACGTGTGCACACCAAAAAAAATAAATTTCAAAATTTTTGCATCGAATGCTTTCTTTACATTCCGTAGGTGACGAAATAGTTCAAAATTCTGTCCTAACCTCACTTATGTGGTGCTCAGAGATGTCTAAAGTTTTCCGTCGTAGACTTTGACACGCCATAAAACACAAAACAAATAGGAATTTCGAGAAACGGAGACCGGATTCGTGATCCTGGGGTTCGAATCTATAAGTATGCCAAATGTCATGGAAATCGGTGACGGTCATTTGTGGACTTGCCCGGCTGAAGGCCTGTTTTGGCACTTTTCTGAAAACTAAAACTGTAAATATCTCTGGTTCTATTCCATATTTTCGAGCTTACGAAGTGCCGAAAAATTCACCAAAAGATTACCTTTCTTTGACCACTTTGCCGGAGATTCTGGCTTTAGCCGTTCAGACTTGACTCACGTTTAAAGTTTGGACAAGGGGTCGAAAATTGAAGAGGCGCACCTTGCCATTTTTTGGGGGTGCCGAAAAAAAAATTGAGTTAGGCAGGTCAAGTGGTAGTTGAATGAGAGTAGACTCCAGGACCAGTCTTAGATTTGCGATATCTCTTATTTTTAAATGACTTATGGGGCAAAACGTGTGCACACCAAAAAAAATAAATTTCAAAATTTTTGCATCGAATGCTTTCTTTACATTCCGTAGGTGACGAAATAGTTCAAAATTCTGTCCTAACCTCACTTATGTGGTGCTCAGAGATGTCTAAAGTTTTCCGTCGTAGACTTTGACACGCCATAAAACACAAAACAAATAGGAATTTCGAGAAACGGAGACCGGATTCGTGATCCTGGGGTTCGAATCTATAAGTATGCCAAATGTCATGGAAATCGGTGACGGTCATTTGTGGACTTGCCCGGCTGAAGGCCTGTTTTGGCACTTTTCTGAAAACTAAAACTGTAAATATCTCTGGTTCTATTCCATATTTTCGAGCTTACGAAGTGCCGAAAAATTCACCAAAAGATTACCTTTCTTTGACCACTTTGCCGGAGATTCTGGCTTTAGCCGGTCAGACTTGACTCACGTTTAAAGTTTGGACAAGGGGTCGAAAATTGAAGGGGCGCACCTAGCCATTTTTTGGGGGTGCCGAAAAAAAAATTGAGTTAGGCAGGTCAAGTGGTAGTTGAATGAGAGTAGACTCCAGGACCAGTCTTAGATTTGCGATATCTCTTATTTTTAAATGACTTATGGGGCAAAACGTGTGCACACCAAAAAAAATAAATTTCAAAATTTTTGCATCGAATGCTTTCTTTACATTCCGTAGGTGACGAAATAGTTCAAAATTCTGTCCTAACCTCACTTATGTGGTGCTCAGAGATGTCTAAAGTTTTCCGTCGTAGACTTTGACACGCCATAAAACACAAAACAAATAGGAATTTCGAGAAACGGAGACCGGATTCGTGATCCTGGGGTTCGAATCTATAAGTATGCCAAATGTCATGGAAATCGGTGACGGTCATTTGTGGACTTGCCCGGCTGAAGGCCTGTTTTGGCACTTTTCTGAAAACTAAAACTGTAAATATCTCTGGTTCTATTCCATATTTTCGAGCTTACGAAGTGCCGAAAAATTCACCAAAAGATTACCTTTCTTTGACCACTTTGCCGGAGATTCTGGCTTTAGCCGTTCAGACTTGACTCACGTTTAAAGTTTGGACAAGGGGTCGAAAATTGAAGGGGCGCACCTTGCCATTTTTTGGGGGTGCCGAAAAAAAAATTGAGTTAGGCAGGTCAAGTGGTAGTTGAATGAGAGTAGACTCCAGGACCAGTCTTAGATTTGCGATATCTCTTATTTTTAAATGACTTATGGGGCAAAACGTGTGCACACCAAAAAAAATAAATTTCAAAATTTTTGCATCGAATGCTTTCTTTACATTCCGTAGGTGACGAAATAGTTCAAAATTCTGTCCTAACCTCACTTATGTGGTGCTCAGAGATGTCTAAAGTTTTCCGTCGTAGACTTTGACACGCCATAAAACACAAAACAAATAGGAATTTCGAGAAACGGAGACCGGATTCGTGATCCTGGGGTTCGAATCTATAAGTATGCCAAATGTCATGGAAATCGGTGACGGTCATTTGTGGACTTGCCCGGCTGAAGGCCTGTTTTGGCACTTTTCTGAAAACTAAAACTGTAAATATCTCTGGTTCTATTCCATATTTTCGAGCTTACGAAGTGCCGAAAAATTCACCAAAAGATTACCTTTCTTTGACCACTTTGCCGGAGATTCTGGCTTTAGCCGTTCAGACTTGACTCACGTTTAAAGTTTGGACAAGGGGTCGAAAATTGAAGGGGCGCACCTCGCCATTTTTTGGGGGTGCCGAAAAAAAAATTGAGTTAGGCAGGTCAAGTGGTAGTTGAATGAGAGTAGACTCCAGGACCAGTCTTAGATTTGCGATATCTCTTATTTTTAAATGACTTATGGGGCAAAACGTGTGCACACCAAAAAAAATAAATTTCAAAATTTTTGCATCGAATGCTTTCTTTACATTCCGTAGGTGACGAAATAGTTCAAAATTCTGTCCTAACCTCACTTATGTGGTGCTCAGAGATGTCTAAAGTTTTCCGTCGTAGACTTTGACACGCCATAAAACACAAAACAAATAGGAATTTCGAGAAACGGGGACCGGATTCGTGATCCTGGGGTTCGAATCTATAAGTATGCCAAATGTCATGGAAATCGGTGACGGTCATTTGTGGACTTGCCCGGCTGAAGGCCTGTTTTGGCACTTTTCTGAAAACTAAAACTGTAAATATCTCTGGTTCTATTCCATATTTTCGAGCTTACGAAGTGCCGAAAAATTCACCAAAAGATTACCTTTCTTTGACCACTTTGCCGGAGATTCTGGCTTTAGCAGGTCAGACTTGACTCACGTTTAAAGTTTGGACAAGGGGTCGAAAATTGAAGGGGCGCACCTAGCCATTTTTTGGGGGTGCCGAAAAAAAAATTGAGTTAGGCAGGTCAAGTGGTAGTTGAATGAGAGTAGACTCCAGGACCAGTCTTAGATTTGCGATATCTCTTATTTTTAAATGACTTATGGGGCAAAACGTGTGCACACCAAAAAAAATAAATTTCAAAATTTTTGCATCGAATGCTTTCTTTACATTCCGTAGGTGACGAAATAGTTCAAAATTCTGTCCTAACCTCACTTATGTGGTGCTCAGAGATGTCTAAAGTTTTCCGTCGTAGACTTTGACACGCCATAAAACACAAAACAAATAGGAATTTCGAGAAACGGAGACCGGATTCGTGATCCTGGGGTTCGAATCTATAAGTATGCCAAATGTCATGGAAATCGGTGACGGTCATTTGTGGACTTGCCCGGCTGAAGGCCTGTTTTGGCACTTTTCTGAAAACTAAAACTGTAAATATCTCTGGTTCTATTCCATATTTTCGAGCTTACGAAGTGCCGAAAAATTCACCAAAAGATTACCTTTCTTTGACCACTTTGCCGGAGATTCTGGCTTTAGCAGGTCAGACTTGACTCACGTTTAAAGTTTGGACAAGGGGTCGAAAATTGAAGGGGCGCACCTAGCCATTTTTTGGGGGTGCCGAAAAAAAAATTGAGTTAGGCAGGTCAAGTGGTAGTTGAATGAGAGTAGACTCCAGGACCAGTCTTAGATTTGCGATATCTCTTATTTTTAAATGACTTATGGGGCAAAACGTGTGCACACCAAAAAAAATAAATTTCAAAATTTTTGCATCGAATGCTTTCTTTACATTCCGTAGGTGACGAAATAGTTCAAAATTCTGTCCTAACCTCACTTATGTGGTGCTCAGAGATGTCTAAAGTTTTCCGTCGTAGACTTTGACACGCCATAAAACACAAAACAAATAGGAATTTCGAGAAACGGAGACCGGATTCGTGATCCTGGGGTTCGAATCTATAAGTATGCCAAATGTCATGGAAATCGGTGACGGTCATTTGTGGACTTGCCCGGCTGAAGGCCTGTTTTGGCACTTTTCTGAAAACTAAAACTGTAAATATCTCTGGTTCTATTCCATATTTTCGAGCTTACGAAGTGCCGAAAAATTCACCAAAAGATTACCTTTCTTTGACCACTTTGCCGGAGATTCTGGCTTTAGCCGTTCAGACTTGACTCACGTTTAAAGTTTGGACAAGGGGTCGAAAATTGAAGGGGCGCACCTTGCCATTTTTTGGGGGTGCCGAAAAAAAAATTGAGTTAGGCAGGTCAAGTGGTAGTTGAATGAGAGTAGACTCCAGGACCAGTCTTAGATTTGCGATATCTCTTATTTTTAAATGACTTATGGGGCAAAACGTGTGCACACCAAAAAAAATAAATTTCAAAATTTTTGCATCGAATGCTTTCTTTACATTCCGTAGGTGACGAAATAGTTCAAAATTCTGTCCTAACCTCACTTATGTGGTGCTCAGAGATGTCTAAAGTTTTCCGTCGTAGACTTTGACACGCCATAAAACACAAAACAAATAGGAATTTCGAAAAACGGAGACCGGATTCGTGATCCTGGGGTTCGAATCTATAAGTATGCCAAATGTCATGGAAATCGGTGACGGTCATTTGTGGACTTGCCCGGCTGAAGGCCTGTTTTGGCACTTTTCTGAAAACTAAAACTGTAAATATCTCTGGTTCTATTCCATATTTTCGAGCTTACGAAGTGCCGAAAAATTCACCAAAAGATTACCTTTCTTTGACCACTTTGCCGGAGATTCTGGCTTTAGCCGTTCAGACTTGACTCACGTTTAAAGTTTGGACAAGGGGTCGAAAATTGAAGGGGCGCACCTCGCCATTTTTTGGGGGTGCCGAAAAAAAAATTGAGTTAGGCAGGTCAAGTGGTAGTTGAATGAGAGTAGACTCCAGGACCAGTCTTAGATTTGCGATATCTCTTATTTTTAAATGACTTATGGGGCAAAACGTGTGCACACCAAAAAAAATAAATTTCAAAATTTTTGCATCGAATGCTTTCTTTACATTCCGTAGGTGACGAAATAGTTCAAAATTCTGTCCTAACCTCACTTATGTGGTGCTCAGAGATGTCTAAAGTTTTCCGTCGTAGACTTTGACACGCCATAAAACACAAAACAAATAGGAATTTCGAGAAACGGGGACCGGATTCGTGATCCTGGGGTTCGAATCTATAAGTATGCCAAATGTCATGGAAATCGGTGACGGTCATTTGTGGACTTGCCCGGCTGAAGACCTGTTTTGGCACTTTTCTGAAAACTAAAACTGTAAATATCTCTGGTTCTATTCCATATTTTCGAGCTTACGAAGTGCCGAAAAATTCACCAAAAGATTACCTTTCTTTGACCACTTTGCCGGAGATTCTGGCTTTAGCCGTTCAGACTTGACTCACGTTTAAAGTTTGGACAAGGGGTCGAAAATTGAAGGGGCGCACCTTGCCATTTTTTGGGGGTGCCGAAAAAAAAATTGAGTTAGGCAGGTCAAGTGGTAGTTGAATGAGAGTAGACTCCAGGACCAGTCTTAGATTTGCGATATCTCTTATTTTTAAATGACTTATGGGGCAAAACGTGTGCACACCAAAAAAAATAAATTTCAAAATTTTTGCATCGAATGCTTTCTTTACATTCCGTAGGTGACGAAATAGTTCAAAATTCTGTCCTAACCTCACTTATGTGGTGCTCAGAGATGTCTAAAGTTTTCCGTCGTAGACTTTGACACGCCATAAAACACAAAACAAATAGGAATTTCGAGAAACGGAGACCGGATTCGTGATCCTGGGGTTCGAATCTATAAGTATGCCAAATGTCATGGAAATCGGTGACGGTCATTTGTGGACTTGCCCGGCTGAAGGCCTGTTTTGGCACTTTTCTGAAAACTAAAACTGTAAATATCTCTGGTTCTATTCCATATTTTCGAGCTTACGAAGTGCCGAAAAATTCACCAAAAGATTACCTTTCTTTGACCACTTTGCCGGAGATTCTGGCTTTAGCCGTTCAGACTTGACTCACGTTTAAAGTTTGGACAAGGGGTCGAAAATTGAAGGGGCGCACCTTGCCATTTTTTGGGGGTGCCGAAAAAAAAATTGAGTTAGGCAGGTCAAGTGGTAGTTGAATGAGAGTAGACTCCAGGACCAGTCTTAGATTTGCGATATCTCTTATTTTTAAATGACTTATGGGGCAAAACGTGTGCACACCAAAAAAAATAAATTTCAAAATTTTTGCATCGAATGCTTTCTTTACATTCCGTAGGTGACGAAATAGTTCAAAATTCTGTCCTAACCTCACTTATGTGGTGCTCAGAGATGTCTAAAGTTTTCCGTCGTAGACTTTGACACGCCATAAAACACAAAACAAATAGGAATTTCGAGAAACGGAGACCGGATTCGTGATCCTGGGGTTCGAATCTATAAGTATGCCAAATGTCATGGAAATCGGTGACGGTCATTTGTGGACTTGCCCGGCTGAAGGCCTGTTTTGGCACTTTTCTGAAAACTAAAACTGTAAATATCTCTGGTTCTATTCCATATTTTCGAGCTTACGAAGTGCCGAAAAATTCACCAAAAGATTACCTTTCTTTGACCACTTTGCCGGAGATTCTGGCTTTAGCCGTTCAGACTTGACTCACGTTTAAAGTTTGGACAAGGGGTCGAAAATTGAAGGGGCGCACCTAGCCATTTTTTGGGGGTGCCGAAAAAAAAATTGAGTTAGGCAGGTCAAGTGGTAGTTGAATGAGAGTAGACTCCAGGACCAGTCTTAGATTTGCGATATCTCTTATTTTTAAATGACTTATGGGGCAAAACGTGTGCACACCAAAAAAAATAAATTTCAAAATTTTTGCATCGAATGCTTTCTTTACATTCCGTAGGTGACGAAATAGTTCAAAATTCTGTCCTAACCTCACTTATGTGGTGCTCAGAGATGTCTAAAGTTTTCCGTCGTAGACTTTGACACGCCATAAAACACAAAACAAATAGGAATTTCGAGAAACGGAGACCGGATTCGTGATCCTGGGGTTCGAATCTATAAGTATGCCAAATGTCATGGAAATCGGTGACGGTCATTTGTGGACTTGCCCGGCTGAAGGCCTGTTTTGGCACTTTTCTGAAAACTAAAACTGTAAATATCTCTGGTTCTATTCCATATTTTCGAGCTTACGAAGTGCCGAAAAATTCACCAAAAGATTACCTTTCTTTGACCACTTTGCCGGAGATTCTGGCTTTAGCCGTTCAGACTTGACTCACGTTTAAAGTTTGGACAAGGGGTCGAAAATTGAAGGGGCGCACCTTGCCATTTTTTGGGGGTGCCGAAAAAAAAATTGAGTTAGGCAGGTCAAGTGGTAGTTGAATGAGAGTAGACTCCAGGACCAGTCTTAGATTTGCGATATCTCTTATTTTTAAATGACTTATGGGGCAAAACGTGTGCACACCAAAAAAAATAAATTTCAAAATTTTTGCATCGAATGCTTTCTTTACATTCCGTAGGTGACGAAATAGTTCAAAATTCTGTCCTAACCTCACTTATGTGGTGCTCAGAGATGTCTAAAGTTTTCCGTCGTAGACTTTGACACGCCATAAAACACAAAACAAATAGGAATTTCGAGAAACGGAGACCGGATTCGTGATCCTGGGGTTCGAATCTATAAGTATGCCAAATGTCATGGAAATCGGTGACGGTCATTTGTGGACTTGCCCGGCTGAAGGCCTGTTTTGGCACTTTTCTGAAAACTAAAACTGTAAATATCTCTGGTTCTATTCCATATTTTCGAGCTTACGAAGTGCCGAAAAATTCACCAAAAGATTACCTTTCTTTGACCACTTTGCCGGAGATTCTGGCTTTAGCCGTTCAGACTTGACTCACGTTTAAAGTTTGGACAAGGGGTCGAAAATTGAAGGGGCGCACCTCGCCATTTTTTGGGGGTGCCGAAAAAAAAATTGAGTTAGGCAGGTCAAGTGGTAGTTGAATGAGAGTAGACTCCAGGACCAGTCTTAGATTTGCGATATCTCTTATTTTTAAATGACTTATGGGGCAAAACGTGTGCACACCAAAAAAAATAAATTTCAAAATTTTTGCATCGAATGCTTTCTTTACATTCCGTAGGTGACGAAATAGTTCAAAATTCTGTCCTAACCTCACTTATGTGGTGCTCAGAGATGTCTAAAGTTTTCCGTCGTAGACTTTGACACGCCATAAAACACAAAACAAATAGGAATTTCGAGAAACGGGGACCGGATTCGTGATCCTGGGGTTCGAATCTATAAGTATGCCAAATGTCATGGAAATCGGTGACGGTCATTTGTGGACTTGCCCGGCTGAAGACCTGTTTTGGCACTTTTCTGAAAACTAAAACTGTAAATATCTCTGGTTCTATTCCATATTTTCGAGCTTACGAAGTGCCGAAAAATTCACCAAAAGATTACCTTTCTTTGACCACTTTGCCGGAGATTCTGGCTTTAGCCGTTCAGACTTGACTCACGTTTAAAGTTTGGACAAGGGGTCGAAAATTGAAGGGGCGCACCTTGCCATTTTTTGGGGGTGCCGAAAAAAAAATTGAGTTAGGCAGGTCAAGTGGTAGTTGAATGAGAGTAGACTCCAGGACCAGTCTTAGATTTGCGATATCTCTTATTTTTAAATGACTTATGGGGCAAAACGTGTGCACACCAAAAAAAATAAATTTCAAAATTTTTGCATCGAATGCTTTCTTTACATTCCGTAGGTGACGAAATAGTTCAAAATTCTGTCCTAACCTCACTTATGTGGTGCTCAGAGATGTCTAAAGTTTTCCGTCGTAGACTTTGACACGCCATAAAACACAAAACAAATAGGAATTTCGAGAAACGGAGACCGGATTCGTGATCCTGGGGTTCGAATCTATAAGTATGCCAAATGTCATGGAAATCGGTGACGGTCATTTGTGGACTTGCCCGGCTGAAGGCCTGTTTTGGCACTTTTCTGAAAACTAAAACTGTAAATATCTCTGGTTCTATTCCATATTTTCGAGCTTACGAAGTGCCGAAAAATTCACCAAAAGATTACCTTTCTTTGACCACTTTGCCGGAGATTCTGGCTTTAGCCGTTCAGACTTGACTCACGTTTAAAGTTTGGACAAGGGGTCGAAAATTGAAGGGGCGCACCTCGCCATTTTTTGGGGGTGCCGAAAAAAAAATTGAGTTAGGCAGGTCAAGTGGTAGTTGAATGAGAGTAGACTCCAGGACCAGTCTTAGATTTGCGATATCTCTTATTTTTAAATGACTTATGGGGCAAAACGTGTGCACACCAAAAAAAATAAATTTCAAAATTTTTGCATCGAATGCTTTCTTTACATTCCGTAGGTGACGAAATAGTTCAAAATTCTGTCCTAACCTCACTTATGTGGTGCTCAGAGATGTCTAAAGTTTTCCGTCGTAGACTTTGACACGCCATAAAACACAAAACAAATAGGAATTTCGAGAAACGGAGACCGGATTCGTGATCCTGGGGTTCGAATCTATAAGTATGCCAAATGTCATGGAAATCGGTGACGGTCATTTGTGGACTTGCCCGGCTGAAGGCCTGTTTTGGCACTTTTCTGAAAACTAAAACTGTAAATATCTCTGGTTCTATTCCATATTTTCGAGCTTACGAAGTGCCGAAAAATTCACCAAAAGATTACCTTTCTTTGACCACTTTGCCGGAGATTCTGGCTTTAGCCGTTCAGACTTGACTCACGTTTAAAGTTTGGACAAGGGGTCGAAAATTGAAGGGGCGCACCTCGCCATTTTTTGGGGGTGCCGAAAAAAAAATTGAGTTAGGCAGGTCAAGTGGTAGTTGAATGAGAGTAGACTCCAGGACCAGTCTTAGATTTGCGATATCTCTTATTTTTAAATGACTTATGGGGCAAAACGTGTGCACACCAAAAAAAATAAATTTCAAAATTTTTGCATCGAATACTTTCTTTACATTCCGTAGGTGACGAAATAGTTCAAAATTCTGTCCTAACCTCACTTATGTGGTGCTCAGAGATGTCTAAAGTTTTCCGTCGTAGACTTTGACACGCCATAAAACACAAAACAAATAGGAATTTCGAGAAACGGGGACCGGATTCGTGATCCTGGGGTTCGAATCTATAAGTATGCCAAATGTCATGGAAATCGGTGACGGTCATTTGTGGACTTGCCCGGCTGAAGACCTGTTTTGGCACTTTTCTGAAAACTAAAACTGTAAATATCTCTGGTTCTATTCCATATTTTCGAGCTTACGAAGTGCCGAAAAATTCACCAAAAGATTACCTTTCTTTGACCACTTTGCCGGAGATTCTGGCTTTAGCCGTTCAGACTTGACTCACGTTTAAAGTTTGGACAAGGGGTCGAAAATTGAAGGGGCGCACCTTGCCATTTTTTGGGGGTGCCGAAAAAAAAATTGAGTTAGGCAGGTCAAGTGGTAGTTGAATGAGAGTAGACTCCAGGACCAGTCTTAGATTTGCGATATCTCTTATTTTTAAATGACTTATGGGGCAAAACGTGTGCACACCAAAAAAAATAAATTTCAAAATTTTTGCATCGAATGCTTTCTTTACATTCCGTAGGTGACGAAATAGTTCAAAATTCTGTCCTAACCTCACTTATGTGGTGCTCAGAGATGTCTAAAGTTTTCCGTCGTAGACTTTGACACGCCATAAAACACAAAACAAATAGGAATTTCGAGAAACGGAGACCGGATTCGTGATCCTGGGGTTCGAATCTATAAGTATGCCAAATGTCATGGAAATCGGTGACGGTCATTTGTGGACTTGCCCGGCTGAAGGCCTGTTTTGGCACTTTTCTGAAAACTAAAACTGTAAATATCTCTGGTTCTATTCCATATTTTCGAGCTTACGAAGTGCCGAAAAATTCACCAAAAGATTACCTTTCTTTGACCACTTTGCCGGAGATTCTGGCTTTAGCCGTTCAGACTTGACTCACGTTTAAAGTTTGGACAAGGGGTCGAAAATTGAAGGGGCGCACCTTGCCATTTTTTGGGGGTGCCGAAAAAAAAATTGAGTTAGGCAGGTCAAGTGGTAGTTGAATGAGAGTAGACTCCAGGACCAGTCTTAGATTTGCGATATCTCTTATTTTTAAATGACTTATGGGGCAAAACGTGTGCACACCAAAAAAAATAAATTTCAAAATTTTTGCATCGAATGCTTTCTTTACATTCCGTAGGTGACGAAATAGTTCAAAATTCTGTCCTAACCTCACTTATGTGGTGCTCAGAGATGTCTAAAGTTTTCCGTCGTAGACTTTGACACGCCATAAAACACAAAACAAATAGGAATTTCGAGAAACGGAGACCGGATTCGTGATCCTGGGGTTCGAATCTATAAGTATGCCAAATGTCATGGAAATCGGTGACGGTCATTTGTGGACTTGCCCGGCTGAAGGCCTGTTTTGGCACTTTTCTGAAAACTAAAACTGTAAATATCTCTGGTTCTATTCCATATTTTCGAGCTTACGAAGTGCCGAAAAATTCACCAAAAGATTACCTTTCTTTGACCACTTTGCCGGAGATTCTGGCTTTAGCCGGTCAGACTTGACTCACGTTTAAAGTTTGGACAAGGGGTCGAAAATTGAAGGGGCGCACCTAGCCATTTTTTGGGGGTGCCGAAAAAAAAATTGAGTTAGGCAGGTCAAGTGGTAGTTGAATGAGAGTAGACTCCAGGACCAGTCTTAGATTTGCGATATCTCTTATTTTTAAATGACTTATGGGGCAAAACGTGTGCACACCAAAAAAAATAAATTTCAAAATTTTTGCATCGAATGCTTTCTTTACATTCCGTAGGTGACGAAATAGTTCAAAATTCTGTCCTAACCTCACTTATGTGGTGCTCAGAGATGTCTAAAGTTTTCCGTCGTAGACTTTGACACGCCATAAAACACAAAACAAATAGGAATTTCGAGAAACGGAGACCGGATTCGTGATCCTGGGGTTCGAATCTATAAGTATGCCAAATGTCATGGAAATCGGTGACGGTCATTTGTGGACTTGCCCGGCTGAAGGCCTGTTTTGGCACTTTTCTGAAAACTAAAACTGTAAATATCTCTGGTTCTATTCCATATTTTCGAGCTTACGAAGTGCCGAAAAATTCACCAAAAGATTACCTTTCTTTGACCACTTTGCCGGAGATTCTGGCTTTAGCCGTTCAGACTTGACTCACGTTTAAAGTTTGGACAAGGGGTCGAAAATTGAAGGGGCGCACCTTGCCATTTTTTGGGGGTGCCGAAAAAAAAATTGAGTTAGGCAGGTCAAGTGGTAGTTGAATGAGAGTAGACTCCAGGACCAGTCTTAGATTTGCGATATCTCTTATTTTTAAATGACTTATGGGGCAAAACGTGTGCACACCAAAAAAAATAAATTTCAAAATTTTTGCATCGAATGCTTTCTTTACATTCCGTAGGTGACGAAATAGTTCAAAATTCTGTCCTAACCTCACTTATGTGGTGCTCAGAGATGTCTAAAGTTTTCCGTCGTAGACTTTGACACGCCATAAAACACAAAACAAATAGGAATTTCGAGAAACGGAGACCGGATTCGTGATCCTGGGGTTCGAATCTATAAGTATGCCAAATGTCATGGAAATCGGTGACGGTCATTTGTGGACTTGCCCGGCTGAAGGCCTGTTTTGGCACTTTTCTGAAAACTAAAACTGTAAATATCTCTGGTTCTATTCCATATTTTCGAGCTTACGAAGTGCCGAAAAATTCACCAAAAGATTACCTTTCTTTGACCACTTTGCCGGAGATTCTGGCTTTAGCCGTTCAGACTTGACTCACGTTTAAAGTTTGGACAAGGGGTCGAAAATTGAAGGGGCGCACCTCGCCATTTTTTGGGGGTGCCGAAAAAAAAATTGAGTTAGGCAGGTCAAGTGGTAGTTGAATGAGAGTAGACTCCAGGACCAGTCTTAGATTTGCGATATCTCTTATTTTTAAATGACTTATGGGGCAAAACGTGTGCACACCAAAAAAAATAAATTTCAAAATTTTTGCATCGAATGCTTTCTTTACATTCCGTAGGTGACGAAATAGTTCAAAATTCTGTCCTAACCTCACTTATGTGGTGCTCAGAGATGTCTAAAGTTTTCCGTCGTAGACTTTGACACGCCATAAAACACAAAACAAATAGGAATTTCGAGAAACGGGGACCGGATTCGTGATCCTGGGGTTCGAATCTATAAGTATGCCAAATGTCATGGAAATCGGTGACGGTCATTTGTGGACTTGCCCGGCTGAAGACCTGTTTTGGCACTTTTCTGAAAACTAAAACTGTAAATATCTCTGGTTCTATTCCATATTTTCGAGCTTACGAAGTGCCGAAAAATTCACCAAAAGATTACCTTTCTTTGACCACTTTGCCGGAGATTCTGGCTTTAGCCGTTCAGACTTGACTCACGTTTAAAGTTTGGACAAGGGGTCGAAAATTGAAGGGGCGCACCTTGCCATTTTTTGGGG